>JZKD02S1975254.1:496527-516295 GCA_000966675.3 Picea glauca | reverse complement strand
TATCTTCATATTCTTTCAATAATTGATTATGCATTGATTTAAATAGCTTTAGTCTTTTTTATCAATACATGGTTAATTATTATTATTTATATATTAATTTTTCCAATCTTTAAAAATTTATTATCCAAAACAATTCTTCCAGGACTACAATATGGGCATGTGATTTTGAGAAAGAATATGGGAAAGTAATTCATCTTTGGCTTTAGACCTGTGTGATACTTATTCCATTTCATTCTTTCATTATTGTTATATTATGAAAATGTTATAACGGTTGATTTTAGCTTTAGCTCATCAATCATATGGTGTTTTCATACTGTTAAATGTTATATGTTGCCCATAATTTCTTATTCCATTTTTTTTTTACATGTGATCAATCAATCATTTGATTATTATGGAGTTTATTTCTAATGTTAAATGATGGATAATATCAATACCCATAATTGAGTTTGTTTTCGTTCTTAAATATTGATTATCTTAAGATCACGCGATTTTTAATTAGTTGTCTTCCTATTGTTATTAATTTACTCCAATATCAAATACTTCCTTGAATGTATTATGGAAGTGCTAGTATTGTTCTGTTATAGGTTTCCCTTAACAACAGTACAGGCTGGAGCTCATACAACACAAAAAGATAAATACTAGTTTCATTGATTAGCGACAGATTATTATGTGTGTTATTTAGTTAAGTTGTTTATGAATGAAACAATGAATGTATGGTTCAGCTTTCACTATTCACATGTTCATGTTTCATTAACTTTTTTTTGCAAGATTCTTTAAATTTATAAAAGAAAAACAATAAATATTTTTATGTGCTTTCTTTATTTGCTTCCTAGAAGAAATCATTTTTACATCAATTTTCGTAAGTTTCGATTAAAACTTGCAGTTTGTAAATCATATAAATAAATGAGACTTGTATATTTTCTGCTTAAATACAACAACTGTAGTTACATTAGAGCATATGTACATATATATAGTGTTTAGTAATTAGTTAGTTATTTCTCTCTTTTATTTGTTTCTTTTAGGATTCTTAGATTGGCTAACGGAGCCATTAAACCCGTCAGAACGAGTTACACCAAACGGCTTGGGTTATTTAGACAACCCCGGACCAGACTCGCTCTTCCAGTTGATGGACGGTCAATTTTTCCCATCAACACGATGCTATATTCGGCCACGTTATTCATGGATGGCCCTAGGCATGCACCACCTGAAGATACCAGCAGACCCTTGGGTGAGTAAAACACCCAAGCGGCGGAAGCCAAGTTCCATGTATGACGACTGACTTCATCTGCAAATCCTAGGTAGAACGAAGACTCTATTGACATCTGACAACAAAGGGGAAAACGCGATAAGAAAACTAAATATAAAAGAAAAGGAAAAAATAGATGTATATACACTAAATTTACATTAGTATACAAAGAGTTTCGTCCAAGCCTAGGGTTCAAGCGTAGTACCTTTTCAAGTAGAGCCCATTTATGGGCTCGGCCAACTTATTCCCTTCATAATCTTCCAACTCATAGGCTCCTTTTTCTAGGACCCGTCACACGATGTAAGGACCATGCCACATGGGTTTAAACTTGCCTGCCCCTAGCAGTTCTTTGGCTTGATTATACAAGAGGACCAAGTCACCCTCACCATACAACCGGGGACAGATAGACTTGTTGTACTAAACCTTAGCATGTTTCTTGTTTGCCTCAGTAGCTGTAAAGGAATCTCAATGCTGCTCATCAAGACTCTCTAGGTGCACAAGGTGTCGCTCTAAATTTGAAGTGTCAGGTAGGAGCTCGACTGTCAACTTGAGAGAAGGGATTTTGAATTCAATGGGAAGGATCGACTCCTCACCATGCACTAACTGAAAAGGGGAAAAACCGGTGGCAGTCTTAACCGAGGTTCGGTATGCCCAAAGCACGGGATATAGCATGATGTGCCAATTGGAGTTACTCCGATTGACAGTTTTTTGCAAAATGGTCTTGAGAGACTTGTTGACAGCCTCTACTTTTCCATTTGCCTAGGGGTAATAAGGAGATGAATAACCGTGTCTAAACCCCAACTTAGATGCTAGTTCTACCATCATTTCATTCTGAAAGTGACTGCCATGATCAATGACAATCTCACTCGGGATATCGAACCGAGTGATAATTTGGTTGAACATGAAGAAGGTTGCAGTCTTCCCATCAGATTCTACAATAGGCATGGCCTTGACCCACTTAGTGAAGTAGTTGATGGCTACGATCATATGTTGGTGCCCCCCCAGTCGAAGTTGGGTTGCAATCGACGAAATCTACCCCCCACTTGGTGAAGGGACCGATGGTAATGACTGGGTGAAGAGGGGCTGGATGCGAGCGCATTTTCTGAGTCAACACCTAGCAGGGGCGACACTTATTAACTGCTTTGATACAATATTTAAAGATAGTGGGCAAGAAATAACCGACTCACATGATTTTTTGGGCTGTCACAAGACTAGATAGGTGACCACCACAAGCCCCTTTGTGGCAATCGTTTAGGACCGACTCGGCTTCCTCATGAGTTAAGAAATGACGCAAGATATTATCGGTGATATAATGCGTCACCAATGATGGTATAATTTTTGGCTTGATATCTAACATGTCGTCGATCATCTCGTGAGAGATGCTGAGTGAACTTCAAGGTTTGAATATATAAAACAATGCCTCCATACCAGATGTCGGATGACGAGACAAGGAAAATGTGTTCATCTGCAAACAAATTAACATGGATAACATCCTTGTCTAATCGTGGAAAATTGGATATTAACTTCGCAAAAATTAGTGATTTCTTGGACTTGGTGGAAGCAAAGGAGAGATCAAATTATTGTAGGATGACAATCCATTTATTGTATTTCCCACCTATGATACGCTTGGTGAGGACGTATTGAAAAGGATTGACATCAACAACCACAATAGTCTTGCAAAGCAATATATAGTGACGTAAACGTTGGACTGCATGAATGGCAGCCAAAGCTAGCTTTTCAACATGAGAGTAATTAAGCTCAGGGCCGACTAGATTTTGACTAAGATAGTAGATGACGTGCTCATGGAGCTCATCATCCTCCTGAACTAGAACCATACCAATCGTCTCAGCAGACACGACAATATACAACAAGTAATCTCTATTGTAATCATGGGATTTCAGCAGAGGGGCCGATACCAAGGCTTTCTTCAAAGCGTTGAAAGACTCCTGGGCTCACTCATCCTAGATAAAAGGAGTGTCTTTCTTCAAGAGGCGCATGAAACCCTTAGTGATATTGGCATAGTTCACTATGAAATGAAGTAGAAAGTTAGCTTTCCCCTCTAAACCTTGAAGTTGTATAATTGTGCATGGGGGAGGTAACTGAAGTATTGCATCGACCTTAAGAGGATCTACCATGATCCTGGTCTTGGAAACTAAAAATCCTAAGAGACGACCAGAATTAACGTAGAAGATGCATTTATGAGGGTTTAACTGGATTCTATAGTAACGACATCTTTCAAAAACTAGCCAAAGGTGTATAACATGATCTACTCTCTTGCGACAGTGAGCAGTAAGATCATCAAGGTAGGCTTCAACTATGTGCTTGAGATCATGAAAAGCGAAAGTCATGGCACGTTAGAAGGTTGCTCTGACGTTTTTAAGGTCGAAAGGCATTTTCCAGTATGAAAAAGTACCCCAAGGACATATAAATTCCATCTTGTGTTGGTCCTCAGGTTTGATATGGATTTGGTTATATCTCGAAAATCCGTCCATAAAAGAAAATATCTAGATTCCCGCACACTCATCGAGAATTTGATCAATTAAAGGAATGTGGAAGTTATCTTTAGGACAAGCCTTGTTCAGGTCGCGAAATTCCATACACACATGGATGGTTCCTTGCTTTTTATTCACAGTAGCAGGGTTGGATACCCATTCGATCAAGGAAACTGGGTAGATGAAGCCAACATTAAGTAGCTTCTCCACCTTTTCCTTAATAGTAGGGGCCTTCCTAGGATTTACAACTCTAAGACATTGTTGAACAGGTTTAGCATTCAGATAAGTCCTAATATCATGTTTGACAATACGGGGGTCGATCCCTAGCATCTCTTCATATGACCAAGCGAATACATCTCAAAAATATTTGAAGAGTTTGGTGTAGATCATAATTTCTTTTGGAAAACAATCGACACCTATATTTACATTCTCAATCTTGCCAGGGGTATGAGAGATATCGATCGAGACGGTAGGAGAAATACTCATCATATTTCCCTCAGCATAAATTCCATGCGTATAAAGTGGAACTACGGTGTGACTGACTATCTTACTCAAGGTAGATCAAAAATCATCTTGCTCAATTCTTTTGAGACTTGGGATAAAATAAGATCGATGATGCATATCATCCCAAGGTCTCTCAGAACCATTCATGGCTTCGAGGATGGCTTCGTCCAAAGGCAAAGTATCATCTAGGCAATCATGCAAGCATAATGACGAGGTGGCCCATACATGCCCGAGAATAGGATCCTCCTCATCCATCGATGAGGTAACAGGATCGAGATCGCTAGAAGAGTATAGAACAACTTGATACACAATCTCCACTGTCGATAGTGGCATAGCCATGCCAGCGTGAAAGTGTGCTTCACCTGATGAATTCAGAGAAGGTAGGGTCCATGGATCACTAAAATAGGAAGTGCAGAAAGGTATGGACCTCTCGGTTGAAGCAGACCTACTGGACATGGCGTAAACTTGGTGAATCGGTGCCGAGAAGTCGAAGGTACCCATGAGGGAAGAATACATTACGACACCAATATTCTTAGTTGCCAGCTGAGAATTGTCGATCATAGGGATCAACGATCCAACAGATGCATTAGGACTAGGGTACACAAAGGATAACTGGTCTATAGTCATGATCTCCCCTTGATGAGGAAAACAAAGTATACGGAAAATGGACGATATGAAAATGACCATAGGATAGGTCCAATTGTGACCTAGTAACATATTATAATCGAGAGGTGCATCAACTACCTCTACTTCCACCTCTATCATCTTCCCATCTAACTGGATCAGAAAGGCGGGAAAATACCATGAGGGCAGAAGGAATGACCATCAAATGCAGTCAACATGTTCGACGACTTGGAAAGGGTTGGAGAACTGATAGCTTTCCAACAGACCAAGGACATCACACAGGTGGCAACACCTTCATCAATGATTGCTCGTTTGATAGTATACTTGGAATACTCCATGTGGATTTGGAAAGCCACATGGTAGGGTCAGCGAGGCTTCACATCCATGACATCAAACTTGATGAGTTTCGAGCCACTAGGATCTAGAGATCCTAAGGCATAGAGAAAGGCATTCCTTTGTGATGGACACATCTGGAATACCTCCAAATCCAAACTCACACAAGGTGTTTGGCCCAGATCCTCAATGATAGAGTAGTTATGGGCAGCTCTAGCATTAGGGTTGTGAGTAGAGCGCTTGAGTACTCCTTTCAGAATATGGGGCGGTGGCTTTGGTTTCTCAATCTGTAGGTTCGTATCTGGAGGGGGAGGAGGAGATTCTAGGCCGGTACTAGATTTTGAAGAGCTATAATCTCGAGAACGGGTGGCTACATCGATTTTTGCATTGACCATATTGATACAAACACGGTCACCATCTTGCGATGGTGGGTTTTGACCTCCACCTGGCGCATTTATAGCATTCGAAGAGCTCAAGGCTAAGTGCTGATTATGTGGGAATGGATTCATCAGCACATCAGGCGGTAGGTTTAAAATTCTCACAGCCTCCATGAATTTGGGGCATAAATGTGTAAGTTGGTCATCGGTACAAAGTTTACAAGGAAACTTCACCTTACGTTTCTCTTTATTACCCTCTCCAGCATTCTCATTTTGCTTCCCATTATTATCTTTTTCCTTGGGTTTGTTACCATTTTTCCCACCCTTATGGTTGTTTCGACCTTTCCTTTTATTCCCATCTGGCTGCTGGTCACCGTTTTGGTTTTTCGACAATTGCACATAATGTACATCTACTGACAAGGTGGGTTTAGAGGATCCTGACGAAGATGACCCTCCAACAGACTTTGTTGTCGAGTCTGTGGGATTTGCATTGGTGGACCCTACAATGCCATCGACATGAGGTCCAAGTTTTTTCCTAGGATAATAATTTGGTCGTGGTGCTTCTGGAAGGAGGTGATATAACATCCCAGACTGAGCATATATTAAATCTAATTGTTGGTCTCTAAATATATCTTCTTCCTTGTTGGAGACCCCATAAGTAGCAACGTACTTCGATATAGGAGGGTGAAAAGACTTTAGAAACCATTCTAGAAGAAATCCCATGGGTATGGGGGTCTCAATCAACTACCTCCATCTACGCCACTCTTGGATATGATCTGAGATATGAGTGGCAGTGTCCTGGTGTAAAGTCGACAAAAGTTTGAGGCCAACATCATAACAAATGGGCAACTGAAAGTGGTTGAGAAAGTCCACTACCAACTGATTAAATGACCCATATGTTCCCTCGGGTAGCTCAATATACCATTGCGAAGCAACTCCAATGAGAGTGCATTGAAACAGTTGTAATCTAATGGAATCATGGTTCAGGGAATTCGATGAGCACCAAAGGTGAAAGGTAGTAACGTGTTCACCAGGGTCCTCTCCATTCTTACCCACAAACTTTGGAATGTCTGAAGGAATTTTGGTGGGGACGGGGGGCCATGAGGGATCATGAAGTATTGGGTTGTTCATTAACTTAGCCAAGTCTGACAGATTGAGCATGGCCAAAAAAGGGAGACAAGTTTGTGGCATCTGGCCCCATCCTCCCACGAAAGATTGTGTGTTGGGAACTACATTCCATCCAGGGTTTGGGTAAGTACCAAAGTCCTGTCTGAAATTATAAGGCCCTCGTCCAGGATGATTCGTATAGGATGGGTTGGGCATCATTCCAACAAGAATGTTCTGATAAGGATTATGAAAATTGCCCCTGGCCGGATTAGATCCGAACTGGGGGTTGTGAAAACTGCCCCCAACCGTATTGGATTCAGGTTGGGGGTTGCCCAAAGTGTAAGTCCGACCTCCTCTAGATGGGAATCCAGAGGATTGAAGTGGATTCCTCATACCAAAAGTATTGGTCAGAATCAACATCGAGGGGGTAGGGATGTAGGGCAGAACTTGTTCGCCAGATGGGTTGTTCCATCCAGCCGTAGAAGGATTAGATCTAGGGTTATGAAAATGGGCACTTCCTACATTAGGATTTGTTTGGGGAATATGAGAACCACCAAATGGGAAAAGAGTGTAAGGAGGTGTAGTGCCCCCAAGTCCAAAGCTAGCGTTAGGGGAAACAGCTGGGATGGCAGTCGAAAAATGTGATGTGAAGTTAGGCATACCATAGAAAATGGACTAGAAGCCATAGGGATGGACTGAACATTGTAACTCAGTGAGTTGCCAAAACCCCTAAAAGGGTTTGAGGCAAGAGATGAAGCATTAACTACAGGCCAAGCCGTAGTACCAGTATAAGCCTCCAACCCTGCAACTGTAGAGGTTGCAAGAGTCGAAGGGGTGCCATTAATTATAGTGGGTATGGGAGTCGAAGAACTCCCAGTTTTCTGAAGACTGGACTCAGTACTCATCCTTGTGGAACCACAAGTCTTAAAGGTGGATGTGTGTGTACCATGCCTGATAACTCTATGCTTTTTAGAAGGAAAGAACTCGAAAATTGGTGGTAACTGTAACAATCGATAGGACTGACGAGGAAGCTGGTCCGACTCCATGATGACTTATGACTCTACAAAATAAAAATATATCCTAAGGCCAACTAGTAGTCAAAGAGCATACCAAAAAGTCAAACGACCAATATGCATGCAAATGGGCTAAAGTGGCTGAGTGGCCTCCCTCGCTAAAGAAGGTATGTCTCATCCAAGAGGGACTTGAGACTCCCTGCTAAAGTTTGGAGGTAATAGAATCATTTATAGGGGCCCTCGTGGGATTAACAACCAGTCAGTCAGATCCCCCCGGAGAGGTAATCCTCCATAAAGGTTGTGTGCTATCTGACCCCTATTTGACCCAGGGTACAAGTAGAATAACCCCTGCAAGTAACCTATGAGATACCTAAGTCAAGAAACTAATAAACCACTATATAACCGATGCACATGCGAGTAGTCATAAGTCCATATCACCGTATGGGCAGGGTAGCAAAGCCCGAAACCTTGAAAGAACCAACTCTCACAGAGGTATGGGTACTAGCAATATCCCCAAATACAAAGCAAGATCCCCAAAGGTATGGGCACTGTATATCCTGAAACCTTGAAAGCACCGCCTCTCACAGAGGTATGGGCACTGTGTATCTCTGACGCTAGGTGAGTATCCAGGGGTTATCTCTTCAACTAACTTCGCGTAACCTCATGATTGACTCCAGTGTGATCATAGCCTCCTGATATTACCAATTATACAATGGACTTCTCAACTCCCTGTCTCAGAAACATATGTTGATTTAATTGCATTGGAGAAGTTTACTCACAAAATCCTATTCCAAGGAACTAAATCCTAGACTAGTTTGTGCACCCTAAAAAACAAAATCGTGACTAATCAATTTTAGTTTAAAGCATAAATTTTATTGGCCATGATTACTCAAAAGGGTATGGAAGCGAAACTCATGATGTTATGACTCTGCAAGAAAATGAATATGAATATAATGCAAATTCTATCTTTAACTTTTCAATGAATGATATGCGAATAAAAGCAGTGCAATTTTCAATTTCAACTCTGCAATTTAGAAGCAAAATGCAATATTTCGCTAAATGAACTAAGCTAATGATAAAGGCTCAAAGACAAAAATGTTAACCAATGAAAAATGCCTATTCTTTTTTTATTTTCAATATATTAAAGAGAAAATGCATGGACTGTAAAGAAACCTGATATATAAATTCTACTGTGTATAAATGAAATAATTCAAGTAGAATACATAGCAACCAAGCAAACATCCCTGGTTTCAAGGACAACAAGGATGAAAAACAAAGAGAAAGACTATGCCCAAAAATTCAACTCCCAACAGGTTTCCTGTCAACCTAGAGAAACTCAATAGGCACTACAGAGGCCTAAGAAGGCTCAACAATCCTCAAAACTCACCCAACAAACACTAAACCAATAAAACAAGCAAAGGGATGTGGTATACATGATTGTTCAAGAGAACATGGCATATATACGCATCCTGCAGTGAGACAACAAGTGAGTATACGTGACTGTCTGGGAAAAAGGAGTGTATATGATTTAAAACAAAGCCAAGCAAAGACAAGAAGGTTGAAAACTCAAAACTAGAGTGAAAAAAATATGTCAAGTAGTGATACGACAATAAACACAAAGAAAAAAGAGCAATGCAGGAAGAAAAAGTACTTCAACCCTTAGAAGGAAGATCTATCCCTAGTGGATTTTCCATTTCTATTATGAGGGAAAAACTCTCTATGGCCAAGGGTTAACCACAACAGATAGGTATGACTACAGAAATCAACTCAATTCCAACATATGCTATATGAACTAATGTGCAAGATAAGAAAGAGGCCTACCTCAATCCAACGTTTGATGATGTTCCACCGTTGAGCACTTCGACCCAACGCTTTATACTTGGAATAATTTCTTAACAAACAAGTAGAGCAAGTATATAGTGATGATAAAAAGGGGTTAGCACATTATATTGTATAATCCATCAATAAACATTACAAACATGCCCATGGATACTAATCACCCATTTGCAATATACCAATAGGACGGGAAAGGAGTATTTCTATTAATAATTGATCAGCAGAAGTGACAACATTATAGACTTCTGTGTCGGTACGGTTCGAAACCAAGAAATCGAGTTCCTTCCAACTGGGCCTCCACCACTTCAATCCTCCACCAAAGGAAAGATCATAAGACAGAGTCAATGAGGTTCTCTCAACAATAGGGAAAGAGCTTGGGGGCTGAACATTGTGTTTAGACTTGAGGGACAAAGGGATGTAGACTCAATATGAAGTAATTTCTCCAAAGTAACTTTGATCTCAAATTTGAATGCTTTCTCCTCCTTTTCAATAGCTAGAAATTGTGCTTTTATAGCCTTCAGAATGCAACTGAAGGGCCGAGTCGGGACGTTTTCAGTATGTGGAAGGCCAAGGATAAGAGATCTTCCGTCGTGACATGGAAACCCGACCTCATTTTTGTATTTTCTGGCACAAATCCGGATGTACGCGGGCTGTAGTGGAGCAGCCAGCGTATACGCATCTTGCATAGATGATAGGGAGCGTATATGTGGAAAAATGTATAATTTTGGCTCTGGATTCATCAAAAAGGGATGACAAGTTTACATAGGGAAATGGAAAAAGGCCCTCTGTGTAAGATAGAAATGGTGAGGTAAATATTTCTATAACAGGGGCATTCAGGTGGACATAAGAGTCCCATAAAACATTTGAGAATATGAAGGAAGTGATGAGTACTTGTCTAATTTTAGCACTTCCTAATTTCACTTAACCCTTTGTGCTTGAGTGTGACCCGTCAGGTGAGGGCATAGGAGAAATTTTGACGTAAAATGGACTTCTGATAGCATATGAGAGCATGAAAATCACCGATTCAAAGAGAATTTATTCCATATATGATAAGGATATCATCACCATCATGCATGCCTTGGTGAAATTCAGACAATACTTGGTGGGTGGTAAATTTATGGTTAAGATTGGCCATAATAGTTTGAGACACTTCTTGGGGTAAAAGGACTTAAAGAAAAGGAAAAAACAATGGGTCAACAAATTGTAGGTGTATGAATTTGACATTGAGAATATGAATGGGATGAAAAATGTGATTGTTGATGCTCTTTCTAGAACACTCGAGATATGTTCACCTGCAGAGATTTTATATGACTAGAAATCTCATCTCTTTGTAGAGTATTCTAAGATAAATTTTCTTTTGAGTTGATGGATCACAACATACAGGATGACAAGTACAAAGTGGTGGATTGCATCATCTACTACAAGGTCCACATATTCTTAGTCCCTGAGTCTACATTAAAGGAGAAGATTATGAGGGCTATGCATGATACACCTCTGGTAGGCCATTTTGGGTACTTTAAAACTTATAGGAAGATCAAGGAGAGGTTCTATTGGATGGGCCTCAAAGATGATGTATTGAGACATGTGAGGGAGTGTATGACTTGTAAAAAAAACAAGTCAGAGCAGACTCATCCTGCGGGGTTATTATATCCCTTACCCATATCGGAGCAGAAGTGGGAAAATGTGTCCATGGATTTCATCACAGATCTACCGAAGGTACAAGTCAGAGACTACATATATGTCGTGGTCAATTGGTTGACCAAGTTCACACATTTCTTCACCATTTCCTCATAATACAAGGTGACACGGGTAGTAGAGTTTTTCTTCAGGGAGGTATTCATACTCCATGGGTTGTCGAAGTACATTATCAATGATATAGACAACAATTTCGTTAGTGCATTTTGACAGAAGAAGTTCAGGTTGGCTGGCACAGAGTTGACTCCTAGCACTAGTTACCATCCCCCAGATAGATGGTCAAATAGAGATTATGAACAAATGGCCCGAGGGGTATTTACATAACTATGTGTCCAATAAACAAAAGGCATGGGTCAAGTGGTTATATTTGTGTAACATCCCCAATATAATCCCTAGTTTAATTAATTCTTATGTAGATATAATTTGTGGCTACGACCAAATAAATGAATATGCAATTGTATTTATAATTTTTTATAATAAAATGTGATTCCAACTGCTAAGGGGACATAGACAAGAGGTAGGGGATGAATTAATCCATGAGAGGGGTGTGTGTCTAGGATAATGGCCAATAGGGGTCCAAATGGGGAATCAATCATGTATTTTAATTCATTCCATTTTCATAAATTTTCTAATTGTATATGAACCTTCCAATTTATGATTGAGTGGTCCCAAAGCCAATCCTTGAATGCATGTAAGAGGGTGGGTGTGATTGGTCACATCCCAAAGTTATTGGGAACATGGGGGTTGAGTACAATCATCTTGGGGAAGAATGTGAGTCAAGAAAGGAAAGAGAAAGAGAGGAAATTTGTATGGGTTGGGGGAAACAATTTTATACATGGATTTTTTGCGCATGAAGAGAAAGTAAAGAAGGGGGAAGAGAGATTGGAGCTGGTGCAGCCATGGAGGGAAAATTTTAGAGAAATCTGGAGCGTATCTGGAGTGTTTTGGAGCTAGAAACTAAAGAGATAGGTTGTCAGTCCTGAAGAGTGAAGTTCGATGTGATTTGCACTAAAACAACAAATGTTTGTTGTTGGTTTGTTGGCAATTTTCCTAACAACAAGTTCCATTGAGTTCCTAGTTGAGAGATTCCTAGATACCAGTTCCAAAAAGACCCTGATAAATGAATGGGATTTTCAAGGGCCTGAGATCTGTGAAGGGGTACATTCCTTGGGTTGGGTAGGTCAAGTGGAAGAGAGCTGGTGGAAAATCGATATAGTTGCAGGAAGATATAAATGGGTCAATGTGAGTTTGTTGAGATGTGAGTGGATTGTGAGAGACCACCCTCTTTTCTGGATTTCTAGCCTCAGCTCAGAGGTGGATGGATGTTGAGATTCAGAATAGTGAGTCTATGGTTGGGTGGAATGTATGTCCCAAGTAGTTGGTTGCATGACCATTGTTAAAAGATAAGTGTTTTATATTGTTGTTGTGTTAATTCATGAGTTTTTTTATTGTGCATGAACTCTGTGTGTTCGAGAATGATTTATATGTTGATGTGTGAATTATTAAGCTACATTCATGTTATTTTGACATGTTGTAGATGCACCTATTTTATGGTTATATATAGTAGCTAAATATTTTTTAAGTCATAGTTGAAAGTTACAAGAAATTAGTTAACTATAAATAAATTAAATTAGTAAGCAAAAAAATTGTATTTATGAGTATTTTGCACCATAGTGTCCCTTAGTGGAGCTGGGGGACGTTACATTATGATATTAGAGTGTATGGTTCAAACAATTAGCTTGTATGGGTCAAGATGGGTGTGAATTGGTGAAATTCACTATTGTATATGTTGTTTGTGATGGATTGGGGAAAAACAAAAAAAAATAAAAAAAATCTCCAATTTTGTGAGTGGAATCCAAGTTTAAACGACTCCAAACTGTTTAGGAGGCTCCATGGAGCCAAGCAACAAAGTTACAAGGTTGAATTCTACATGGAATGGTTGAAATTTGAGTTTTAATGGATGTCTATAGTGATTTACAGAGTTCAGTGAATCGATGACCGAGATCGTGTTTGATATTGAGATCGATGACAGAGATTCAGTTAAATAAATTTAAAAATTTATAAGGTATTGGTCATTTGGATGGTTGAGAGAATCAATGTACAAGATTCATTTTCTTCTATTTAGAAAATAAATCAGATCAATGACCCAGATTCACCTGGGGTTTTGTCAAAATTTTCTAAGTGTGAGGTTCAACAACAAAATCTGTCGATGGACGATGGTCAGGTTGATGAGTTTGGTGAAGTGTTGGAAATTCGCTAAGAGAAAATGTTGATGGTTGAAGGATGATGGATGTGAATCGAGAGAGTTTGTAAAATTTGATATGATCGATGACCACAATCATTTTTTAGTAACAGATCAACGATCTAGATCAACTAGAGTTTTTGTCGAAAAATTTCTAAGTGATGAAGATCGCTAGCAGAGTTTGTCGATGGTCGATGGTTGAATCAAAAAATTTGGGTGAAGAGTTGGTTTGGCCATAAGACATATTTGACCTTCGATGGTCGACGATTGAGGGTTTGCATAATCCACTGAAGTGTTTCAAATGGGCAAGAAATATCGTTGATGGCCGATGAGGTAGTGTTCATGCGTCGATCAATTCGGTGAGTTGTCTAGGTCGTCTAAGAGAATCAACCAATGGTCGATGAATAAAATAGGATAATGACATCCTATTCCATGTGGCATGCCATGCCATTATCCATGTGTCATGCCACATCATCCAAGTTGACACCTCAAAATGATGTGTCATGCCACATTGACATCCACAAGTCATGGCACATCAACAATTGCCACATCAACCAAGGATCATCTGAAAGTCAACGGTTGAGCATCGACCAAATTTCAGAAGTGTTTGTCAACCAATAAATATCACCGATGATCGATGGTCGATGATCAAGTTGGGAGGTTTAGAGATGTGTGCAAATTGGGTGTTGAGGAAATGGACTGACAACCGATAATCAAATCAACAATTTGGGAAAAATGTTATGCGAGCCCAAAGGGGGATACCCATCATCGATGGTCGTTAGATTAATATCAATGGTTGATGTTTCTCTTGATTTGAGATCAATGGGTAAGATTTACAAGGATGTTAACACAGTAAAACAATCAATTTTATGCAATTTTTGTGGTATTTGAAGGTCATTAACTTGCAAGGCATTTTTGAGGGACTAAATGACGTTTTTAACCAATAAAAACCCACAAGAACAAAGTGTACCCTACAACTCAAATAAAATAACTTAGATAGAGATATCCAATGAGCTAAATGGTTTACAAAACATAGCTCATATAAGAAAGTTACAACCAAAACAATGAGGGTAAAATTTTGGCACCAATTTTACTTCCAGAAGGCATAACCCCATGCTCATAAGTCCATTTGGGGCATAGGAGTAGTTGATGGGAACCTTATGACCCATAGAAGCCATTGGTGAAGTCGAATTTTGGTTATGGGTACCTAAATGTGAAATAAGAGAAATAAGACATATGTAGCATGCATGGATAAATTGGGTAAAACAACCTAAAATTCTCTAAACCATAAATCTCATCTTGGAGCTTAGATTTGAGTAAATTAATAGTCATTGGAAATGTATTAAAGAGTAGAATACATTTGTCAATCTATAATTTTGAATTGGTGCAATGTGTCCTTCATAAATTGATGAATAAATAACCTATATTCTAATGGATGGAATGCTTTATATTATGCATGTTTCTAACAATAATTATTACATGCACATTTCTTGCAGAATTAGAGGTACATAAAAACAACTTTATCTCTTCTATGAGGACTAGAGTTATGGAATATGTTGGGGGATATTACAACCATGATGAAGAGATTAGATGTCTACATGTCAACATGGGGAATGTTGAGACATAGTCAAATGGAAGAATATATAGACATGATCCTATCACTATGAGAAGACTGCATAGAGAAGTACAGAGCTATAGAGATGGTAATGAAAGGATTATGAAGGATAAATAAGAGATAATTCATAGCTTAAACTTGTTGCATAAGCTAGCACCAAGCAAGAAGCTAGTTCTAGGCAAGTGTCAACATTAGGATCCCATAGAAAAAGGGATGATCATTAAAATGATAGGCAATCGAGGAGCATGAGAAGATGCCATCATTATCCAAGACAATACACTAGAAGAACATGAGAAAGTTTAGGGCCAGGGAGAAACCCAAGTGTGTCTCTTGTTCGAAGGAAAATAAGAAGGCCAGAGGAATACATCTTGCAAGGTGAACTCAAGAAGATAAAGCCACCTACTTTTAATGGTGAGCACTGGAAATTAGAATAGGTTGAGGCTTGGATGTTGGAAATGAAGAAATATTTTCAACTGCATGATTACCCCTCCAGGGTAGAAGCTATAATTGCAACTTACCACTTGCAAGGAAAGACAGTTGTTTGGTGGGATCAACTTAAGCAAGCCAAGAACCTTGATGAGAATAAGATCTCATGGAGTAATTTCAAAGGATATTTCCAAGATAAATATTTGTCTGAGAATTAATATGAAATAAAGATGAAATATTTGTTTGATCTCAAGTTGGGAACCATGAAAATGGAGGAATATAAGAAAAGATTCTTTGAATTGTTGAAGCATGTTGACTACATCAAATATGAGAAGGTCAAAATACAAAGGTTTCTAAGTGGGTTACCCTCCTTCTATGGTGACAAGATTCAATATGATAACCCTAAGACTTTGGAAGAAACCATAAGGAGAGAAAGGCATATTTATGAGTGAAGCAAAGGAAGGTCAGTGTTCCAAAAGGATTGGAATGACAAGATGAAAGGGAAAAAGGATCAAAGAAAGAAAGGTGTTAAGCCACACTTTTTCAAGAATAAATCCCAAGAAAATCAACAAGTTCAGTAAACCCAAAATGATCACAATAATGCATATTCATTGGAGAAAAGGCCAAGGCAACAACCTATACAATGTTGGGGATGTGAGGGAAATCGTTTATATAGGGACTTCCCTCACAAAGGAGAAAGCATGAGGAATTTACACAACAGTCAAGAGGCCAAAACAGTGGAAGACATGGCAGGAAGCATGCCAAGGATTTATACATCCTTGTACAACAAGCAAGTTGAATATTAATCTCCATGATTGAAGTGGAAGGTAAGATTGGCAACCAGCCTATAACCATTTTTATTGATTTTGTAGCTAGCCATAGTTACATAAATGCTAACATTGTTGAAATATTTCACTTCCAAAGGAGTAGGCATAAGAAATCTTGGTTAGTTCAGTTACCCATGAGGGATAAGAGGAAAATCAATGAGTTGGTTAAATATTGTTCGATAGACATGAATGGACTTAGAACAAAGGTAGATGTAAAAACCATACTGTTGGGTTCATATGATTGTCTAATTGACATGGATTGGTTAGAGAAACACCATGTTTCCCTAGACTGCTATAACACGAAAATCACATGTCTTGATGAGGAATGGAAGCAAAGAAAGATTCAGTGCATTCCAAGAGTTGTAGTTGTAATAGCCCCAACCACCAACAGGTCGGGCCATGCCACTACTCAGACACTTTACCTAGCTGTGAAACCATTTTGTAACATCCCCGACCATCCATGCCAGGCCATACTATGCCAGAGAACACTTATGTTCTCTATGTGGAACATACTGTAACATACTCAGCATCCAAAATGAGTTGCCACATACAATTTTCTATCTGCATGCGATTAAAACATATCCATGCATAAAAATCTTGCATAAGCTTTATATATAAAATGTAAACAGAAAAATACGTTATGTACATGCACAGATTCACATTGAAATAATAGTAAACATATACATGTAGCATATACAGACAATACCCATAAAAATAAACACAGTTATAATCACACATATGATAACCCATAAAAAATATGCACATAAATAACAATGCAACATGTAAATTTATCACACAGTTGACACTTATCTTGGTAAGAATGTCATCAACTATGTGCAGACCTTCCATGAACCTCCCAGCCTTAGACCACACTGTTCATCATTCTCAACAGTGGGTCACCCCTGAGATGGGACTAAAATCCACCTGGGTAAGGGTTCCTAACCAGGCTAACGACTCATGGGAAACAAGAAAGACTCCATCACAGGTACCTACTTAAACTAACAGCCTACAGTCTCTCATTCCCCACATGTCTGTCCCAACCAAGGAAGTGTGCCCCTTCTCTGCTAAAAAATCCCTCGTCTGCCCCACTTCCCTTCCAGGGCTTCAGCAACAGGCTGGATAGGAATTCTCAGAGCCCTGTAGCTACAGTTCAACACCTTCAGGAAGTCACCTCCCAACAATTCTCTTGCCCAAAGAGAAATTACTCACAAGCCTGACAACCCGCTTCTTTAGTCCCATGGGCTTGACAACCTGCTTCTTCAGTCCCACTCCCCAACTAACCAGCTACAACAACACAAAATGGCTATGGATATAGGTTCAAATACAATGGAATGAATGTCTGAGGATAACTAACTGCACGAGTGAAAATGGTCATGGAAATCATGGCTGAATGATGGAAAATATGATGGTAAGAATCATGAAGAGGAGTGAAAATGAACTAAGTCCCCACAATATGTATGCATGTCCCCAAATTGACACTTGTCATGTTGGGAGCTACTTTGGCCCACCTGTCCCCAACTTTAGAACTTAGGATAAAATAATTATCCATACGTTTTGATTTAAGAAATATTAATATAATATTCCTTTTCTGGCTCAAGCTCCATATCTTATCCCCTTTCCTTAACTTAGCCCCTCCCTTTCCCTAACTAGTGGAGTTTAGCCCCCCATATCTTTTCTCGTGGTCGGTCTACGCGCAACGATGTATTTTATATTAATCATGAGACATATACAAAAATAGGTGCACTGGCCTTTAACATCTAGGCTCTCTAGCCTAATTCAAAACATAAGCATCCTATCTTATAATAACTAGTTTACCAGCCTATAAAACACAACATATACATAAAGGCTCCCTGGCCTCAACATCACATGCACTTAAGATGCTGTGTGCGGTATCCTAGAATGTGCTCATTTCATCATTTTTACTACGCAGTACCTACGCGCACTATGCCATGAAAGATGAATGTCAAAATATATCAAACAAATCACCAGCTTAACTACATTATTACATTTACAGTTGGGGTTCTACCTAGGGATATTACAATCCCCTCCCCTTATTTATGCACTGTCCTCAGTGCATCATGTAAACATATACAACAAATTTTTTAAAAATCCTCAGTGCATTATATACCATGTACCATTCAAATTCTTTAAAATCTCCAAGATTTAGCTACTGAAAGCTTGTTACCCATCTGGTGCTCTACTTCCTTTCACCAATTCTGGAACTTATACTGCAACTTGATGTCAATTGCTCTATTCCATAGAGCCACTTCAAGAAATAATTCAACTCATTTTTCCTTATTACATGCTTCAATTAACTTCTTTGAAGCAACAAATGCCTGTAGATCCATGGTGTTTCATCCATCCTTTTATCTCACTGCTGATAAACTATCAGTAACATATCATGCCCAAGCATGGGATATGACTTCATCAGGAAAATGGCTTCCCAAGATAACCACAGACCACAATCAATATCAACATAGTCTAGGAGAAGGTACCAAACCTCACCAACACTCCAATCAACGGTCTCTCTTCCCCACATGCCTGTACAACCCAAGGTAGTATGCATCTTCACTATCCAACAATTCATCGACTACTCAACCTCCCTTCCAGGGCCCCAGTACAGGCCGGACAAGAAGTCTCAGAGGACTGTGGCTCCAGGAGTTCTGACTTTAATCATTATCATCTCACCTACATCATACACATGCAATTATCATGAGAGAATATTATACAAATTCCATTTTAGAAATCCAATTAATTTCATAAGGAATTCGACTTTTTCCCAAAATATGAAATCCTATTTCATAATTTTTCATTGATGTTGCAATAATAGGATGTATTTTTCCTTATGGATTTCAACAAGCACCATGCTAATTACCACTTTTCCTGCAATGATTATATATTGCATACAACCAACAGATTGTTAGTGTTTTCTGTACATCATACTTCAACATGTACATCACCTCACGCAATGATCTTAGAATTGCCTGTACCTAGCAATTCAATCACAATTACCAACCAATTTAACCAAATAGAATGACTCATCATTCTATGCATATGCATGTTCATAATTAACAACAGTAAGTTCACTTCTTCAATTTTCTGAACAATAAATTTTCTGTAGTTACTATTCCTATGACCACCTCACTTGCAACTTTCCTATTGCAATGTTTAACAGTTCTTGAAATGTTCTCAACTTCGTGATTTAGAAATATTTCAACCATTAGTATAATTATTTCCATGTAAAAATATATATACATGCACTCACAAAATGTATTTGGAAATATGCATTTAAGTATACAATTCCATCATGTATGAATGCAACTCTGCCACTTACTAGGCATGAGTGCAACTCTCAATGCCTATTTATTCAATGCACCTTTGCATTGATTTTTAGAATGAGATTTATCTAAGTCATGCATCTCACCATCCAT
>JZKD02S1975254.1:443824-477049 GCA_000966675.3 Picea glauca | reverse complement strand
GATGGTGATGATTTAATGTAAATTTTTATTATCTCTCATATATTCTTGGGTGGAAGGAAGGGGCAAGGATGGAGAGTTAAAATCTCTCTTGATATTGGAGGATTGTATATTCCTCTTGGAGGTTTATCCCTCTCTTTACATTTGGAAGCTGTAGCTACGTTTGGAAGTCATTACTTCCCTTGAACAACAACTATTGATTATTTCTCATATATTGTGCATGGTGTATCATGGTGTAACTCTTATACTATTGTTCATTGCTCATTGGATATAGTTGAATGGTTTAAGTATAAGTTGAAAAAGGTTTTAAATTGTACTTGATACTGATTCACCCCCCTCTCAGTATCAACAAACATGCCACTTCTTTGGAAGATTTGCCCCCATTAGATGAGGAGGGTTTAGTGTTGGTTCCTGAGGAGGTCCTGGAGGTCCGAGAGAGGAAATTGTGTAACAATATGATCCGAGAGTACCTCATCAGATGGAGGGATTCACTAGTAGAGGATGCCACATGGGAAGGTGACCAAATCTTGTAGCATCCTAACTTACAGTTTCTTGAGTACAAATAATCTCGGGAAGGGAGGACTCTAATGTCCCCTTCGAAATAATTACTCAAGTATATTGACGTAATATCCTAAGTGATTCTCGTAGGCTATATTGAGTGGAAAAAAAGAAAATCAATTAATGATTTAATGTCATCGGAGTGGGAAAGTAATCCTTTTTAAAAGTTACATTGAGTAATTAATTGAAAAAGGTGTTTTAAGTGACTTTGAGCTTATAAAGTCACTTTAATTTATTAAAAGGGTAAAAGGGTCAGAAAAAGGGTGAACAAGGAAATAAAAAGGGAATGAGGGCACCCTCTCTCATTATGCATTGTTATTTTCTAAAAACAAATTTGAGGAGATCTTGTGGCTTTTGGCTCTTGGGACCAAAAACCCTAGAGAAGAAGATTGGTTTCGATGGTGAGACCATCAACCCTAGCTAGTCGTAAAGAGAAGATCACTCAGATCTTTTCATTGTGCTTCATCATGATGGAGTTTGTCATTTTGGCGGTGGATTTTTCTTGTTTGTGTCTGAGTTTTGATTGTGATGGGGTCGAGTTTTCCTGAGGAGGATGAGTTTTCATTCTATAGGATCAAACTACCTTATGGATTCTTAGTTTCTTAAGAGGACCAAGTTACCTTGTTGCTAGGTCGAATATTTGCAATGGGGCCCAAGTTATTCACTGTTGGTGGGTGATTTCATTTGATGGGGCATAGATTTGGTAGCTGGGTTGAGTTCCCTTACCTTGGGGATGAGTTGCTTGTTGTAGGCCAATTTATTTGTTGGTTGAGTTGAGATACACTTAGCTTGGGTCCTTTTCTCTTCAGGAAGGTGAATTATCCATGTAGAGGTCGAGTTGTGAGTGTGGGGGAGATTTATCAACTGTGAGAGGACAAAATACCTCTTGTGGGATGAGTTCATTGTTATTGTGGCCATTTTCCTTTGGTTGGGAGATTTATTACATAACTGGGCTGAGTTGAGGTTGTGTAGGATTGGTTATTATTACAACTACAACATATACTTGATTATTCTAGCCTTTGTGCCATCCAATTCTACTGTTGTTCAAGAATTTGTTTTGAGTTTCCTCTTGATGTGCTAGTCTAGTTTTAAATTTTAAACAAGCTAATAAAATGGCTATATTAATTGTTTTTTATTGAATCATTTTTTGTATACTTGAATGCTACTATATTTGTCTTGTGTCTAGTGTCTGGAAACATTGCAAATTGTTTTTCAAAACTCCTAAGACAAAAACTACACAAAAACATATCCAAATAACCATCATTAAACATAATAGTAACAGTAAACCAGGGTGTCCAACCATGGAATAGAACCTACAACCTACGTGTTTGACAAAATTGATCACCTAGAAATACACATACATTGATACAACAGTAAGGAAAATTGTGACAACAGTAGGTAGGGACATTACAAAGATCTTATTCATATGTTGTTGGAGGAAGCCCTCACGTGACAAAGGGACGAAATGATGGAATTTTTTTCCCAAATCCTTCGATGACTGTCAACTATAGAAGACATGTCTTCATCAAGAATCCACTTTGGAGGAATCTCCCCTTTCAAGGTACAAGTTAAATTTTATATTCCTTTGTTTGAAGGTCAACTAGATGAGGATGCTTTGGAAAAGTGGTTAAATCTACTAGAAGCTTATTTCACTTTCCACAATTTTTTTGATAGGGAAAGGATCACGTTTGCACTCATTAAGGCTATCCCCCATGTCAAAAATTGGTGGGATAATTACTGTGAAAAAAAATCCACAAAGGAGTCTTAAATGTTTGAGGTCAAACGCACTTGGGATTCGTTTATGGATGTTGTTAAGGAACAATATTACAATGTTGGAAACTATGATGGACGGTACATGAAATGGACCAGATTGCATTAGGAGAGGACTAAAAAGTGTCATAGTTCACAAATACCTTCTATACATTGTGCACCAAGTTGGGTATCAAAGACTCCGAGCGACATCTAGCTCTAAAATATTGTTGGGAACTACATAGGTACATCTAAAAAGAAATGGATTTTCTGGACATTTCTTCACTCGGAGCCACTTATCGATATGTTTTCAAAATGGAGCATATGTTTAAGAAACTAAATAAGTGGGAGTTGAGGTCTACAAATATGAAACAACCGATGTATGGTAAAGGTATCCCTAACTCACTAAATAGCCAACCTTAAGATAACCAGTCCAAGTCAGAGGAAAAAAAGAGTATCACGAAGATGGATACACTAGGAAGTGGTGCGAATTCCAAAAAAGACCTTGGAAAAACACCAATGGATGTCGCTCGAAACATTCATTGGTGGTTGAGATCAAAGATAAAGAGCCAAACCCCGACTTAGACTTAACAAATCATCCATGCATAAACCACTGCCACCATCATGACCACAACAATCTAACCAGAAGATCCATAGAATCCCGAGGAGGGGGAGAACCTCTTCCATTCATATATGTGGGTGAAGGGGACCCCATTACATTTAATTGATGATAGAAAAATACAAAAGAACCTAATATCAATAGAGGTCCTTAAGTAGTTGGTGTTGGTTGTGTAGCCTTATTATCTTCCTGATTCAGAGGTCTCTATTTTCAGTCATGTTTATACTCCATGAAGACTATACACCCTAGAATACTGTAAAACCATCCATATGGGGGGGTTGTAGGGGGGGATTTCCCCCCTTGCGGGGTCTGGGGACCAGCGGGGGTTCCAGGGTGAATCCCCTGAAGGAAAAATTGCCTTGTAAAACATTGTAATTCTGTATTCAATCTGGATCGTTCATTATAAGGTCGTAGATGTTGGGCCCTTCTTTTTTGGTTTGAAGTTGCAAGGAGGACTACAGTCCCAGTTTTTGTCAAACATGAGTTGCACAAGCTACAAAAGAGTTGGACAATGGAGCAAGTAAAGAAACATAAATTAGTTGCAAAAAGGGACAACACAATGCCAACAAGGCAAAAGAAGTTACAATAGAACAAGAACAAGAAAGCATGCAGAGACCAAAGCCAGAAGATCCCACTAAACCTATATATGAGATGCATATTATTGTAAAAGGGTTGGGTTTTTTCTGTTATTGTTGGGTATGGTTGGGTGTAGTTTCTTGTCTATAAGAGTTTGTCATAGATGGTATCGAGTGCGTAGATAGACAAAAGGTTATGTGATTTTAACTTGTATACATTTTGGGGAAAAGGATAGTTAGAGCTCTGTGACATGAGTCCATAGCCAGATGTTTGTAACAGAGTACTGATTTGTATCTGAGAAGCTTTGTTGATAATATATAAAGAAGGACCTAAAATTTTGAAATTACTATGTCATTGTGTGTGCATGATTATGAATTGTCTCCTTACAATAATTCTTTATGTTTGATAAGATAAATATGTTGTCTCTGTGTACAAATGCTTTTGCAGCTTGAGTGTCTTTATTTCCAGTATGAGTGATTTCAGATCGGTTCTGTGGTTATTCTATCTTGCACAAGATCATGGTGACTCTTGAAGATTCTAGAAACCCACCTAAGTATTCTCCTTTCCCTTCCCTATCTTTCTGTCTTGGTTGCTATTTGGGTGAGACTTCTTCTCTTCGGAGGAGATGAAATGCTAGTGCTCTAGACTACTCGGTGTCTTTTGTTGGTAACCTAAGAAGGACCCAGTTTTGAACAATCCCGCGCCAACAAAATGGTTCCATTGCTGGGACCTGTCTTAAAAGTGAACCTGTAGGGAGAATGCTTCCACGGATTCATAGATCCAATATTCACCAATGGTGGGAGAAAAATTGCGATGCCTTCATATGGAAAGAAGCGAAGTTGAGAGGAAAAACTATGAAAGATACATGTGAGGTTGTCTTTTACTTAGAAATATCGAGCGACCAGTATGAGATATTTTGGGTTAAGTTACCAGAAGAACTTTTCCACTAGTTAGATAGGCTCTAAGAAGCTACGGAATTCCAAGAACGAGTCAAGAAGACCTACATTTGGGATACAGAAAAGATCACATAACTTCATCGACTGGATCGTGTGGTAATGCGAGAGATCAATTTATAGGTCAATACCACATTAGAAGGATACATTATTGAGTTTTCAGCTGAGAATCATCAATCTTTTTCATGGGAAGAAGAGGATTTCAAGAAAGACGCAGGGGGAAGATTGGTTAGAGAAATTCCCCTATGGATTAATTTTTTCTTGATGGAGGAGGGGATGTTGACTATGTCCCCAAATGAGATGGTAGTGTAAACACCCTCGATTTGGGTGGGGTGAGTTTGGGGTGGAGTCATGGCTTGAGAGAGGGGAGAGGGTTCTTTGAAAAGTGGGGGAGAAACAAGAAATGGACTCAAGAGATGAGAAAGCCTTGAAAAGAGCCTCCATAGTTGAGAAGTTGTGGTGTAGTAAGATAAATAAAGAAGTAAAACAGTTTGAGAAGTTGTGGAAAGAAGTCAGACCAGGAGAATTCGAGGAAGGATAGATGGAAGAGTTGTGAAAGATGAGAAGACAACAAAGATTGGCCAGTAAAAGATTAAGTGAGAGAGAATCCCAGAGAGAAAGAAGTCCCCAAGAGGGTGGAAAAGAAAAAGAAGATGTAGAAGCACTGGAAAAGGAATCCGACATGGATCTTGAAGAAGAAAGAGAAGATTCAGCCCCAATTCCAGGAAAGATCAGGAATCTGACTGAAGAGACTGCTCCAGAGGATGAGAATGAGACCCCCCAGATCAAAGAAACTTGCCCCGAAGCCAGTGGCACTCGCCCTAAATCACCCATGCCCCAAGTGTCTTCTATACAAGTGGTAAATTCTATACTACCTTCTTATGCTACATTTTTTCTAGTACAGACAGTTAGTCAGTCACAACTGGGAAGCGCGAATACTGGGAGGATATTGGGATCCCCTGGTAGATCACAACCAAGACCATTAGGTTTTATCTTGGTAGGAGCAGTAATATCAACAATGGCTGGTAACACGGGAGGTTCGATTGCTCGATACCGAGAATTTTGGGGTAAGGGAGATGAGGATGTTGAGAAACATTGGTTCCTATGTGAAGCAATCTGGAGGTCCAGAGGGACCCTGGATGTGAATAAATTGGTTGAGTTCCAGACTACCTTGAGATTTCATGCTCTCAAATGGTACATGAAGGCCATTGATATAGGAGTACCAGGAGTGCAAGGTCAAGCATTCACACTTGACCAGGTACAGACAAAGTTCATAGCAGAAGTTAAGCTACCTCAGCCAGAACAACAAGTTCTTTTTGAGTTGCACGAAATTCAGAAAAGGGAAGGTGAATTGGCTTGGGAATATAGCCAGAAGTTCAAAGATTCTATAGGGAGGTTAGCACATCTGATCCATGAAGAACATCAAAGAGAATGGTATATCTAGGGATTTCTACTTCTGTCATAGATTTCGTTAATGCAACAATGGATAGCCACTCTAACAGATGCCTTGGAACAATCAATGAATATTGAAGCCATGGAAGGATATCCGGGGAGCCTGAAAGTGACCAGACCCCCAACAGATGCAAATTTGGCGCAACTACAAGGGAAAATATCAATGCTTATAGAGAATATTCAAGAATTGACGATACCCAGACTAGGACGACCGCAAGTCTGGTGTACCAAATGTTACACAGAAGGACATGATCTGGTGAATGGATGTCCACAGATGAGGGGAATGGGACCTCCTCAGAATCTGATGGGACCCTCACCAGGACCCATAGGAGTAGTTGTGCAAGAATCCGTGAATTTACCATTCATACCCCAACCCCATACAATGCTTTTCTAGGTAATGAAGTAGAACCATCAGTTGAGTATTGTGAGATTTGTTGAATCCATGGGCATGGGCCAAGATAGTTCCCCATTATTTAGAAGTATTCAAAAGTACTAAATACTATGCATTATGATTTTTACGGATCTACCACCCATGCTATGAATCAATGTAGAGCGTTGGATGCACTTGCAAATAGACTGGATCAAACATCATTCAGGGTGAAAGAAATCCCTTAGGGACCGGGAAGAGGTCGAGGAGGGGGAGTTGGAGGAGACTTTAGAGGAGGAAGGATTGAGGGAAGAGGACCAAGTAGATGCTACAACTGTGATGAGAAAGGACACATGGCTAGAGTCTATCCTCATCCAATATGACCATGGTGTTCTCACTGTAGAACCAATGGGAATGCAACTGAATACTACCCAGAACTAATTGCAAATGGGAAGATCGGGTACGTCAATGAGGATCTAATATCATCAATTCATAGATAAAGAGAGTTATTAGAGGAAAACTTCCCAAACTTAATATCGTTACTTGAGGAGGGGAAAAAACTGGCCCAAATGATGATAATTTACCTCAGATCCAAAAAACAGTGCCTAAGGAGGACATGTATGATACTTTGAAATGAAAGATATTCTTTAAAAATTCCATAGAAGTATTTCAGAATATCCTTGGCCTTGATATGCAAGAAAAACCCCCTCAGACCATCATTTACCCTAGGATCGCCCAAGTCCCTACTTCACCCCCTACACCCAAAAACCCTGTAGTCCCAATGAGACAACCTGAGAAGCCATAAAATGTAGTTGACCTTTGGTTTCAACTATTTTATGATATTCTTGGGAATGACTAGTTGACATAAAAGTTGCATAATGCACTGTACCTAGTTCTAGGAAATGAGGAATCTTCAGAAACTAGAATAAGGACTAATATTCCAGATAAGAATACTCAGAGAGTATAGAGAAGGAATGTACAGTCTGGAAAAGAGATTGGATTAGCATCCCAACTAGATGAGTTTTATATTAAGGATGTTATGTTAGATCTAGGATCCGATGTTAATATACTACCTAAAAATACGTGGGAAGCTTTAGGAAAACCCCAGTTGACATATTCCTCAATCCAGCTAAGAATGGTCAATCAGTATTGTATTTTTCCAATAGGAAGACTGGAGAATGTGGAAATAGATGTTGTGGGAGTGAAGACTGTAGATGATTTTGAGGTGATCGAAATCATGGGGGATAAGGACCCATATCCATCAATACTTGGTATCGATTGGGATTATGACAACTATGCGGTGATTGAGCTAAAGAAAGACACTATGAAATTTGAGGTAGACATAATAAAAGTAGTTCAACCCTTGGATCCGTATGTAGGCCCTCGATACACGTAGCCAACAGAAAAAAGTATGGAGGGAGAAGATGTGGATCAGTTGTACACTGTAACAACAGGAACGCGAGAAGACTACATAAATCCTACTACTGATGGATCAATAATTTGGAGGAGCATACAATCAGCGGAGGAAGATTCAGAACTGGCATTTGAAAGTTGGCAACAAGGTTCATATGAAATATTTTCAAGAAGATGTGCAACTTGCCAGAGAAATCAGATGGGTTGGAACTGAGGTTAGAGAACACCCGATATATGATGGTACTTCAGAACTTGACAATTTTCTGGTTAGCATGGAAGAAAAGATAGCGGAGGATCAAATGATCTTAGTGTTGGACTTAGCCCTTGACCAAGTTTTGGGAGATCCTTGGTCAAGTTTGACCTATTTTGGGACTTCAACAACTTGTCAAAGGAGGAGCACAAGATGAAGAAGAGATCACGGGATCTCGACCCTTTTTTGGGATTTGGGATTATGTAACAAGTATGGGACATCGGCCCATGGGTTTACCCATGTTTAGGCCTATTTTGTAAAGTATAAATAGATGTCTAGGGAAAGCATGCTAATTGCTAGAGAAGATATGCATATCTGTGTGATATTGGGCTAAGTGCTAGATCTTTTGATTGAAGGATTGTAAGTGCTCTTTGCATATTGTGTGATATTTGCAGAGCTAAGTGCAAGTCATTGTAAGAAGTTGTGGAAGGCTATGTTCTTAGATCTACTCAGGGAAGGATATATAGAGAGCTGCGCAGATCTCCTGCCCTATGAAGAGTAGGGTTTTGAGGCTCTATGCATGTAACCTATTGAAGAAGCTAATAAAGAAGAAGAGTTGGTGGACGTAGCCCCATGGTGGGGGTGAACCACATATATGTTGTGTTGCTCTGCTTTGTGCCAAGTGTTGATGTGTTTATGTCTTTACTTGCTAAGTGATTTGATATAGATAGATAGATATGTTTATGCTTTGTACTAATGATGTATATGGATGTTAGATCTATCCTATGTGGATGTTCTTAGTGCTTGAATCAGCTAGACCTAATCTACCTCTTTATGATAAGTTCTTAGATACATCAGATCTGAATGAACGAGGTGATGCTCCGTTTTATCTGTGAAGTAGATAGTGGTCAAATATTGATGAACTATCGATGCTAAGTGCTCTGTTAAGTATTACAATCACATATATGTGTCCCAGCTAAGGATGCAAACAACTAATTCCTACAACCACCCCTGCCTCTACCTCGTGTGAGACTTCATCTGCTTCGCAGGTGTTGCTGAAAGGGTTGGTAGTTAGGGTTTTTTTGGTGCGATGTTGTAGCATTGAACCCTGGGTTTTCCCTTGTGCCAACAAATGGTTCCTTTATCAGGACCTAAAACTGTGATTGTTGGGAACTAAGAAAGAAGAAGCTTTGTGCAAAGATCCGACCTGAAACTGTGATTGTTGGGAACTGACAAAGAAGAAGCTTTATACAAAGATCCGACCTGAAATTATGAAATCTCTGTGCGTAGATCAATCACTCTAGTACATAGTACTCTACTTAGTTTGTGAAGCTATGTGATAAAGAAAAGAAGCCTGATCTGAAGAAAAGAGGTAAGATCTGAAAGCTTTGTGCTCTGAGAAAGGAAAAAGTGATAATTCTTGATTAAAAGAGGTAATATCTTCATGCTCTGTGCTTTGATAAAGGTAAGAATAGTGAAAAGTTCTAGATCTGAAATCTTTGTGCTTAGTAGAAGTAAAATAAGTGGAAATTTTTGTTTCAAAATTATGGATCTAGGTATGTTTGATAGAGTCTGTCCTAGCTTGAAAAGTAGGGCACTAATATATGAAATAATGTTTGATATATGTAGATCTGATAAGAATAGTGAAATATATGTTATACCTATGCATATAAAGAATGTTTGCACTAACAAATGGATGTAGGATCCTAGAAATAATTTTTTGCAAGTTAGCTACCATGATCGTAGTGCGCAGTTCAGGAAATGTTGGGAATCATTTAAAAGAAAGAGAGGATTAACCCTGTGTTATAGTTGCAGAAAACTAGGACATCTTGATAAGGAATGCCCTGGGAGAAGACCTAGTTGTCTTTGTTGCAAAGCTATGGACCATGAAGTATTGGATTTCCCTAGAATGATTTCTAAACTTGAAGAAATGAACATGAGACAAGAGAATCCTAAGGCAGATCCAGAAATGGTAGAACCCTAGAAATAATCAGAGAAATTATTGCTACAGATAAAAGAAACCCTGAATGACCACCGACATATTAGTTTATCAAAGATCTTGAAAGAAAAAGAATGCCTTGAAGCAAGACTAGGAGACTTCGACATTGATTGTGTTCTAGATAAGGAAACACAGGAGAATGTCATGACAGAGAGAACTTGGGAAGCTATAGGAAGGCTTGCTATGATTCCTTCCTTAGGAGGAATAGGACTATTCAAAGGAAAGATGATAAACCTATGTGGAAAGCTCACCCAGATATCTATGAATTCCAATGGAAGTTCGACAGAGGAAGATTTTGAGATTATTAAATTTATTGAGAACAATGCCCCATTTACCATGTTACTAGGAAAACCTTAGATTGAAGGAAATCAAGCCAAAAGGAAGGAAGAAGAAGAAGTTTTAGCACAGAAGAAGAAAGAGTTAAAAGATTTCATGAATAGAAGGATCACACACTTGATTGAAGAGCAGAAGAATAGATTGAATCTATCTAAATCCAGAGACTCGGATGTCAAAGTTACAAGAACACTAGAAGACTCATATGAGATTGAAGTACATATTCCAGATAAAGAAGAAGTACCTAGTTAACTAGTTGAAACTATATTGACGAGAAGCACAGGATCAGGGGTATGAATTTCATTTTAGTTGGCTCTTGGTCCTCGTTGGATTCATTGTCTGGGAGATGCTAGAAGGAGTGACCTTCCCCGGCATAGAGCTATTCGAATCGCCTGCCGTGAAGTTCACTACCCTATGGTATTCAGATGATATGAACAAACAATGGCAGTCGAACACTGTGCTTCATACATACTACCTCCAGCTAAAGTGAGCCATCGAAGCCAAGCCTCGCATGACCCCAAACACCTTGCAGAGGTTCCGACCACTAATGAAGTTCAGCACAGATCGACACTTTATCTACATTACAACGCAAGCATATGAACATCAAGAGAAAATCCAGTCATATTATAAGCTTACAGAAGAAGACCTTGAGGAAATCACTAAGGAGTTGTCTATTGAACTCCTTATCCTCGCCAATCCCACAGAGATATCTGATATTGACAGTCTAGAGGATACTCATAAAGAATATAATACACTCAGAACGAGCAGGCAGAAGAAGACTGAGGAGGTCCATAACTTAAGCAACACCTCAGGGAAGACTCCTTCAATGTCACTTGACCGAGGGTGTGGTGATGAAGTAGAAGCTGAATAGAGACCAGGCGAAGTAATAGCACACAAAGAAGAGGTTGAGCCTTTGAAGAAGAGGAAGGTTCCCCCCCTGAAACCTTCTTCGTGGAAGAAATCAAAATCCACCATGACCAAGATGTAGACCGTCCTCACGTCAGATGATTTTGATTTGATCATCGCAGCCCTGAACGATGCTTCATTGGAGATAGCGAAGAAACAAGGAGAGAAGCAGGAAGAAATGTATGATAGGATTGAAATTGAACTCCGAGGAGTATAGCAGGCCATTCAGTCTAGTCTAGTAGTCTCCACTGTGCCTCTGCCATCGGGAGAACTAGAGTTGGGAGACGCGCTAGCCCAGCCCCACCGACTAGCTGATACAGTCAAAGCTCACCTTCGACGAGCACAAGAGGAAATAGAAAAACCCACCCAGGCTTTGATGCAAGTCCAAGGAGTAATTTTAGAACAACGCCGAGGTGCAGAATAGGAAATTTTTTCTCTCTAATTAAAGTTTGATGAATAAAAAACACAACTATAGCAAGGAAAAGAATAGTTTCTCACAGAGAAACTTGAAGTGAAAGAAGCGGTCAATAGAGAACTTCACTCTATGACATTCGTAGAAATAAATGCAGAGGACCGAGTCATGCAACAAGTAGACCAGCTCGCAGAAGTCATCCAACAACTACAACAACACATAATAGAATTAGAACTCCGCGCAGTGCCCGAGACTCCACAGGATGTAAGGGATCAAAGAGAAGCAACTTCTCGAAGTGCAGTTGAGAGAATCAAAGGCCTTGCTATGGAATTTAAGAAACATATTGATCGCAGTGCCCAGACCTATGAGCAACTCACTGAGAACCACAAATAGAAGGCCCTGGAGTTGTAGCTCCAAGAGGAGAAGTATCAAGAAGAAACGATACAAGCACAGCTGAAGCCCCTGTCAGTTGTGGAAGGTATGAAGCGCTCCCAAGAGAAACACACTGCCCAACAACAGATCCACACCATCCAAATTAGAGTTATGGAAGTAACTCAGAGGCTCAAACCTGTACAAGATAAGGCTTATCAATTGTTCACAGAGGTCGAAGGCCAAGGAGTAGAACTCGAGCAGTTTGTCACTATAGTTGAATAGCATCTAGAGGGACCGATCAATGACACAGTCACCCAAGAGTTCACTAAACAGGAGGCCAAGGCATAACAACAAGTCGAAGCAGCTCAAGCCAAGCTTGAGGATTTTGAGGAATAACTATCCAGATCAAAATGACTTGGGACGAGTCATAGGTGAGTGTTGGGGGCCTGTTGGCCCTTGACCAAGTTTTGGGAGATCCTTGGTCAAGTTTGACCTATTTTGGGACTTCAACAACCTGTCAAAGGAGGAGCGCAAGATGAAGTAGAGATCATGGGATCTCGGCCCCTTTTTGGGTCCTTTTTGGGATTTGGGATTATGTAATGGGTATGGGATGTCGGGCCATGGGTTTATCCATGTTTAGGCCTATTTTGTAAAGTATAAATAGATGTCTAGGCTATGTAAGAAAAGGGGGAAGCATGCTAAGTGATAGAGAAGATATGCATATCTGTGTAATATTGGGCTTAGTGCTAGATCTTGTGATTGAAGGATTGTAAGTGCTATGTGCATACTGTGTGAGATTTGTAGAGCTAAGTGAAATTCATTGTAAGATGCCGTGGAAGGTTGTGTGCTTAGATCTACTCGAGGAAGGAGGATCTAGCGAGATGCGTAGATATCCTACCCTATGCCAAGTAGGGTTTTGAGGCTCTATGCATGTAACCTATTGAAGAAGCTAATAAAGAAGAAGAGTTGGTGGACGTAGCCCTAGGGTGGGGGTGAACCATGTATATGCTATGTTTCTTTGCTTTGTGCCATGTGTTGATGTGATTATTTCTTTACTTGCTAAGTGATTTGATATAGATAGATAGATCTATTTATGCTTATTGCTAATGATGTATATGGATGTTAGATCTAGCCTATGTGGATGTGCTTAGTGCTTGAATCATATAGATCTAATCTACCTCTTTATGATAAGTGCTTAGATACATCAGATCTGACTAAACGAGGTGATGCTTTGTTTTATCTGCAAAGTAGATAGTGGTCAAATATTGATGAACCATCGGTGCTAAGTGCTCTATTAAGTATTACAATCACAGATCTGTGTCCGAGGTAAGTTTCCAGACATCTGAGTCCTGCAACCACCACTACCTCTATCTTGGGTGAGACTTCATCTGCTTCACAGGTGTTGCTGAAAGGGTCGGTATTTACAGTTTTGTTGGTGTACTGTTGTAGCATTGAACCCTGGGTCTGCCCCTGTGCCAATAGTGGACTAATCACAAAGCCTTAGTTGAGAACTGGAATGATGTGAAGCAAGATATCTGATATAGATTTCAAGATAAGGAGCAACTGGAATCAGAGACACATATAGATTTCCGAGTTGCACAATTGTTCAATGGACAGTCTAATCCTAAAGCACATATTGAAGAATGTGTGAGACAGTGGTAAGTTGCGGAAATATCATCTCACTTATGGGTTCATGTATTTCCCCATTCACTAGGTCCAATTCTGAAGGTTTGGTACATGCATGAAGAGACCAGAAGACAGACCAATGACTGGAAAACATTGATAAATCAATTTTGCAAGGACTTCTCGTTTACAAGTAAGTACCATGAGATTAAAGTAGTCCTGCAAAGAATTAAAGAATTCCTTTTTACATATACTGGTGAACGGAAATCAGACCTAGAGGTATGTGAAAAGAATATCCAAGAACTTCAGTCTAACCTTCACCTAGACTCAGACAAGAGACCTATAGAATGCTATCAAATTGAGAAGGATTTGGAAAGCCTGGATGATTTAGAAGAATTAAGAAACTTAGACATTAGGGAAACAAAAGAAAGCAAAGAAATATAGAACATTATACCCAACCAGACTGATGGTTCTTATAATTATCCATTGAAGTTGTGCAAAGTCAATATAGCAACCACAGAGCAACCTAATATATCTATGGTAGGAGATTACTGGGATGAGAAAAATAGTCAAGAAATACATGGCCTGTTGCGATAGTATGAGGACTTGTTCCCAAAGACATTTTTAGAGCTAAAAGGGATTAAAGGAGCTATGGGAGAGATGAAAATTGAACTAAAACCAGGATCAAAACCTCTAAGGCATAGACCATATCGCCCTAACCCCAGAGTGAAAGAGACAATTAAGAGGGAAATAGAGAAGATGATGGAAGATGGACTTATTTTTGCAATGGAAGAAGAAGAATGGGTTAGCCCAATAGTCATCCATAGAAAGAAAGGCATAGAGCACATTAGGGTTTGTGTAGACTATAGAAGCCTTAATTCTTCATGTGTGCATGATCCTTTCCCAACAACTTTTACTGATGAGGTGCTAAAATAGGTTACGGGGAAAGAATATTACTCATTTACAGATGGATTTTTGGGGTATCAACAAGTAAGGATTGCTGAAGAAGACAAAAGGAAGACCACATTCATAACATAATGGGGGTCATTTGCATACAATGTGATGCCATTCAACCTAAAGAATGCCCCTGCAGTTTTTTCCCAGATTGTAATAACATCTTTCCGAGAATTTATTCACAAGTTTATAGAAGTTTATATGGATGATTGGACGGTATACAGTCTGCTCAAGGAACACATAGTGCTACTACGTCTGATGTTTGATAGATGTAGATAATTGCAGATGTTGTTGAACCTCAGAAAGTGTATCTTCTATGTGCCACATGGAAATTTGTTAGGCCACATAGTATGCCAAGAAGGAGTACTGGTAGACCCAACCAAGGTTTTGGTTATTGTGAATATGCCTCCTCCTGCGAGTGCTAAGAAGTTGTGCTCCACACTTGTAATATCCCTAGGCCGAACCCAATTGTAAGTGTAAAATGAAAATGTACTTAATATGGTGAGTTGGTTGATATCATTTTTGTATGCACCTTTCATGGCATAGTGCACGCATGTACTGCGTAGTAAAATGATGAAGTGTGCACATTCCAGGATACCACACACATCGTCTTAAGTGTGCGTGATATTGAGGCCAGCAAGCCTTTGTGTATATGTTTTTTTTTATAGGCTTGTGAGCCAATTATTATAAGCTAGGAGGCTTATGTTTGTATTAGGCCATAGACCCTAGATGTTAAAGGTCAGTGTTCGTATTTTTGTATAAGTGTCTCATCATTAATATAAAATACATCGTTGCACGCAGATCAACCACGATAAAAGAGTATGGGGGACTAAACTCCACTAGTTAGGGAAAGGGATGGGCTAAAAGTTAAGGAAAAGGGATAAGCTAGGGAGCTTAAGCCAAAAACGAATATTATATTAATATTTCTTAAAGTATAAAGTATGGATAATTATTTTATCCTAAGTTCTAAGGATGGGGACAAGTGGGCCAAAGTAGCTCCCAACATGACAAGTGTCAAGTTGGGGACATGCATACTTATAGTTTGGACTTAGTTCATTTTGGGGGTCATTCATCCATTCTTTCCATCATTTTAGCCATTATTCCATCATCATTCACATACTCCCTGAGCTATCCTGCGTACTTTCTTATCACTATACCTGAACTGTATCCATAACCATACCTGTTTTGAGTAGCTGGTTAGCTTGGGAGATGGATTGAAGAAGTGGGTTTTCAGGCCCATGGTATATTGAAGAGGCGGGTTGTCAGTCTCGTGATCAATTTCTCTCTGGGTGAGAGAATTGTGGGGAATTGTTTTCCTAAAGGTGCCAAACTACAACTACAGGGCTTTGAGACTTCTTGTCTGGCCTGTTGTTGAAGCCCATAAAGGAAGTGGGGCAGTCGAAGGAATTTTGAGTAGAGAAGGGGCACACCTCATGGGGTGGGATAGGCATGTGGGGAATGAGGGACTGTAGGCTGTTAGTTTGAATAGGAACCTATGACAGAGCATTTCCTGTTGTCTATGAGCCATTAGCCTGGTTAGGAATCCCTTTACCTGAGTGGAGTTTAGTCCCAGCTCAGGGGTGACCCACTGCTAAGAGTGATGAGCAATGTGGTCTAAGGATGGGAGGTTTGTGGAAGGTCTACATGCACTTGGTGATATTCTTACCAAGATAAGTGCCAATTGTGTGATAAATTTACATGCTGCATTATTATTTACGTGTTCATTTTTATGGGTTTATCCTATGCGTGGTTATAACTGTTTGTATGTTTATGGGTATTTCCTATATATGTTGCATGTCAATGTTTACTGTTATTTCAATATGAATTCGTGATTTTACATAATGTATTTTTATGTTTATGTTTTATATATGAAGTTCCGCAAAGGTTCGATGTGTATATGTTTTAATTGCACGCAGTTCTAAAATTTTATGTGGCATAACTTAATTGGATGTTGGGTATGTTACAGTATGTTCCATAGAGAGAATGAAAGCATTCTCTGGAGTAGCATGCCCTGACATGGGTGGTCGGGGATGTTACAATATGGTATCAGAGCTTCAGTTTTCAACACTGAGCCTAGATGGGCCGAACAATTTGAGTTGAAGTGAAATTTCACAGAGGATTGATTTCGATGTGGCCAAATTTCAAGTCACAGAGTGTCCATGATAAATTTTAGAAGCAACGATGCAGAATTGGGAAAATCCCCAATTTTTGTTGTTAAATTCATGAGAAAATGGAGAAATTCGGCCAAGTGGTGAGATATTATTGGTCTAATATCTCTTATAGAAAATTCATACCTGGAATTAGTCGAATTTGAAGTTACAGTGAAGCCATGACAGATGGAGCGAGATTAGTAAATAAAATTCTCAATTCGTGAATTGATTTAGGGTAAATTCGTTCTAGAAATGTCAACCCATAGAGATTTGTCATTGCAGAGGTTGAACTAGTGTTATCGGGGTGAAATTGAATGAATTTCATAGTTGCAGAATGTCTATGGTAAATTGGGGAAAAGGTTAGGAAAAAGCCCCAATTTTTGCAGCCGAATTCACAAGGAATTGTTGCACATAAAAATGAATGCGTGCAGGTGGGCGCACCAAAAATGCATGATGCGTAGTAAAAAGCTTATGATATATAAAAAAAAAATTGGGCACTGCGGGGAAAAATATTGGCATGTGGGTGCATGTGCTAAAATTTGGTACCTTGCGGAAAAATATTGGTGTACTCGTGTGAACGCTAAATTTTGGGCACTGCATGGAAAAATATTGGCGTGCTGGTGTGCACACTAAATTTTGGACACTACACGGAAAAATATTGGCATGCTGGTGCACACGCTAAATTTTGGCATCGCGCTGAAAAATGTTGGTGTGCTGGTGTGCACGCTAAATTTAGCATTGCGCGGTGTACATACGCATATTAAGGTGTACAGTGTGCACACACATAATAATGGTGCACCTGGTGTGCGCAGTTTTGACAGAGTGCAGAGGAGTTTTGTTGGTGCGCGCGCAATATGGGTATATGTTGTTGCGCGACAGTTTAGTTAATGGTGTGCGCAGAGTATTGGTGAGCCGTGGGGGCGTTCTAAATTTTGGCATGGTGCAGCGTGTGGAGGGAAATGTATGTGGAATATCAACACATGATACAAAAATTGTGCGCAACGGATAATAGTGCAATAACCAAAACTGTGCGCGGTGGATATTGGTGCGTGACACAAAAGTAATGTGGGTAAGTTATTGGCGTGACAAAGAAGTGATGCACAGTGGTTATAGGTGCGCAAAGCACGATTTACCTTGTGGTGTTACTGTGCATGGTAAATATGGGTGTACAGGTTGAAATTTGTGTGTGAGAAGTCATTTGGATGGTGAACAACAACGAAAAACCAACGAATTTCTGTGGCATTTTATATTGTTTGAACGTCATCTTTTTGCAACGCGTTTTTGAGGTCCTTAACAACGTTTTTAGGTACTCAAAAACCACAAGAATAGAGTGTACACTTTGTAGCAAGGTGCAATTTCTCTCTGCAGCTCAAACACAAGATCTTAGAGAGATATTTCTAAGTGTGTAAACTGTTCGCCAAACAAAGCTTTTATGAAAAAGTTACAACATAAACAGTGGAGGGTAAATTTTAAGACCCAACTAGCTTCAAAGAGCCATAACTTTTTGCTCCGAAATCAGATTGAGGCGCATGAGAAATAAATGGAAATATATTGAACCATAGAAGGAATTCCGAGAGATGAATTAAATTTCTGGGCATTTTAAAGATGTTTAATATGGCAAAGAAGGTACATGTATCATTCCAGACCAAAAACACAAATTGGCCTTGAACTTCAGCAGGCTGTAACTAGCAGCCAAGAACCCAGAAAAAGGTGAAACTTGGAAAAAGTGTCCATATTATGTATATGAAGAAAACCAATTGAGATCCTATGAAAACTTCAATGGAGCAGGTGCAAAAATGCATAATTACAGTGTAGAGTTGCGCCAAGTTGAAGTGTGAACAAAAAAACTAATGGACAAATTTTAAATAGCCATAACGTTCTTCTCAAGACTTGGAATTGAGCATGGGAGCAGGTGTTGGAAAGGTATCAGACAGTAGAATATAAATATTCACCCAGAAAAGTGATCTGGGCACTCTATTTTTCAAGAAATAAGAGGAAATAATTCTGATATATTATTGAACCAAAATGGTTCATATTTTTCATGAAATTATTGAAACAGTTAGCCTGACAAAGTTTTGTTGGCTGCACATTTTTCATAGTTAACAACAACTAGATCAGATTAGGATCAACATAGAGTCTAGAGTAATGGAGGAGGCACAGGGGACTTATAGACAAGGAGATGAAATCAGAGGTATGGATGTCCATTTGGGCATTGAAGGAACAAACTCCAATGGACATAGAGAAGGAAGGGATGAAAACATGAATATGGTAGAGACCATTAAAAATTTGCAGAAGGTTGTCCAAAGCCATAAAAATGATAATGAAAGGATTAGGAGAGCCAAGGTGCAGCAAGATGAATTCAAAATTAAGTTAATGTAGATCTTGAACAAAATAGAAAAGAAACTGGATAAGGAGAGTGGCTCAAGCAAATCAAGAAGTCATAGGTCTCCTGATGAGAAAAGAAGAACAAGAAGTGTTAGCAAACATCACCATCACTCCCCAAGGCATTCCAATAAGAGGGTGCACAACAGCTCAAGTCCATCCCCTATCAGGAAGCATAAGAGGTATAGGGTGGATGATCTATGAGGAGAAATGAACAAAATCAAACCTCCTACATTTGATGGTGAGAACAAGAAGGATGAAGATGCAAAGACATGGTTGTTGGGCATGAGAAAGTATTTTCAATTGCATAATTCTTCTTCTCATGTAGAAGGTAGAATTGCCATATATCAACTCAAGGGAAAGGCATCCATGTGGTGGGATCAGCTTGTGCAGGTGTAGCACATTAAAGAGAAAAGTGTTACTTGGAGGGAATTCAAGGAGTATTTTGAGACGAAATACTTGACTAAGAGATACTATGACAAGAAAATGAAAGAGTTCTTTGAACTCAAGCTTGGGAGTATGACCATAGATGAATATGAAAAAAGGTTTTTAGAACTGTTGAAGTATGTCTATTTCATCAAGGATGATATAGTTAAGATTCAAAGGTATTTGAGTAGATTGCCATCATTCTTCAGTGAAAAAATACAGTATGGTTATCCCAAGACATTAGAGGAGACCATAAGGTGAGATAAATGCCTATATGATCAGAAAAAAGAGAGTCCAACTTTCCAAAAAGCTTGGGAAGACAAAAAGAAATTCAAGATGGATCAGAGGAAGAAGGGGACTAAGCCACCATTCTTTAGAAATAATCCTCAGGGGAAACCAACTTCTAGAGAACCCAGAATGATTGAGGCAGGGGGTCAAAGGCCAAGGCAACCACCTATTCAATGTTCAGGTTGTAAAGGAGATCATATGTTCATAGATTGTCCTCACAGAGGTGAAAAAGCGAGGATTGTTCACAATGTACAACAAGCTAAAACAATGGAGGACATGGGCAGAAATGTACCAAGGATTTATACAGCCCTGGACAATAAGCAAGTAGAGTATCAGTCACATATGTTTGAAGTGGAAGGTATGATCAACAACCAAAACATTGCTATTTTAATTTATTCAGGAGCTAGTCATATTTATATAGATCCTAAGATGGTGGAAAGATTGCATTTTCCAAGAAGCAAGCATGGAAAATCTTGGTTGGTGCAGATGGCTACCGGAGCCAAAAGAAAAGTTAATGAGATGGTTAAGTCATGTCTTATGGACATGAATGGAATGAGCAGTAAGGAAAATTTGAACATATTGCCTTTAGGTTCCTATGACTATCTAATTGAGATGGATTGGTTGGACCAACATCATGCAGTCCTGGAAGATTTTGAAGATGTGTTCAAGGAGGTACCAAGACTACCCCCAAAGAGAGATATTTATTTCTCTATAAATTTAATGCTTGGAGTAGCTCTAATGCCAAAGACTCCTTACATAAAGATTACACCAGAGCTAAAGGAGTTGCAAATGCATCTTGAAGAACTTCTGAATAAAGGGTATATACACCCAAGTGTGTCACCTTGGGGTTCCCTAGTCTTGTTTGTGAAGAAGAAGGATGGGACATTAAGATTGCGCATTGATTCCAGACAGTTGAATAAAGTGACTATAAAGAACAAGTATCCTCTGCCAAGGATTGATGATCTTTTTGATAAATTGAAGGATGCAAAGATATTTTCAAAGATAGATCTCAGGTAAGGATACCATCAAGTAAGGATTAAGGAGGAATATATCAGCAAGACCGCCTTCAGGACAAGGTATGGTCATTATGAGTTCACAGTGGTGCCTTTTGGGTTGTCAAATGCACCAATTGTTTTCATGTGCTTAATGAATGGTGTTTTCTGAGAATATTTAGACAAGTTTGCCATTGTCTTTTTGGATGAAATACTTGTATATTCCAAGTTAGAATAAGAGCATGAGCATCATTTGAGGATGGTTTTGCAAGTATTAAGGGAGCATCAATTGTATGCCAAATTGAGAAAGTGTTGATTTTATCAGAAGCAAATTCATTATTTGGGACATATCATTTCAAAGGATGGGATAGCAGTGGATCCTGAGAAGATAGAAGCCATTAGATAATGGTTAGTGCCAAAGAATGTGACAGAGGTCAGATTATTCATGGGCCTTGTAGGCTACTATATGAGATTTATTGAAGGATTCTCAAAGATTTCACATCCAATCAATTCTTTACAAAAGAAGGGTGTGAAGTTTCAGTGGACATTGGATTATGAAAAGAGTTTCCAACACTTGAAACAATTACTAACAAGTGCTCCAATACTAAGGATTGCAGACCCAAATGAAGACTTCRTTGTATGCACAGATGGATGTAAAGAAGGACTTGGTGGAGTCCTCAATCAAAATGGGTTTGTTATATGTTATGAATTAAGGAAGTTGAAGGAGCATGAAAGACACTATGCCACTCATGATTTGGAGTTGGCAGCCATAGTGCATGCCTTGAGGAAATGGAGACACTACCTCATGGGGAAAAGGTTTGAGCTGAAAACATACCATAATGGTCTGAAATATTTATTTGATCAATCAACTCTAAATGCTAGGCAAAGCAGATGGTTAAAATTTTTAAGTGAATATGACTTTGATATAAAGCATATCAAAGGGAAAGAGAAGAAAGTGGTTTATGCACTCAACAGAAGAGTGCATGAATTGCATGATACAACCATTAGCATGTACCAATTAGATTTGAAACACAGAATTTTCGAAGCTGGAAAATTAGATTTGCAATACAAAGAATTAGTGGCAAACTTACAACAAGGTAATTTACAACATAAAATTGAAGACTACAAGCTAGCCAATGATGAAATTCTCATGTACAGGGGCATAATTTATGTACCAAATTCCCAGGAATTGAAAAATATGATATTGAGATAAAAAGAATACAAGCTAAATATTGATGAAATTCTCATGTATAGGGGCATAATTTATGTACCAAATTCCCAGGAATTGAAAAATATGATATTGAGATAAATGCATAATGTACCTTATGCTGGGCACCCAGGATACCATAAAACTATTGCAGCTGTCAAAAGCCAATATTATTGGCTAGGCATGAAGAATGAGGTTGCTGATTTTATTGCCAAATGTTTGCAATGCCAAAAGGTAAAGGCTGAGCATAGGCACCCAGTTGGTTTTCTATAACCATTACCCATTCCTGACCCATTCCTGAGTGGAACTGGGAAGTTGCAACCATGGATTTCATCACCAAACTGCCTAGAACAAACAAGCAACATGATTCTATCATGGTAGTGGTGGATAAGCTTACTAAAGATGCCCATTTTATTCCAGTTAAGCTCACTCACAAGGCATCCAACATTGTTGATGTTTATATGAAATAAATTGCTCGATTACATGGCATACCCAAGACAATTGTGTCTGACAGAGATCCAAAATTTACCTCAAATTTTTGGAAGGGATTATTTAATGGATTTGGAACAAATTTGAATTTTAGTACAACTTATCATATAGAATTAGATGGACAAACAGAGAGGGTGAATCAAGTGATTAATGATATGTTGAAGATGTCTGTGATGGATAAAAGATCAAAACGGGAAGACTACCTACACTTGGTAGAGTTTACTTATAAAAATGGGTACCAAGCATCTCTAAAGATGAGCCCATTTAAGGCACTTTATGGAAGAAAGTGAAACACACCGATAAGATGGGTTAACCCAACAGATAGAGCAGTGGTTGGGACAGATTTACTCAGGGAAATGGAGGAGCAAATGTTGAAAATAAAACAAAATTTAAAGGCTTACCAAGATAGGCAGAAAAGATATGCTGATAAGGGAATAAATCACATGGAATTTAAAGTTGGGGACCATGTATTCTTGAAAGTGAAGGCCAACAGAAGTTCCATGAAGTTGGGAAATTGTTCAAAGTTGGCAGCTCACTATTGTGGGCCGTTTGAAATCCTAGAAAGGATTGGTCTAGTAGCTTATATGATTACATTTATTGCATCTATGTATCTTCATAATGTCTTCCATGTATCATTGCTCAAGATATATATAACTGATGCTAATCATGTTATTGAGTGGAATGTGATTTAGGTGGAGAAAGAAGGCACTTTTCAAGTGCATCCAGTATGCATTCTGGACCAAAAAATCAAATAGCTCTAGAATTGAGCGATAGGGATCGTAAAGGTCCAATGGATGTGGTATGGTCTTGAGGATGCTACTTGGGAGCATGAGGATGCAATCCGGGCAGAATACCCGCATCTTTTTTAGGATTTTTGAAATTTTGTTGGATATGTGTGTACTTAATTCACCGAGGACAGTGCAAAAATAAGGGGAGGGGATTGTAATATCCCTAGGCCGAACCCAATTGTAAGTGTAAAATGAAAATGTACTTAAGCTGGTGAGTTGTTTGATATCATTTTTGTATGCATGTTTCATGGCATAGTGTGCACATGTACTGTGCAATAAAATGATGAAGTGTGCACATTCTAGGATACCCTGTGCAACATCTTAACTGTGCGCAATATTGAGGCCAACGAGCCTTTGTGTATATGTTTTGTTTTATAAGTTGGTGAGCCAGTTAGCATAAGCTAGTAGGCTTATGTTTGTATTAGGCTAGAGATCCTAGATGTTAAAGTCTAGTGTGCCTATTTTTTATATGTGTCTCATCATTAATATAAAATACATCATTTCACGCAGACCAACCACGATAAAAGAGTATGGGGAACTAAAATCCACTAGTTAGGGAAAGGGAGCGACTAAACGTTAAGGAAAAGGGCTAATCTAGGGAGCTTAATCCAAAAAGGAATATTATATTAATATTTATTACAGTATAAAGTATGGATAACTATTTTATCCTAAGTTCTAAGGATGGGTACAAGTGGGCAAAAGTAGCTCTCAACATGACAAGTGTCAAGTTGGGAACATGGATACCTATAATATGGACTTAGTTCATTTTGGGGGTCATTCATCCATTCTTTCCATCATTTCAACCATTATTTCATCATCATTCACACACTCACTGAGTTATCCTGCATACTTTCCTATCACTATACCTGAACTGTATCCATAACCATACCTGTTTTGAGTAGCTGGTTAGCTCGGGAGCTGGACTGAAGAAGCGGGTTGTCAGGCTTGTGGGTTATTGAAGAGGCAGGTTGTCAGGCTTGTGAGCAATTTCACTCTCGGTGAGATAATTGTTAGGAATTGTTTTCCTGAAGGTGTTAAACTACAACTATAGGGCTCTGAGACTTCCTATTCGGCCTGTTGTTGAAGCCCGGAAATGAAGTGGGGAGGCTGAAGGACTGTTGAGAAGAGAAGGGGAACACTTCCTGGGGTGGGACAGGCATGTGGGGAATGAGGGACCATAGGCCATTAGTTTGAATAGGCACCTGTGATAAAGTATTTCCTGTTGTCTATGAGCCATTAGCCTGGTTAAGAATCCCTTTACCCGGGTGGAGTTTAGTCCCAAGTTGGGGGTGACCCACTGCTGAGAGTGATGAGTAGTGTGGTCTAAGGCTGGGAGGTTTGTGGAAGTTTTGCACACAGTTGGTGATATTATTACCAAGATAAGTGCCAATTGTGTGATAAATTTACATGTTGCATTATTATTTACGTGTTCAGTTTTATAGGTTTATCCTATGCGTGGTTATAACTGTTTGTATGTTTATGGGTATTTCCTGTATATGTTGCATGTCTATGTTTATTGTTATTTCAGTATGAATTTGTGCTTTTACATAATCTATTTTTCTGTTTTCATTTTATGTATGAAGTTCCACAAAGGTTCGATGTGTATATGTTTTAATTGCATGCAGTTCAAAATTTTTATGTGGCATAGCTCAGTTGGATGTTGGGTATGTTACAATATGTTCCGCACAGAGAATGAAAGTGTTCTCTGGAGTAGCATGCCCCGACATGGGTGTTCAAGGATGTTAAAACACTGGGGCACACAAGGTACTATCATAGGTTTATCAGAAGATATGCAAACATTACTACACCTTTGGAGAATATACTAAAGAAGTCAGAAGTGTTCCAGTGGACCCAGAGTGTGATAAAGAATTCGATATCTTGAAGGAAAATATCAGCACAACACCTATTATGATATTTCCAAACTGGGAAAACAAATTTCATGTGCACGTAGACGCATCTGGTATTTCCCTGGGAGCCATCTTAGCGCAACTAGGAGATGGAGCCATGGATCATCCTATCTAGTTTTCTAGCAGGAAGTTGTCGCAAACTGAGCGCAACTATACAACCACAGAAAGGGAGGCATTATATATAATTTATGCTCTGCAAAAGTTTAGACATTATTTGATTGGATCTCATTTTAAGTTCTTTAATGACCATTCTGCGTTAAACTATCTAGTTAACATGCCTTTTCTGGAAGGAAGAATTTTTCGATGGTTGTTCTTGTTTCAGGAATTTTCATTTGAGGTAATCATTAAACCAGGAAGATGTAACATAGGGCTTGATCACTTGTCTAGACTAGAGTCAAGAGTCATGAGAGAGTGGAGGAGTAGTTGATGATCAACTCCCAGATGCAGACCTGTTCCATGTTGAGGCCATAACATAATACCTGGAAGACATAACAGTCTTCTTAAGTACAGGGGCCTGCCCAGAAATGTGCTCTGCAACTCATAAACATCATATGGTGGTTTGAGAAACGGACTATCAATTGATTATGGGGAAATTATATAAGTTGGGACTAGATAGTATCCTCAGGAGATGTGTCTTAGATCATGAAAGACAAGACATACTGTGGGAGTGCCATGGTGGATTTGCAGGAGGTCATGTTGGAGGAAAGGCCACTGTGTATAAATTCCTCCAAGCCAGACTATGGTGGGCCATGCTCTTCAAAGATGCAAAGGCATATTCTTGATCTTGTGACTTCTGTCAAAGAATGCACAAGTCATCATGATGAGATGAATTTCCTCTTCATCCAGTTCAAGCTCTAACAGGATTTGAGAAATGGGCAGTTGACTTGATTGGGCCGATCAACCCCAAAGCTAAGCTTTCAAAGGCCAGGTATATTATTACCGCAACTGATTACCTTACACGTTGGGATGAGGAAGCAGTTTTCCATGATTGTTTGACCGATAATACTACTAGGTTCATTTTTGAGAATATTATCACTCGGTTTGGATGTCCTAAGAGTCTAACCAATGATCAGGGTGGTCATTTTATCAGTTTTACAATAGCAAAGCTTACAACAGAGTTATTGATCCAACATCATAAAATTAGCCCCTACCACCCACAAGCCAATGTAACAGTAGAGGCATTTAACAAGATTTTGGAGAGAGGATTAATGAAGGTTTGTTTCACAAACATGGAGGATTGGGATGACAAAGTCCCAATAGTTTTATGGGCTTACAGGACAACCTCAAAGAAACTCCACAAGTACACTCCATTTCAGCTCGTTTATGGGAAATAGGTTGTGGTACCTGCATAATTCATTACTCCGAGTTCATATATTGCACAGATTACACACATGTTGTAGGATGAATCAGTTGCGCAAAGGCTCATGGAATTGCAAGAACTTGAAGTGACCAAGTTTTTAGCAGAATTCCATCCATCAATTGAGAAAGAAGGGAATAAATATTGGCATGATAGACACATTAATACCAAAGCATTTGCGCAAGGAAACAAGTACCTACTTTATGAAATTCGATACCATAAAAATCCAGGAAAGTTGCGCATGCATTGGTTGGGATCATTTATAATTGCAGAGACTCGACCTTTTGGAGCAGTCAGACTTGCGCAACTGGATGGTATACTTGGGCCAGGATGGGTGAATGACACTCGCCTGAAACCATATATGTCTCAGTACTGAGCTAAAGGATTGTTTCTCTAGTCCAAAGGAGCAAGTGTAGTAATTAGATTTGATTTTTTTTCAATTTCTGTGAATTCAGTTAATAAAGTAGAAGAGTGCATTGTTGCACTGCGACACGTAGTTCATTTTTATGCCTAAGTGTTGTTTTGATGCGGAACTGCTTACTCAGCAACGCAGGATCAGAAGAGTCATGAACCTATTAATGACAGTAATTAATATGACGAGGACCCCTTTATGGTTGGAGGAAGAGCGAATCTAGACGAAATCCTAGTCCATGTGCCACACAAACCCAATCTAGTCATAGCCTTTATTACTGCTACAATACCCTGTCCGAATTCTGTTAAACCATAAAGCCACAATACAGGAATATTCCATTGGTATTCACACTAGTATTCTCATCTGTTAAATGGTAAGGTCTTGAATTGGCCACATCCTTGACCAACTTTCCCAGTAAATGCCGAGATCACCCAATAGATTTGCCCCGTTAACCAGTCTCGTCAGACAACTCAGATACAAGTTGCATCTATAGGGAAATGATGAATAGCCTTAGAAGTTATTACAGAACTTGCTAGCTAAGCTCGAGTATAAGGCTCTGAGAACTCAGTGTAGGATAGATTGTTTCCCAAAGAGAACTTAGTGATTTGTGAATTCTGAATTTTTATCAAGCCCATGCAATCCCTCGGCCCTCAGTCATGATCCCTAATCCCACTATAGCCTGTTGAATGTTTTGACAGTTCAAACTCACCATGTCGAGAGCTACAGGGAGTAGAAGTGTCGTTTTGAAGGCTGCAGTACCATACGAGCCCTGTGACCCCTAGGTCGAGATCATGGGCGATATCTAAGGAAGTTCGAACAAGTCAAGCTTCTCGACCTCGACCTAGCAAAACAGGTTCTGTTCCCGTAGATGAACATCGATGTATTCTTGAGTGTCTCTCAAGATGAGTTGGGAGGCATGCAGTTAGTTCCAAAGCCTGAGTTCATTAATCTGTTCAACTCTACAATTATGAACCTCAACGATTTTCTAGATTTGGGCAACACTGGAGAAGTTGTAAGGTGTACCAAGTTTCTCATCAACAGGGTACATGACAGAATCCTGTGGTTGGATAGGAGATATCCAATTCATGTAGAGGACATCCAACAGCTTACCAGACTGTCTAGCGAAGGCGAGGATGTGTCCAAAGGTTTCCAAGGTCCCAATAGGCATGGAAAGAAGAAGGGGGAGCCCAATCTATATGAGCAATTCCATACATAGAGGGGGGGGCGGGTGCACAGCCAATATCAACCCCATTATACCCGAGACAGTCAAGAACAATTTCTATGTCATTGCTAGCAAGGTCATGCAATATTATTACAAAGGAGAGTGTACACTGGATGCCCTATCAATGACAGATGTTTGTGCCAATGGTGTTGTATTTAAATGGTGCAGTTATTAACTAGAGGAAGTCTTGGTGGCTTGTGAGGATGCACATGAAAAGGATGGCACTTTCACCTACAACTACTTATTGGTTGCATTCACAATGTTGAAGTGGACGCCACCCTTAGGAAGACCATTGTCTCCAAGAGATAAGGGGTGGTTGGAAAAACTGTTCGAGCCTTTCCACTCAAGGTCATACTTGGAGAATACTGCCTTCAACAATACGATGTACTCCAAATGGTACAATAGGTTGCTAGACGCAACTCAAAGGTTGCACATTCCATAGGAATTTCTCAACTACAACACGCAGAGCATTACATTCAGCATGAAACGCCACCATACATTCGTAAGGCCAAGGTATGCCAACTGAGAGGACTTCAACTCACACATGCTTCCATTATACTTATAGTAGGAGGCCTTTGATAAGGAGGTTATGTCATAGCCTGGAGTAAAAAGAAACCCACGCAAGTTGGGGATGCATTACCTTCTTCCTACAGAACTGCTGAAGAAGAGGGGTCAGGAAGCAAGGGTAGGACCGAGCTCGGGCTCCAAGGTACATAAGAAAGAATACCCAATACAGATGGACTCCAATGAAGAGGAAGAGATGCAGCTGTTGGAGCGCAAGAAGAGAACATTACTTATGTTCCTGCAACTTCTAGAGCAAGCTATGTTGACAGGTAAGGATGTCAATGAAATTCTCAGTGTTTTACTCATCACAGAGCTAATGGCTAAGAAAATCATGACGAGGATCTCCAAAAGAAAGGTTCTGAACCCCCAACCGATTTCATCCACTGTTCCTCGCACTCGCTTAGTGGCTCGAGCAACCCATATTATAGATATCCAGGATGACCTTAAGCCTGACACTACTCCATCCACCACCATCATCACTGAACAACCCCCATTGCCACTACAACCCCAGTTGCCACCTCAAGAAACCATCATTCCATCCCAAACCATCGACCCATAACCCATGTAGTTGGATCTCCCAGAGATACTCGACCAGATACCAGAAATCACTGGTCCAAACCTAGAGATACCCGAGAAGAGACCAGAACTCACTGTTCCAAACCCAGAATTACCCGAACAGAGGCTAGAACTCACTGGTCCAAACATTGGATCATAGAACCAACATATTGTACCCTTTGTCCCAATTCAGAACACTTTGTCTTCAACCGATATGAAAACAGTACAGAAGTTCCAAGTCCTAAGTCCTCAGTGCACTTCCTTAATGAACAAGGTTGAGGGTGCTATTGGAAGAGAAGCTACAAAAGCTGAGGCCCACAAAGAAGTAGAGATAAGGAACCTGATACGAAATCAGGCCAGAGCACAACATCAGTGCAGCTACAAATGGAGCTAGTTCTCCAAAACCCATCGCAGTGCACAGAGTTGTTGCAGCTCTTCCTAGCAAGAACATAGGTACTAACTTTATTGTCATCAGCACCAAGGTTAAGTCTTGTGCCAAGACCATCGACAAGAGAAGAGGAGGTGGAGACACCTTCAGAGCATTCAACGACCAGTGGAATCCCACTGCAGGTCTGAGTACTAAGGGATGCCACCCTTTCTTCTGCTGACCTTGCACAGTGGCTAGCAACGTAGTTAGTCAGGATGATCAGAGACTCAATTGATCAATTGGAGCAAAGGCTCTAGTAGGCTGAAAGGAATGCATAGTTCGCAAGGGAAGAAGCACTCCTTTCTCAAGCATGCAGAACACAGGAGAAATACGCTAAGGTCTAGGTGGAACATAAAATGCAAATATTCTAGGAGAAGCTTGATGAATCCTGGCCGAAAATAAGGAAGGTAGCACCCAAACTTCCAGAATCCAGTGTCTCAGAAGAACCTGAGCATCAAATCAAGCTACACCAGGGAGCATGGTCCTAGTTGGCCATTCTCGCAGAGAATCTAGAAGTACATTTGTAGGAAAGTCAGCAGGAAGCAGAACAACAATCTCGAAAGCTGTAAGAGGAGATGGAGAAATTAGTGCTAGAAGGAAACAATGCTCAAGAAGCACTACACAAGTGCACAGCCGAGTGCACAAATATATTTCATGAAGTCAACGACTAGATGGGAATTATGGCAAGGTGCAACCAAACTTTGGAGGAGGTGCACACAAGAATCTAGTTGCTCAACAAAGAAGTTGTGGTCACCATGGACCTACTGGGGCAACAGGATAAATTCAATCAAATCCAGTAAGAAGACAATGATCTAAATGCTCTGTTTGAAGCACAATCTGTAGCCAAGAAAGAGCTGCACAAATTTTGACCTGACGTTCAGACAGTTTACATGCAAATGCATGAGGTAGATTCTACAACCGACCCTGAATGGAACTCTCTAGTGGCATCCAAGCCTAAAGGATGTATCACATATGCGACTCAAAAGTTTGTATCCAAATCCTCACTCCTTGCAAGGAAGTTGTAAGATAAAATTAAGAGTTTCCAAGAAGTTAGGAAGCGAGCTTTAGAGTTGGTCCCAGAATTGGGCCCCTCATTTGAAGAGGAAGAAAAGGAGAAAGTGGAGAAGGAGGACAAAGGAAATCAACATGCACTCCTAGAAGTTGTGAAAGATCCAAGTACTTGACTCGAGGGCGAGTCAAGGCTTGTGGTCAGAGCCTGTTGGGCCCTTCGTTTTTGGTTTGAAGTTGCGAAAGGATGAATAGAACCCTAGTTTTAGTAAAACACGAGTTGTGCAAGCTACAAAAGAGCTAGAAAGTGGAGCAAGTAGAGAAAACAAAATCGGTTGTGAAAATGCACAATGCAACACCAACAAGGAAAAAGTAGTTTCAACAGAACAAGAACAAGAAAGCATGCCGAGCCCAAAGATAGAAGATCCCGCTCAACCTATATATGAGATGCATATTATTGTAAAAGGGTTGTGTTTTTGTTGTTTTTGTTGTGTATGTTTGGGTGTAGTTTATTTTCTATAAGGGTTTGTCATAGACAGTATAGAGTGCGCAGATAGAAAAAAGGTTCTATGATTTTAACTTGTATACATTTTGAGGAAAAGGGTAGTTAGAGCTCTGTGACATCAGTCTGGAGCCAGAAGTTTGTAACAGAGCATTGATTTGTATCTCCGAGATTGTATCCAAGAATCTATATTGATAATATATAAATAAGGACCTAAAATTTTTAAATTATTGTGTCATTATGTGTGCATGCTTATGAATTGTCTCACAATACTTATTTATGTTTGATAAAATCAATATTTTGTCTCCGTGTGCAAATGATTTCACAACTTGAGTGTCTTTATTTCTATTATGACTGAGTTCATATTGATTCTGTGGATAGTCTGTTGCGCAAGATCATGGTGACTCTTGAAGATTCTAGAAACCAACCTAAGTATTCTCCTTTCCCTTCCCTATCTTTCTTTCTTGGTTGCGCTTCGGGTGAGACTTCTTCTCTTCGGAGGAGATGAAAATGCCAATTCTCTAGACTACTCGATGCCTTTTGTTGGTAACCTGAGAAGGACCCAGGTCTGATCAATCCCGTGCCAACAATAGATCTGATGATAGAAGTTATTTTAGGTATTTTTTCCCTAAAAGGGAACCCTCTTTTATAGGGAATTGTGTTGTGGCTTTGTATGTGTGTGATTATTGTATTCTGAGAGAGGAGATAGCGAGATAAATAAGAGGAAGTTACAACGGGTGTGTTGTACGTTGTATCCCTTCATTTTGTTAGATAATAAAAAGGAAGAACCTGGAAATTTCTCTGGTGGGCGTAGCCCACATTAGGTGAAAAACATATATATGCATCTCTATTGTAATGTGTATCTTATCTATTTTATTTCCGCATTTGTTTTATTTTATTTCTTCGCGATCCTATTTTTCCAATAACTAGTATTAGAGAAAAAGGTAACTCACAAAAAAAGAGGGTTCTTGGTTCGAGTGGGAGCAATGGAGGAAGATGGAAAGTTTAGTGTCGAGAAATTTAACGGCCAAAACTACTAGTTATGGAAGATGTAGATGGAAGATTATTTACATTAGAAGGATATATTCCTACTATTGGGTGGAATAGAAAATATGTTGATGGCCATGAAGGATGAAGAATGGGAGGTTCTTGACATAAAGGAACTAGGAATGATACAACTGAGCCTAGCATTGTTAGTGGCTTTCAATATTACAAAAGAAAGCTCTTCTAATCATGTGCTCATTGCCAGAAAGATGGAATGACTTGGTCATGGCTGTAAGTAACTCTGTCTCTGGTTCAAAAACTTTAAAATTTGATGATGTTGTTGGTGTTACCCTTAGTGAGGAAATGCGACGAAAAAGCACAGGTGGTACATCAGGTAATGTGTTGACTGTGGAGAACCGGGGAAGACAAAAGGATAGAGCAAAGAGATCAGGAAACCATGGGAATTGTAGTAAGAGAAGATCCAAATCTAGATTGGGAAAGATAGAGTGGTGGAATTGTGGGAAGAAAGGACATCTAAAGAAATATTGCATATCTCCAAAGAAACAAATAGATGGAAAACAAGAGAAAAATAAAGAAGTACATGTAACATGTGATGTGTTACAAGATGTTGTGATTCTTTTTGTAGATAATATTTCTTAGTCTTGGGTAGTAGATTCGAGGGCTTCGTTTCATGCCACACCCCATAGGAAACATTTTCTAGATTATGTTCAAGGTGATTTTGGACAGGTGCATTTGGTTGATGATGCACCTGTTAGCGATATTTCTTGTTAAGCGGGTTGGAGTGCGAAATGATGGGTTAAAACCCATTTTTCCTAAGTTTTGGGCGATAATGCACCCATGATAAGCAACACGCAAGATCGAGCGGTCCAGATTCACGCGCCCGGATCAACGGCGCGCGTTGGATTCCGGAACCCCCTTGCCTTTCTACCTTTAAGCGGGGGGGGGTCCGGAATCGGGGGCGCACCTCTCCGACGACCCAGATCAACGCGCCCGGATCAACGGCGATGAAGACCATTCTGGACCCCCCTCCGCCTTTCTACCTTTAAGCAGAGGGGGGGGGGGTCCGGAATC
>JZKD02S1975254.1:409947-424867 GCA_000966675.3 Picea glauca | reverse complement strand
AACAAAAGGAGAGAAGGTAGGTACATTATATTTATGTACTGGTAATATTGACTCTTCTCTCTCTTTAACTTCTACAGGAGTGAATACAACATTGTGCAATCATAGGCTTGGACACATGACTGAGAAGGGAATGCCAATACTTCACAAAATAAATTTGTTTCTAGATATTAAACAAATTGATTTGGATTTCTATGAGCATTGTGTTTATGGAAAAAAAAAGAGACTCAAATTTCTCAGAGTTGGAAAGGTAAAGAAGAATGAAAAGTTAGATCTTGTGCATACAGATGTATGGGACAAAATCAGGTATCATCTCTTGGTGGATCTCATTATTATGTTACTTTTATTTATGATGCAACTAGAAAAACTTGGGTTTATTGCATTCGATAAAAATATGATGTTTTTGATACTTTTAAGAAATGGAAAGATTTGGTTGAGAATGAGGCAGGAAAAAGGGTGAAGGGTCACAGATCATACAATGGAGGTGAATACTGCAGAAAAAAATTTGATTATTATTGTTCATACCATGGGATTCGTAGAGAGAAGATAGTTCTAGGAACACCACAAGAAAATGGTGTATCAGAAAGGACGAACATGACAATCATGGAGCATGCAAGGAGTATGAGATTGCATGTAGAGTTGTCCTTACAGTTTTAGGTAGATGTTGTAGATATTGTTGTTTACTTGATAAATAGAGGGAATTCAATTTATTTGGATGGTGGAATCCAATGGAGGCATGGACATGTAAAAGGGTAATCTATTCATTTCTGAAGACTTTCAGTTGTGAATCATTTGTCCCTATTGATAAAGAAAATAGAAGAATGCTTGAAGCAAAATCCAAGAAGTGTACCTTTATTGGATATGGTGTTAATGATTTTGGTTATCGCTTATGGGAATCTGAAAATCAAAAAATCATTAGGAGTAGGGATGTCATATTCAATGACAAGGTCATGTATAAAGATTAGTTATAGGAAAGGAAATAGGAAGAAGAAAAAGAGAATACACAGTGCTTGATGAGATCACTAAAAAAAAAATTCCAAAGTTACCAGAAAATAAAAATGTACAACAACAGGAGAAACAAGTACCTCAAACTCCTGCAAGTATTGATAGAAGATATACTAGGTTAATTAAACCCCCTGAATGATACTCTCCTTCATTTTATTATTTATTGTTGACTGATTCTGGTGAACCAAAAATTTATGAAGAGGCAATGCAAGTAGACACTAAAGGGAAGTGGGAGCAAGGCATGAAAGAGGAAATGGATTCCTTGGTAAATAACCAGAATTGGGACTTGGTTTAGGTCCCTGTAGGAAAAAGAACATTGTAGAATAAATGGGTTTATAGGTTGAAGGAAGAAGATGGAGGAAAAAAATGGTACAAGGCTAGACTTTTTGTAAAGGGGTTTTCACAAAAGAAAGGTATCGATTTTGATGAAATATTTTCTCCTGTTGTTAAAATGACTTCAATTAGTACTATTTTAAGTCTTGTGGAAGTAGAATATTTGCATCTTGAACAATTAGATGTAAAATCAATTTTTCTCCATTTGGATTTGGAGGAAGAGATTTATATGTAGCAGCCACAAGGGTATGAGGTCAAAGGAAAGGAGAATTTGGTATGAAGGTTGACGAAGATCTTGTAGGGCCTAAAGCAAGCTCCAAGGCAGTGGTATTTGATGTTTGACAAGTTTATGAAAGAACAAGGTTATAGTAGATGCCATTTTGATCATTGTGTTTATTTTAAAAGACTAGAAAATGGAAGCTATATTATCTTGCTATTGTATGTATATGACATGCTTGTTGGAAGGTCTAACATGCAGGATATAAATATTCTTAAGAATAAATTAGATAATTCATTTATGATGTAGGATTTGGGTGCTGCAAAGAAAATCCTTGGTATGAGAATAAGAAGAGACATGAAAAGTTGCAAATTGACCTCGTCTCAGGGTGAGTACATAGAGAAGGTGTTGGAGAGGTTTAGAATGCAGAATGCAAAACTAGTTAGTACACATTTTGCCAAACATTTCAAATTAACTAAGGAAATGTGTCCTAAGACACATGAGGAGATAGAATACATGTCCAGGGTCCCTTATTCATCAGCAGTTGGCAGCTTGATGTATGAGATAATTTGCACAAGACCAGATATTTCACATGCAGTGGGAGTTATGAGAAGGTATATGAAAAATCCAGGTAAAGAACATTGGGATGCACTAAACTATATTCTCATGTATTTGAGAGGTACTTATACTCATGCATTATGTTTTGGAGGTTCATACACTGTTCTATAGGGATATGTTGATTCATATATGGCAGATGATAAATATAGCAGGAGGAGCACCACGGAGTATGCTTTTATTATAGGTGGAACAATAGTAAGTTGGATTTTTGAAACTGCAAAAGGTTGTTGCACTTTCAACAATGGAAGAAGGGTATGTTGCTACTATAGAGGCTAGTAAAGAGATGATTTGGTTACAAAGGTTTATGGAGGAATTGGGAAATAAGAAGGAGAATAGTTGGTTGGACTGTTTTAGGGAGAGTGCCATTCATATTGAAAATAACTCAGTTTTCCATTCAAAGACTAAGAATATACAACTCATGTACCATTTCATACGATCCATATTGGAAGATGGACATTTGAAGTTTGAAAAGATACATACTAGACCAAATCTTGCAGACATGTTAAAAAAGGGACTAACGAGGGAGAAACTGAGTTCCTACTCAGTTTCAGCTGGCCTTCATGTATGAAGGAGGAGATGAGAAAATTTCTAGGTCCAAGAAGGATCATAGTCCAGTAGATATAAAAACATTTGATTTGTTGTGATCAGTCTCCAAGTGGGAGAGTTTTGGTTGTGGAGCCTGATTATCTTCCTGATTCAGAGGTCTCTGTTTTCAGCCGTGTTTATACCCCATGAATGTTTTACACCCCTCCATGTGGGGGGGGATCATCCCCCTAGCTGAGGGGTTAAAGGGCCAGTTGGGGTTCGAGGGAAAAACCCTCGAAGGAAAAATTTCCTTTAAAGTATTGTAATTTCGTAGTCAATTTGGATCGTTCATTATTTGGTTGAAAATCTCATGGTAGAATTTATTTTAAGGATTTTTTCCCTAGAAGGAAACCCTCTTTTATGAGGAATTGTATTGCAACTGTGTATGCGTGTGATTATTGTATTCTGAGAGAGGAGACTGTGAGAGACGGAAGATGAAGTTACATCGAGTGTGATGTAGGTTGTATCCCTTCATTTTGTTGGATAATAAAAAGGAAGGACCTAGAAATTTATTTTGTGGATGTAGCTCACACTGGGTGAGCCACATATATCTGTTTCTCTATTGTATTGTGTATCTTCTATGTTTTACTTCCGCATTTGTTTTATTTTATTTCTTCGCAATCATGTTTTTTTAACAGTTGGATTTGCCGACAACACCACATCTACAACCATACAATGTCAGCTGGCTTTGTTAGGGATGAGATCACCATGTCAACCAATAGTGCCACATGTCCTATGACATGAATCCCTTCAAGGATGAGGTATTGTGTGATTTTTCCCCAATGGAGGTATGTGATGTTCTTTTAGGCCAACCATATATTTGTAAGTGTCATGTTGTTTATGAGTCTTGACCCTGTAGTGTCATTGTTACTCTCGTTGGTCATCTCTACAAAGTACCAGAGGTAGTTCCAACTATTGTCTCAGCAAAACAATGTTGCAAAATAATATCCCATACCACAAATTTTATCCTCTTTATCATCCATTCAAAAGGTGAACAAAAGGACACTACAATCACTACAATGTCGATCCGAGACTTTTCTATCCTACAGATGTGTTGGTTGTGCAAACTAATTATCTTCCTGATTCAGAGGTCTTTGTTTTCAGTCATGTTTATACCCCATGAATACTTTACACCCTAGAAGAATGTACACTCCTCCACGTAGGGGGGGTTACGCCCACTGCGGGGGTTTGGGGGCGAAGCCCCTGAAGGAAAAATTCCCTTGTAAATGTATATTGTAATTTCATAGTAAATATGGACCGTTCATTATAAGGTTGCAGATCTGATGATAGAAGTTATGTTAGGGTTTTTTTCCATAGAAGGAAACCCTCGTTTATGAGGGAAATGTATTGCAGCTATGTATGATTACGAATATTGTATTCTGAGAGACGAAACTGTGAAAGAAAGTAGATGAAGTTACAACGAGTGTGATGTAGGTTATATCCCTTCATTTGATAGATAATAATAAAGGAAGGACGTGGAAATTTCTCTCATGGATGTAGCCCACACTGGGTGAACCACATATATCTGTGTCTCTATTGTATTGTGTATCTTCTATGTTTTGTTTCTGTATTTGTTTTATTTTATTGCTCCGTGATCCTGTTTTTCTAAGAAGACACGGATTGAAAAGGTTGTAGAAGAGCCCAGTGATACAATTTCTTCACCTATGGGAGTGCCTCTGCACTACCCAATCAAGCCAAACCATAACATAACCATTCATAACCATGAAGAGCTATAACATAACCATTCCAACCATTAGCCCCCATTGATATAGCTCTTCATGCTACATCTTCACCGATAGAGTCCTCCCATACTTATACCGAGGAAAATAATGTAGCTATATTAGTTGAATGGATACAAAACCTCCAAAAATAGGTTCAAAACATCCTTCGACAAGCTAATGGATAGTACACACCTGACAACTTCTTTAGCAAAGCAAGTGGCTCACCAAGGTTTAGATTCAACAAAAGCTTCCCCATCTCCCAAGTGAACTTGATGTAATGAGGACCATTGATTCCTAAGGTGGAAGGAATGATCCAAGTGGATATCAGTGGCAACCCACCTATTTCAATAGCTCAAAACACAATTTTCCACCTTGACAATTTTTCTACGGTTTTTCGAGTGTTGAACTTTTGGTGTCATTTTGAGGTCCTAAACGACGTTTTTTTGACATTGCGGGGCCTAAGAGATTACTATACACTCTCTCTTGAGATTTATTCGAATGTTTACTTCTCGTATAGACCTTTCCAACAAACTATCATGCACCCCAAATAGAGATCGTATGTAAAATTTATTCCCTCGGGAAGTTGACGTATCAACTACTCCCATTGGGTCCCACAATCCTTTTGGCGTTTCATCTCCCGGGGTTAGGGATTTATATGTTTAGGGTTTTATCATTAATGCTTTATGTTAAAAAGGCCTTTTGAGCCTCATTGTAAAGACATATTTTGAATGATCATAGTCGTCACATATCTTATCAAAGATAATATGCCACCATTCTAGCCAGTTCATCTCACTTTGTAGTTTCTTTTATAGTCTCTGCATATTTCATTTTTTAATAGAAACCGTGAATTACTATAGCTCATTGTTTCTTGCAATAGTTTTGTTTATTCCCTTGTTATATCTCTTCCTTCATTTCATTCTCAAAAAAATTTGGATCACTTTGTCCTCACAAGTGTAAAGAAGAAAATAAACATTGCTAAAATAAGAACAAATTCTCATGACCTTTGTAGTGAATTGTGCATTGGTCAACTCCCAAAACACTATGGGGAAATATTTTGTCACCTTTGTGACACTAAGAGGGCTGAATATGAAAAGAAATTTCTCTTAGAGTTTCCATCATATACCCATATTAGATCTCAATTTCAAAAGATTTGTCACACTACTAACCTTCTTAACCTTTTAACTCAACAAAACTATTGTGATCTTGGAACACTTCTCTTGATTCTTTTTGTTAGGATCCAATCCTAACCCCTCTCCATGGGTCATTAGTTCGTAGGATATGTTTTATATGTAATAAAGGCCAACATTAGTTAATAAGGCCTAATAAATAAAGGAGAATAATTCAATGTAAGAAGACCTAATGGAAGCTTCCACTTCTAGAAAGATATTTCTCTAGAAGTTTCCTTATAAGGTAGAATTAGTATAAATAAGAGTAGGAGGCATTGTATATTTTTGTCCTTGAGTTTATTCTAATAGAGATCCTCTCTACTGGAGGTTTTCTTGATCTAGATCTATGAGTAGAATGAAATGAATACCAATTATTATTTAAAATATGCTTAACACAGAATAACAAAGATATAGTAAAATTGGTTTCTATTAAGTAAGGAAATAAGCTGAAACTGTAAAATGCAGCAGAAAACAAGCTTGCTGGAATGGTGGCGACTTATCTCTGAGAAGAGATATGATGGTTGTGCTCATTCATAAGAAGATGATTACAATGACGCTCTCAAGGCCTTTTTACAATAAACATGAATGGAAAACCCTAGAAATCCAAAAACCTAACCCTAGGAGATGAAGTGCCAAAAGTCGTGTGGGCCCCGTTGGGGTAAGCTAGTACATCAACTTCCTAGAGTCGTAAATTTTGCATATGATCTATGTTTTAGGTGCACGATAGCCCGTTGGAAAGGTCTATCTGAGGAATACACATGTTTTCATTAGAATCTAACTCTTTATGTAGTATAATTGTGGCAAGCCCTAAAAACGTTGTTTAGGGCCTCAAAACGGCTCCGAAAGTCAGGGACCTAAAAACTGGGGAAAAATACACCAAACTAGAAAACAACCAAAATGAACCAGTTTGAATAGGGGGGAGGCCATTTAAATCCATATAGAACAATCCTTTTCCCTTAGGAAGAAATTTTATCCATTGCGTTGAGTTCCCTCATTAGATGAGGAAATTTCTACTGAATTTGGCCCAAGGTGAGCCACTTGCCTTGGTGCAGGAGTTTCCCTGCTTTAACAACTCGATAAAAATAATCCTTTGTTGTCAAGTGACCTTAACCTATGTGTCCACAATATGATCATTGGATTCCTGTTGCATGCAATCAGTTTTGAGCTATGTTGGTTTCAACTGTTATTCTATCTCTGAAGTATCCAATAATGGTGGGAAATATGGTCGAAGGAGAGCCACGTTGAATACTGGGTGTAAACCAAGAAAAGGGGGAATATTGAGCCCAAAATAATTGTCACCCAGAGACTTGGTGATGGTGTAAGGTCCATAATGGAGTGGGTGAAGCTTCCGATGGGGCCCTTTAAGGCATTATTTCTGTAAGTGCAACCAAACTTTGTCATCCACCTCAAACTTATGTGGCACCTAGTGTTGATCACGGAGATGCTTGTACTTGGAATTGAACTTCTATAAAATATCCTGAACCTATTGGCAGATGTGTTGGATCCACTCAATGAACTGGGTGCCTTTGTCATTTTCATTTGGAGCAGGGGAGGAATTGGTCGAGGTGGCCGCAAGGTGAAGTGCAACATCTATGGGACCTAATGGTTAGAATCCCAACCCCACCTGAAAGGGGCTATGGTTGGTTGAGATATGTAGGGATCAATTGTAGATATTATGAACATAGGGAAGACTCTCATCCCATCTGTGGGTGTTGGCCCTTGACCAAGTATTGAATAATCCTTGGTCATATTTGACCACTTTTGGGACTGCGACAGATTGCCAAGGAAGGAGCGCAACGCGAAGTAGAAATTAAGGAAGCAAGATCTATTTTTGGGTCCATTTTAGGGTTTTGGGTTGATGTGACAGGAAAGGGATGTCGGCCCATGGGTTTACCCATGCTTAGGCCCATTTTGTAATCTATAAATAGGCAATGTAAATAGGGGAAAAGTAGGATGATAGTAATGTAGTACATCTATGTGATGTATAACTGAAAGCTTAGTGCTAGTAACTAGATCTGTGTGATTGGATGTATCTTACAGTGCTTTGTGCATGAGATTGGAAAGCTAAGTGCAATTTGTTGTAGTTTGGTGCTGAAGAGCAAGGAAGAAGGATCTAGCGAGCTACACAAATCATCTGTCGTATGTGAAATAAGGGTTATTGAAGCTCTGTGTTGTAACTGCTTGACCAAGATAATATAAAGAAGACTTTGTAGACATAGCCCCAGGGTGGGGGTGAACCACAGTAACTGTGTGTATAGTGCTTTGTGCTTCGATCTAATGTGTTTATCTCTTTCTTGGTTGAGTGCTTGATGTGATTAAGTAGATCTAGTTATGCTCTGTGTTGATGATATATGAATGAATGTTAGATCTGATATATAACATGCTTAGTGCTTGATCTGTTGAATCTAACCTATATTTCTATGGCTAAGTACTGAATCATATTTAGTATAAGTATTCACTGCGATGCTCTGTGCCATCTACAATGTACCAGATGGGTTAAATATTGATGAAGGATCTATGCTAAGTACCCTACAAAAGATATAATCACAGATCAGTGTCCCAGCTAAGGTTGCAGACATCTGAGTCCTGCAACCACCCCTGCCTCTACCTTGGGTGAGACTACACCTGTTTTGCAGGTGTTTCCAAAAGGGCCGATAGTTATGGTTTTGATGGTGCACTCTTGAGTGTTGAAACCTGGGTCTGCCCCTATGCCAACAAATGGTTTTTTTGTCGGGATAGGAATTGTGATTACTGGGAACAAAAGAAGAAAAAGCTTTTTGCTTAGTAATCTATAAATAGGCAATGTAAATAGGGGAAAAGTAGGATGATAGTAATGTAGTACATCTATGTGATGTATAACTAAAAGATTAGTGCTAGTAACTGGATCTGTGTGATCGGATGTATCTTAGAGTTCTCTGTGCATGAGATCGGAAAGCTAAGTGCAAGTTGGTGTAGTCTGGTGCTGAAGAGCAAGGAAGAACGATCTAGCGAGTTGCGCAGATCTTTTGTCCTATGCAAAGTAAGGTTTATTGAAGATCTGTGTTGTAACTGCTTGACCAAGATAATATAAAGAAGACTTTGTGGACGTAGCCCTAGGGTAGGGGTGAACCACGGTAACTGTGTGTATAGTTCTTTGTGCTTCTATCTAATGTGTTTATCTCTTTCTTGGCCGAGTGCTTAATGTGATTAAGTAGATCTAGTTATGCTCTATGCTAATGATATATGAATGAATTTTAGATCTGATATATAAGATGCTTAGTGCTTGATATGTTGAATCTAACCTATATTTATGTGGCTAAGTACTGAATCATCTTTAGTATAAGTATTCATTGCGATGCTCTGTGCTATATGCGAAGTACCAGATGGGTTAAATATTGATGAAGGATCTATGCTAAGTGCCCTGCAAAATATATAATCACAGATCAGTGTCCCAGCTAAGGTTGCAGACATCTGAGTCATGCAACCACCCCTGCTCTACCTCATATGAGACTACATCTACTTCGCATGTGTTGTCGAAAGGGCCGATAGTTAGGTTTTTTTTGGTGCGCTCTTGAGCGTTGGACCCTGGGTCTGCCCCTGTGCCAACAACGGGGTTGCTTGGAATTGTACATGTGGAGGATATGTACAATCATCTGATTGACTACCTCAATTTGGTCATCTTTCTGGGGGTGGAAGGTAGTGGATTTGGTGAGCTTGGTGTCCAACAGTGACCAAAGGCTCGACCAGAATGTGCTTAGGAACCAAATGTCCCGATCTGAGACAATGGTTTGTGGGATTCCAAAATGTACTCATACTCATTCAAATAAGAGCTTGACAGTGACCTCGGCTGTGATGATCTTCTTGCAGGCGGCCATAATTGCCATCTTGGAAAAGTGATCAACAACCACAAAAACAAAGTCATTTCCCCTCTTGGTGGACAGAAGGCCTGACATTTATTCCATTATTATGGATTCCCATGTCCTGTCAAGAGTAGGAAAAGGTGTGTACATGCCTTGTTTCTTAGTGGTCAGTTTGGCAATAGGTACAGGACTTGATATATCTGCTGACATCCTGTCGAAGTTTTGGCCAGTAGAAATGTTTCTGCAACACTGCCACTATATTTTCGACGTCGACGTGTCCTGCCACCCGACTGTAGTGGGATTTCCAAATCATCTTCACTCGCTTGCTTGATGGAAAATAAATATGGCCCAAATTACGCAACAACCCATCCTAAAGATGGAAATTAGCGACAACTAAGTTTGTGCCCAACATTTGGTAAGTTGTGGCAAGGTCAAGTTCTATCTCATAGAGGTGGGGCCATCTAGAGATCTCATGGCTACATGAGTCTGGCACTGTGGTGAGTGTTGCGACTGGAGGTCGACTGAGGAAATCAATGACTCTATTGTTACTTCATGTTTTATGCTTGATGTTGAGGTGGAACTGCTGCAAGAATGTGGACCACTTTTGATGGAGTTCATTCTATAATTTACCTTGTGTCTGCATGAACTATAGTGGATTATGATCAGTGTGGATGACTGTCTCCTTTCCAAGAATGTAATGTCTCCATTGGCGGTGGGCTTGCACAATGGTGTAAATTTCCTTGTCATAAGTAGGGTACTTACAAACAACATCTAATAGTGTCTCACTATGATAGGTCATAGGGTGGTTGTGTTGAGTGAGGATGATGCCCACAACATAGTCTGAAGCATCTATCTCGATCTCAAAGGGATGTTGTAGGTACGATAATGAAAGTACTCGGGCTAAGAACATGTGTTGCTTCAAATCATCGAATTCTTGTTGTTGGGATAATCCCCACACAAATATTTCCTTACCACCAGCCTTGGTTACTTGGATGAGGGCCCATGTAATATGGGAGAATGCCAACACAAACCTGCAATAAAAATTGGCAAGGCTCAAAAATATTTGAAGCTCAGTGAGTGTGGTTGGGGCTAGCCACTCACGGATGACTTAGATCTTGGCTAGATCCACATGCACACCATGCTCATCAACAATGTAGCCTAGATAATGGACCCCATCCATGTCGAAGGATCATTTTTCCAAGTTGGCATATAGCTTGTGGTGTCGCAAGGTGTGCAAAACGTGTTGAATATGTTGCAAGTGTTCCACCCATGTCTTACTGTAGATGAGGATGTCATCGAGATAAACCACTACAAACATATTGGTGAAAGGTCATAGGATATTGTCCATCATCCTCATGAAAGTTGTTGAAGCATTTTTAAAACCAAAGGGAATGACCAACCATTTGAAAATACCTTCTTTTGACTTGAAGGTGGTATTCCACACATCTGTCTAAGTGTTGTTTTGATGCATAACTTCTTACTCAGTAGCGTAGGATCAACAGAGTCATGAACCTTTTAATGACAACCATTAATATGATGGGGACCCTTTTGTGGTTGGAGGAAGAGAGAATTCAAACACAATCCTAGTCCATGTGCCACACGAACCTAGTCCAGTCATAGCCTTTATTACCTTTACAGTAACATGTCTGAATTCTGTTATACCATAAATTCATGATACGTGAAGATTCCATTGATATTCACACTAGGATTCTCATCCATTAAATGGGAAGGTCTAGAATCGTCCACGTCCCTCACCAACTTACCCAGTAAATGTCGAGAGAGCCCAATAGATTTACTCCGTTAACCAGTCCCGTCAGACAACTCAGATCCAAGTTGCATCTATAGGGTAATGGTGAATAGCCTTAGCAATTATTATAGAACTTTCCAGCTAAGCCTGAGTATAAGGATCTGAGAAATTGGTGTAGGACGCATTGTTTCCCAGAGAGAACTTAGCGATTTGTGAATTCTCAATTTTGATCAAGCCCGTGCAATCCCTCGGCCCTCAGTCATGATCCCCAGTCCCAGTATAGCCTGTTGAAGTTTTTGACATTTCAGACTCACCATGCCGAGAGCTACAGGGATTAGAAGTGTCATTTTGAAGGATGTAGTACCATACGAGCCTTGTGACCCCCAGGTCGAGATCATGGATGATATAAAAGGGAAGGTCGAAAAATTCAAGCTCCTCGACCTCAACCTGAAAAACCAGGTTCTGTTCCTGCAGATGAACATCGATGTCTTCTAGAGTGTCACTCTAGATGAGTTGGGAGGCATGAAATTTATGCCAAAGCTTGAGTTCATTAATCTGTTCAACTCTACAATTATGAACCTCAGAGATTTTCTGGTTTTGTGCACCACTGGAGAATTTGCGAGGTCTACCAAGTTTCTCATCAACATGGTACACGACAAAATCCTGTGGTTGGATAGGAGATATCCAATTCACACAGAGGACATCCAACAACTTAACGAATTTTCCAGTGAAGGTGAGGATGTGTTCAAAGGTTTCTGGGGTCCCATAAAGCATGGAAAGAAGAAGAGGGAGCCCAGTATATATGAGTGATTCCATACACAAAGGGGGGGGGGCACAGCCAAGATCGAACCCATTCTAACCAAGACAGTCAAGACCAATTTCTATGTCATTGCTAGCAATTTCATGTGGTCTTATTATAAAGGAGAGTGTACACTAGATGCCCTATTAGTGGCAGAATTTTGTGCCAATGGTGATGTATTTAACTGGTGCAGTTATTTACTGGAGGATCTTCTGGTGGCTTGCAAGGAAGAATAAAAGAAGGGTGGAACTTTCACCTACGACTACTTATTGGTTGCGTTTATGATGTTGAAGTGGACGCCACCCACAAGAATACCATTGTCTCCAACAGATAAGGGACGGTTGGAAAATATGTTCGAGCCCTCGCACCCAAGGTCATACTTGGAGAATAATACCTTCAACAATATGAATTTCTCCAAATGGTACAACAGGTTGCTGGACGCAACTCAGAGGTTGTGCATTTCGTAGGAATTGCTCAACTGCAACATGAGAAACATTGCATTCAGCATGAACTGCCACCATACATTTGTATGGCCAAGGTATGCCAACCGCGAGGAATTCAACTTGTGCATGCTTCCATTCTACTTATATGAGGAGAGCTTTGACAAGGAGGTTATGTCATGGCCTGGAGTAAAACGCAACCCGCACAAGTTGGGGAAGCATTACCTTTTGCCTATGAATCTGTTGAAGAAGAGGGGTCAGGAAGCAAGGGTAGGACCAAGATCAGGCCTAGAGGTATAGAATAAATAATCCCCAGTATAGACGAAATCTGACCAAGAGGAAGAGATGCAGCTATTGGAGTGCAAGAATAGAACATTACCTATGTTCTCGCAGCTTCTAGAGCAAGCTATGTTGACAGGTAAGGATTTCAACAAAATTCTCAGTGATGCATTCATCACCGAGCCAATGGCTAAGAAACTCAGGATGAGGATCTCCCCAAGCAAGGTTCTAAACCCCCAACCCATTTCATCCACCGTTCCTCGCACTCGCTCATCGACTCGAGCAGTCCATATTATATATATCTAGGATGAACCTGAGCCTAACACTACTCCATCCACCACCATCATCACTGAACAACCTCCATCACCACCACAACCCCAGTCAACACCTCAAGAAACTGTCATTCCATCCCAAACCATCGACCTAGAACCCATGGAGTTGGATCTCCCAGAGATACGCGAGGACACTTAGGTTAAGGCTTGAGCCAAGAACATTGACAAGAGAAGAGGATGTGGAGACACCTTTAGAGAATTCAATGGCCAGTGGAATCCCACTACAGGTCTGAGTACTGAGGTTAGCCACCCCTTCTTCCACTGACCTTGCACAGTGGCCAACAACGTAATTAATCGGGATGATCAGAGCCTCAACTGATAAACTGGAGCAGAGGCTCTAGCATGACAAAATGAATGCAGAGTTCTAAAGGGAGGAAGAACTCTTTTCTCAAGCACGCAAAATGCAGGAGGAATACGCCAAGGTCCAGGTGCAACATAAACTGGAAAGAGTCTAGGAGAACCTTGATGAAGCCTGGCCGAAAATAAGCAAGGTAGCACCCCAACTCCTAGAATCCAGTGCCATAGGAGAACCTGAGCATCAAATAAAACTACTCCAGGGAGCATGGTCACATCTAGCCATTCACGTAGAGAATCTGGAAGTATAGTTGTGGGAAAGTCAGCAGGAAGAAGAACAATAACCATGGAAGCTACAAGATCAGATGGAGAAAGTAGTGTTGGAAGGAAGCAATGCTCGAGCATCACTACACAAGCACACAGCCGAGTGCAAAAATATACTTTGAGAAGTCAGCTACTGGATGGGAATTATGGTAAGGTGCAACCGAGCTTTGGAGGAGGTGCACGCAAGAATCCAATTGTTCAATGAAGAAGTTGCGGTCACCATGGACCCACTGGAGCAACAGGAGAAATTCGATCAAATACAACAAGCAGACAATGAGCTGAATGCTCTGTTTGAAGCACAATCCGTATCCAAGAAAGAGCTACGTGAATTTTGACATGTCATTCAGAGAATGTACATGCAAATACATCATGTAGATGCTACAACTGAATCTGAATGGAACTCTCTGGTCCCATCCAAGCCTAAAAAATGTATCACATATGTGACTCAATAGTTTGTAGCCAAAGCCTCACTCCTTGCCATGAAGTGGTAAGATAAAATTGGGAGTTTTGAAGAAGTCAGGAAGCGGTCCTTAGAGTTGGTCCCAGAGTTGGGCCCTTCATTTGAAGAGGAAGAAAAGGAGAAAGAGAAAGAAGATGATGAAATCAAAGTGGATAAGGAGGACAAAGGAAAGCAATAGGCACTCTTAGAAGCAGTGAAAGAGCCAAGTACTTGAATCGAGTGTGAGTCAAGGCTTCTGGTTGGAGCCTATTGGGCCCTACGTTTTTGGTTTGAAGTTGTGCAAGGAGGACTACAGTCCTAGTTTTGGTCAAACATGAGTTTCGCAAGCTACAAAAGAGCTAGAAAGTGGAGCAAGTAAAGAAACAAAAATTGGTTGCAAAAAGGGACAGTGCAATGCCAACAACGAAAAAGAAGTTACAACAAAACAAGAACAAGAAAGCATGTGGAGCCCAAAGCCATAAGATCCCACTAAAACTATATATGAGATGCATATTATTGTAAAAGGGTTGGGTTTTTGTTGTTATTGTTGGGTATGGTTGGGTGTAGTTTCTTATCTGTAAGAGTTTGTCATAGATGGTATAGAGTGCGCAGACAGACAAAAGGTTTTGTTATTGTAACTTGTATACATTTTGGGGAAAAGGGTAGTTATAGCTCTGTGACATCATTCTGAAGCCAGAAGTTTGTAACATAGTACTGATTTGTATCTCTGAGATTGTATCCGAGAAGCTCTATTGATAATATATAAAGAAGGACCTAAAATTTTG
>JZKD02S1975254.1:391694-405836 GCA_000966675.3 Picea glauca | reverse complement strand
TCATCCTCTTGGATGAGGGGTCCAAGGGTCAGCAAGGGATCAGGAGAGAAACCCCCGAAGGAAAAATTTCCTTGTAAAGTATTCTAATTTCATAGTCAATCTAGACCATTCATTATAAGGTCACAAATATGACAGTAGAAGTTATTTCAGGGATTTTTTTCCCTAGAAGGAAACCCTCTTTTATGAGGAATTTCATTGCAGCTGTGTATGTGTGTGATTATTGTATTCTGAGAGAGGATACTGTGAGAGAAGGAAGATGAAGTTACATTGGGTGTGATGTAGGTTGTATCCCTTCATTTTGTTGGATAATAAAAAGGAAAGACCTGGCAATTTCTCTTGTGGACGTAGCCCACACTTGGTGAGACAAATCTATATGTGTCTCTATTGTATTATGTATATTATGTGTTTTATTTATGCATTTGTTTTATTTTATTGCTTCACGATCCTGTTTTTATAACAGCTGGATTTGTCAACAACACCACATCTGCAACCATACAATGTCGGGTGGCTTTGTTAGGGATGAGATCACCATGTCAAACAACAATGTCGCATTTCCTATGACATCAAGCCCTTCAAGGATGAGGTATTGTGTGAYTTTTCCCCAATGGAAGTWTGTGATGTTCTTTTAGGCCAACCATATATTTGGAAGTGTCATGTTGTTTATGAGTCTCAACCCTGTAGTTYCATTGTTACTCTRGGTGGTYRGCTCTACAAAGTACCAGAGGTAGTTCCAACTATTGTCTCAACAAAACAATGTTGCAAAGTAATATCCCATACCACAAAGTTTATCCTCTTCATGATCCATTTAGAAGGTGAACAAAAGGACACTACAACGTCGATCCGAGACTTTTCTATCCAACAGGCATGTTGGTTGTGGAGACTGATTATCTTCTTGATTCAGAGGTCTTTGTTTTCAGCCATGTTTATACCCCATGAATACTTTACACCCTGGAAGAATGTACACTCCTCCATGTGGGGGAGTCCAGGGTGGGGTTAACCCCACTAAGGGGGTTCATTATGGATTGTAAATGTATATTGTAATTTCATAGTAAATATGGACCGTTCATTATAAGGTCACAGATCTGAAGGTAGAAGTTATGTTAGGGTTTTTTTCCCTAGAAGGAAACCCTCGTTTATGAGGGAAATGTATTGCGGCTATGTATTATTGGGAATATTGTCTTCTGAGAGAGGAGACTGTGAAAGAAAGAAGAGGAAGTTACAATGGGTGTGCTATAGGTTATATCCCTTCATTTGATAGACAATAATAAAGGAAGGACCTAGAATATTCTCTGGTGGATGTAGCCCACACTGGGTGAACCACGTATATCTGTGTCGCTATTGTATTGTGTATCTTCTATGTTTTATTTGTGCATTTGTTTTGTTTTATATCTTGTTTTTCTAACAAGACACAGCTTGAAAAGATTGTATAAGAGAAAAAAGATATAGTTTATTAACCTATGGGAGTGCCTCTTCACTACCCAATCAAGACAAACTATAACATAACCATTCATATCTTTACTGGCCATAACCATTTTCAGGCGTGCTTGGGGTTCCAACTATTAGCCCCCATTGATATAGCTTTTCATGCTACATCTTCACCGACAGAGTCCTCCCACACTTATAACGAGGAAAATCATGTAGATATATTAGTTGAACGGATCCAACCCCTCCAAAAATAGGTTCACAACATCCTTCAACAAGTTAATGGATAGTACACACATGACAACTTCTTTAGCAAAGCAAGTGGCTCACCAAGGTTTAGATTCAACAAAATCTTCCCCATCTCCCAAGCAAACTTGATGTGATGAGGACCATTGATTCATAAGGTGGAAGGAATTATCCAAGTGGATATCAGTGGCCACCCACCTATTCCACTAGATCAAAACACAATTTTCCACCTTGGTAGTTTTTCTACGGTTTTTCGGGTCTTGAACTTTCGGTGTCATTTTGAGGCCCTAAACGACGTTTTTTTGACATTGCGGGGCCCAAGAGATTACTATAGGCTCTCTCTTGGGATTGATTGGAATGTTTAATTCTCATATAGACCTTTCCAACAAGATATCATTCACCCCAAATAGATATCATATGTAAAAGTTATGCCCTTGGGAAGTTGACGTATCAACTACTCCCATTGGGTCCCACAAACCTTTTGGCGTTTCATCTCCCAGGGTTAGGGTTTTATATGTTTAGGGTTTTCTCATTAATGATTTATGTTAAAAATGAATTTTGAGCCTCATTGTAAATACATATTGTGAATGAGCATAGTCGTCACATCTCTTCTTGGAGATAAGCTACCACCATTCTAGCTAGTCCTTCTCACTTTGTAGTTTCTTTTATAGTTTCTACATATTTCATTCTTTAATAGAAACTGTGAATTATTATAGCTCATTGTTTCTTGCAATATTTTTGTTTATTCCCTTGTTACATCTCTGCCTTAATTTCATTCTCAACAAAATCCGGATCACTTTGTCTTCACAAGTGTAAAGAAGAAAATAAACATTGTTGTTTAAGAACACATTCTCGTGACCTTTTTAGTGAACTGTGCATTGGTCAACTCCCAAAACACTATGGGGAAGTATTTTGTCACCTTTGTGACACTAAGAGGGTTGAATATGAAAATCACTTTCTCTTAGAGTTTCCATCATATACCCATATTAGATCTCAATTTCAAAATATTTGTCACACTACTAACCCTCTTAAACTTTTAACTCAACAAAACTATGGTGATCTTGGAACACTTCTCTTGATTCTTTTTGTTAGGATCCAATCCTATCCCCTCTACATGGGTCATTAGTTCGTAGGATATGTTTTCTATGTAATAAAGGCCAACAATAGTTAATAAGGCCTAATAAATAAAGGAGAATAATTCAATGTAAGAAGACCTAATGGAAGCTTTCGCTTCTAGAAAGATCTTCCTCTAGAAGTTTCCTTAGAAGGTAGAATTAGGATAAATAACAGTAGGAGGCATTGGATATTTTTTTCTTGGAGTTTATTGTAATAGAGGTCTGCTCTACTGGAGGTTTTCTTGATCTATATTTTATGAGAATAACGAAATGAATACCAATTATTATTTAAAATATGCTTAACATAGAATAACATAGGTACAGTAAAATTGGTTTCTATTCAATAAGGAAATAAGCTGAAACTGTAAAATGCAGTAGAAAACAAGCTTGCTGAAATGGTGGCGGCTTATCTTTGAGAAGAGATGTGATGGTTGCACTCATTCACAAGAAGATGATTACAATGAGGCTCTCAAGGCCTTTTTACAATAAACATGAATGAAAAAACCCTAGACATCCAAAAACCTAACCATAGGAGATGAAGCACCAAAAGTCATGTGGGCTCCATTGGGTTAATCTAGTACATCAACTTCACATGGTTGTAACTTTTGCATATGATCTCTATTTTAGGTGCACGATAGCCCATTGGAAAGGTCTATATGAGGATTACACATGTTGTCGTCAGAATCAAACTCTTTCTATAGGATGATTGTGGCGAGCCCTAAAAACGTTGTTTAGGGCCTCAAAATGGCCCCCAAAGTCAGGGACCTAAAAACTAGGAAAAAAGCTGCCAAACTGGAGAACAACCAAAATTAACAAGTTTGAATAGGTGGAAGGCCATATGAATCCATCTAGACCAATCCTCCCCCCTTAGGAAGCAATTTATCTATTGCGTTGAGTTCCCCCATCAGATGAGGAAATTTCTATTGAATTTGGCCCTATGTGAGCCACTTGCCTTGGTGCAGGAGCTACCCTGCTTTGACAACTCGATAAAGTTGGATCCTTTGTTGTCGAGTGCCCTTGACCTATGTGTCCACAATATGATCATTGAGTTCTTTTTGTATGTAGTAAGGGTTGAGCTATTTTGAAGTCAATTGTTCTTCTATCTCTGAAGTGTCCAATAATGGTGGGAAATATGGTCGAAGGAGAACCACATTGAATACTGGGTGCAAACCAAGAAAGGGGGGAATGTTGAGCTCAAAATCCTTGTCACCCAGAGCCTTGGTGATGGTGTAAGGTCCATAATAGAGTGGGTGAAGCTTTTGATGGGGCCCTGTAAGGCATTATTTCTATAAGTACAACCAAACTTTGTCATCCACCTAAGACTTGTGTGGCACCTGGTGTTGATCATGGCGTTTCTTGTACTTCACATTGGAATTCTCTAAAATATCCTGAACCTATTGGTATATGTGCTAGATCCACTCAATGAACTGGGTTCCTTTGTTAGCTTCATTTGGAGTAGGGGATGAATTGGTCAAGGTGGCCGCAAGGGGAAGTGCAACATCCATGGGACCCAATGGTTGGAATCCCAACCCCAGCTGAAAGGGGATGTGGTCGGTTGAGATATGTAGGGCTCGATTGTAGATATTTTGAACATAGGGAAGAATCTCATCCCATGTGCGGGGGTTCTTGGAATTGTACATGCAGAGGATATGCACAATCATTTGATGGACAACCTCAATTTGGTAGTCTTTCTGGGGGTGGAAGGCAGTGGATTTGGTGAGCTTGGTGTCCAACAGTGACCAGAGGCTCAACCCAAATGTGATTAGGAACCGACTGTCCCTATATGAGACAATGGTTTGTGGGATTCCAAAATGTACCCATGCTCATTCAAAGAAGAGCTTGGCAGTGGCCTCGACTGTCATTCTCTTCTTGCAAGTGACCATAATTTCCATCTTGGAAAAGTTATCAACAACCATAAAAATATAGTCATTTCCCCTCTTGGTGGATGGAAGGCCCGACATGTAGTCCATTGAGAGGGATTCCCATGTCCTGTCAGGAGTAGGCAAAGGGGTGTACATGCCTTGTTTCTTAGTGGTTGGTTTTAGCAATAGTGTAGGGAGTGCATGACCTAATATACCTGTTGACATCTTGTCGAAGTTTCGGCTAGTAGAAATGTTTTCGCAGCACTGCCACTATATTTTCGATGTCAAAGTGTCCTGCCACCTAAATGTATTGGGCTTCCCAAATCAGCTTCGCTCGCTCGCTTGATGGAACACAAATATGGCCCAGATTACACAACAACCTGTCCTAAAGATGGAAATTAGCGACAACTAAGTTTGTGCCCAACATTTGGTAAGTTGTGGCAAAGTCAGGTTCTATATCATAGAGTTGGGGCCATCTAGAGGTCTCATGGCCGCATGAGTCTAGCACCGTGGTGAGTGTCGCGACTGGAGGTTGAATGAAGCAATCAATGACTCTATTGGTACTTCATGTTTTATACTTGATGTTGATGTGGAACTACTGCAAGTATGTGGACCATTTATGATGGCAGTCATTCTGTAATTTACCTTGTGTCTGCATGAACTATAGTGGATTATGATCAGTGTGGATGACTGTGTCCTTCCCAAGAATGTAATGTCTCCACTAGTGACAAGTTTGCAGAATGGAGTACATTTCCTTGTCATAAGTAGGGTACTTACGAACAACATCTGATAGTGTGTTACTATGATAGGGCATGGGGTGGCTGTGTTTATTGAGGACAACGCTCGCAAAATAGTCTGAAGCATCTGTCTCGATCTCAAAGAGATGTTACAGGTCCGGTAATGAAAGTACTTAGGCTGAGCACAAGCGTTTCTTCAAATCATCGAATGCTTGTTATTGGAATAAGCACCACACGAGTTTTTCCTTACCACCATAATTGGTTACTTGGATGAGGTCCCATGTAATATGAGAGAATCCCAACACGAACCTGCGATAAAAATTGGCAAGGCCCAAGAAGCTCCGAAGCTCAGTGAGTGTGGTTGGGGCTAGTCAGTCATGGATGACTTGGATCTTGGCTATATCCACATGCACACCATGCTGATCAACAATGTAGCCTAGATAATGGACCCTCTCCATGCCGAAGGAGCATTTTTCCAAGTTGGCATATAGCTTGTGTTGTCCCAAGGTGTGCAAAACTTGCTGAATATGCTGCAAGTGTTCCACCCAAGTCTTACTGTAGATGAGGATGCCATCCAGATACACTATTACAAAAGTATTGGTGAAAGGTCGTAGGATATGCCCCTTGTGGAGAAGTTCTTGGATCTACTGCTTGATATCCTCATTCTATAAAAGAGAGTGGTGGTAGACTAGCCCATTGGGTAGTGGTGCGTCGGGGTCAGATCGATGGGATGCCTGATCTAACAATGTAGAGGTACCTCGGTAGGTGAGGAGAAGATATTTGAGTATTCTTCCACAACCTTATTCACTTTCTTCTATTGTGTGGAGAGGTGGGATGTGGAGGCCCTGGATGTGGCTACAATCTTTCGCTCACTTTGAGAGTGAATCACAAAGAAGAAAAACTTCCCATTTTGAGAGATGACCTTCCTGCATTTCTTGGCAGAGATCAAGGAAATAACACTAGTCGAGACTACCTCGGGTATCCTGTACAATTTCCTGTCCAAATTAATAATGACACTACGAGGCCTAGACTCACAACATGACGTTTCCATAAATAAGGTTGGCCTAAAAGAACATTACAAACTGCGAGAGGAGAAACATCATGTAATACCTTGTCTTTGAAGGGCTTGATGTTGTATGGCAGTCGACATTGTTGGATGACGCAGAGATCGCTTCCTTGGCAGAGCCATCCAATGGTGTAGGGTTGTGGGTGTGGTGTTTTCGGCAGGTCTAGTCGCTTGACGACCTCTACTAAGATGAGGTTCTTATGGCTACCTCTATCAATGATGAAGTACAACGGGGTGCCTTTCACCCACATTTGTGAATGGAAAAGGCACTCACCTTCCTCTGGCTCGTTTGGTTCACCGGACTAGAGCTTGGTGGTATCAATGGTGGAACTGTGTTGCACATCAATGATATGTCTCCCCCTTTATGGTTCTGACTTAGAGTCGGAACCCACATCTGATTCAAAGGCTCTCAGCTCAACCACCAACGAATGCTTTTAGTGACAATCAATAGTGTTATGGAAGGGGCTCTTATGGAAGTCACATGACTTCCCAGTAAATTTCTTTGTCTTTCTGATGTCCTTCTTTTCTTGCAGCTTGGACTGGTTTTAAATTTTCATGATGTTGTCCATCTTTTCTTTGTCCTTTTTTCTATGGTTTGGGGCTGCCCTTTCCTTTCTTTTGCTGTGAGGGGTTCCTAAGCCCAAATTTTCACTTTTTTTGTTTGATCTTCTGCTCTATTTTGACGGCATATCGATAGGTCACGCCCAAGGACAAGATGTCTAGAAACTCCATTTCATACTAGATGTATCGATGCAGAACATCGTGATACTTGAGCACCGGATGTCGCTCAGAATATTTGATACCCAAATTGGTGTGCAAGGTATGGAAGATATTTGTGAACTCTGACACTACTTGGTCTCTTTCCTGCCGCAGTGTGGTCCATTTTGTATACATGTCATCATAAATTTTGACAGGGTAGTATTATTCCTTAATAGCATCCCTGAAGGACTCCCAGCTGACCACGACTATACATAATGAGGGTTCCTTTGTTTCTTTTTGATCACATAAAGTTTCCCACCAACCTTTGACACGGGGAACGACTTTGAGGGGCGTAAAAGTAATATTTTTTCTATTTGAAAAGTTATGGACAAAAAAATACCCTTCTAGTAGATTCAACTATTTGTCTACAACATGTGCATCTATCTGACCTTCAAATATAGGAATACCAAAATTGATTTGTACCTTGAAGGGGGTGGCACCTCCGCTTGAGGAAGATGTGTCTCCTTTTGGTAGCCACTGGAGGATTTGCACAAAACTATCCATCATCTCATTCCTCTACTGCATGAGAGCTTCCTTAAACAACATTTTTAAAGGATATCCTATCCATTCATCGTTATTTTCTCCTACCATGAGAGGTCGCTTGGGCATGCAAGATCTTTTGTCCTCAAGAGAAACAAGCTCGAGACCTAATTCTTTGTACCCTGACCTCGTTGGGGACATGCATTAAGAACGACAAAGAGAAGACCGCTCTAATACCACTGATCAATATTTTAAGAGAAGAAAAAAATGAATACCGATTATTATTTAAAATAGGATTAACACATAATAACAGAGATACAGTAAAATTGGTTTCTATTCAATAAGAAAATAAGCTGAAACTGTAAAATGCAATGGAAAACAAGCTTTCTAGAATGGTGGCGGCTTATCTTTGAGAAGAGATGTGACGGTTGGGCTCATTCGTAAGAAGATGATTAAAATGAGGCTCTCAATTCCTTTTTACAATAAACATGAATGGAAAAACCCTAGACATCCAAAAACCTAACCCTAGGAGATGAAGCACCAAAAGTCATGTGGGCCTTATTGGGGTAAGCTAGTACATCAACTTCTCGCGGTCGTAAATTTTGCATACGATCTCTGTTTTAGGCGCACGATAGCCAATTGGAAAGGTCTATCTGAGGAATACATATGTTGCTGTCAGAATTGGACTTAGACTACAATTTGATTGTGGAAATCCCTACAAACGTTGTTTAGGGACTCAAAATGACCCCAGAAGTCAGGGACCTAAAAACTAGGAAAAGACCTGCCAAACTGGAAAACAACCAAAATGAACTAGTTGGAATAGGTAGGAGGCCACCAAAATCCATATGGATCATTCCCCCTTGAAGAGGCAAGTGAACATTGCTATCTCTAATAAAGGTGCTCTTTCTAGTGTTATTCTGGTATTGTTCTAGCTATAATATGGTTGTTCCATTACTGCTCGCTAAATATTTATGTTCTGCATATTATTATTCATATGGTATATTGCAAGTGGTATCAGATCTCTTTCTCGGGCATAACTTGTGGGGTAATTTTTTTTTCCAGGGTAGAGACATATTCCGATGTCTTTAAGCTACAAAGATATATTGTTTGTACTTAAGTGTACATTGTTGGCGACCCTTGTAACCCATGTTGGTATTGCTTCAAGTGGTAGCGCATCAGACAACACCTATATATAGATCATCCTAGATATCCTGAAGCCATCCCTAAATAAACCAATCGGTTGCCTGACTTCTATAGTTCCACCAAGAACAACACTCGAGAAGATACTCTCTAGTACCTGGGTAGTCAGGTAGTATGACTAAGGGCATGATATTGCCTTCTTAGTTGGTGCCCTGAGATATTGGGTTGAGTATTGTTGTTGGACCCTGCACGTATATCATAGAGCTATAACACAGGACCAACCCTTATCTATAGAAACCTTGAATACCCTAACCCTTGGGAAGAAAACATAAACAAAACATACAATATCTATTGTCATGCAACTATGTCTCCTGCATTTTGGTTGCGAATTTCCTACACATTTATTCCTGCTAAACATCTGACAATTTCCTCACTACATTATTATTCAGCTTGGAGTATAACTCTAAAGGAATTTAAAAAAAATGATGGGGCCTATCAACACCCTTATTTGTAACATATTCCATTTCATTCCTCTCTTCATTATGATCATAGTGGTACCCTTCACTTTTAAGCATTTTTTTCTCTCCATGGTTCCCCTCCTTTCTGAGACACCCTTATTTGACACCTATCCCATTGGACTCCTCTCTTTGTCCTAATCACCCTAGTACATCTCACTTTTTGTGGTCCCGCTTTTTGTCCCACCACCTCATCTACTACCTAAGTCATTACCATGCCAACCACCTGATATGAGACCCAAGAAGACTGGGATACTAGGCTTTCTAGATTAGAATCATGAATGGAATCCATCCCCACTACCATACAAACAACAATCAATGACTCCTTCCTTGCAACAATCCATGCTGCCATTTGTCAAGCCATTCAACCATTCACAAAATGTAAGCAAGTAGAAACAAATGCAGAGGACCCTCAACATTCCCATTATGAGCATACTCATTCCTCCCACTCCCCTTGGGGTTCTCCATGCTCTTGGAATAAGGTGCCCAAAGTTGACATACATAAATTTGATGGATCCAACCCAGTAGGGTAGGTCTCTCAAATGGAACAATACTTCTCGCTCCATAATATTTGGGATGATGAGACCAAACTCCATGTAGGGGTTTTGTACCTGGATCAAGAAAGATGGCAGTGGTGGAAGTGGCATAAGAGATTTTATCTAGGAAATCCCACTTGTGACTTGTTCACTAAAGTAGTGTGTGCCCGTTTTGATAGAGAATCACATTTTTGGGGTAGAGTCACCAAGCTGCGCCAAACTGGATCAATCACAGATTTCATCACAGAATTTGAACAGTTGGATATCCGGACTGAGGGCTTATCTGATGCATTTTACCTTGAATGTTTTATTAGTGGATTAAAGGAATCCATCCAGGATCATGTGAGCATGCATCATCCTACTACCTGGTTGTAGGCATGTCAATTAGCAAAGGAAGTAGAGCCCATCCTTCAGGCCCCACCCATGAAGGATCCAATTCTCAATCGTCCTCGCCCTAAGGCTCACCTAGCTCTAACACAAACATTGAAGGTCCAAAAATTATCTCCATCTGAAATGGAGGAACGCCGCAAGCAAGGATTTTTCTACTATTGTGATGAAAAGTATTCACCAGGGCATAACTGTAGAGAACCAAAGTTCTTCCAGATTGATGCATCCACTTCATCTCCTTCTGAAGACATCCCATTAGATGAGGCTCTTGACTCATATGAGGCTCCACCAATTGATCACGTTGAAGCTCTAGTTGTAACCCCTGTGGAACTAGAGTAGCCCATCATATCGTTTCATGCACTCTTAGTTATTTCGTCCCCACAAACATTGAAGCTCAAGGGATACACCAAACATCAACCGATGGTGGTGTTGATTGATAGTGGTAGAACCCATAATTTAATTCATCACATGCTTGTTGATGAGATCCATTATTTTGTCTGCACTGTTTCTAATTTTCAAATCCTCATCGCTAATGGTGGTACTACAAAGTGTGGGGGCCATTATGAGAATGTCAAACTCCAAATGGGTGATTATACTATGAAAACCCACATATTCTCTATTTCCATGGGTGGTTGTGATATTGTATAAGGAGTGGAATGGTTTCACACTTCGGGGCCAATCACAATGGATTATCAAGAATTATATATGAGATTCACCCAAGACGCTCACTCTTATACCCTCCAAGGTCTCCAAGCAGGCTCTCCTGAAAGTATCGGCTCTCACAGGATGGAAAAGCTATTGAAGAAAGGCTACCATGGGGTGATTTCTCAATTTAGTGCCATCTAGGTCACTGAATATTCCTCTAAGGTAGTTCCTCCTAGCATGCAACTCGTCTTAGACAAGTACCCAAGGTCTTTGAGATTCCCTCAACCTTACCTCCCTCAAGGGGTGAGAATGATCTTAGAATCCATCTCCTTTTGGGCAGTCAACCCCCCAATGTACATCCCTACAGATATCCATTTTCTCAGAAAAATGAAATAGAAAATATAATACAAGAATTACTAAAGGTGGGTGTAATTCACCCCAGTACCAACCCATATTCTTCACTAGTGGTGATTTTCTTAAAGAAGGAAGGTACTTAGCGCAAGTGCCCTGATTTTCATTCCCTGAATAAACTAACCATCAAAGATAAGTTTCCCATTCCTTTCATTGATGATATGTTGGATGAAATCCAAGGTGCCTGCGTATTCACCAAATTATACGTTTTCTTAGACTATCACCAGATCCGAATGAAAGAGGCAGGTATTTTGAAGATTGCTTTTAGAACTCATGAAGGAAATTATGAATTCTTGGTCATTCCTTTTGGCCTTTGCAATGCCCCATCCACCTTCCAAAGTCTCATGAATAAATTATTGAAACCTTACCTTCGAAAGTTTTTCTTGTTTTTCTTTGATGACATCCTCATTTATAGCCGCACTTGAGATAGCCACCTTCTTCATGTGAACAAAGTCCTTCACTTGCTACAGGAAAACCATTTTTTTGTCAAAAAGACCAAATCTTCATTTGGATCCAGTGAAGTGGAATAATTGGGACACATGGTCAGTTGAGAAGGGGTAAAAGTGGACCCCAAAAAGATAAATGTTATACAGGAATGGTCGTGACCCAAGACCTTAAAGCACCTACAGGGTTTTCTTGGTCTCACAGGATATTACAAGAAATTTGTCCACCATTATGGAAAAATTGCTAAGACATTAAACGACCTTCTTAAGAAGAATGCATTTCATTGGACACATGTTGTTGAGAAAGCCTTGAAAGAATTAAAGAGGGCCATGTGTACTACTTGTGTCCTAGCAGCGCCTGACTTCAACAAAACCTTTTTGGTGGAATCAGATGCTTCTAGTATTGGTATAGGCACAATGCTCACACAAGATGGTAGACCTTTGGCCTTTACTATCCAAGCGTTGAGTGGTTGCAATATGGGCATATATACATATGAAAAATAAATGATGCTCGTTCTCCATGCAATGCACACATAATGTCCATATATCTTGGGACGTCGTTTTCAGATCAAAATAGATCATCATAGTCTAAAATATTTTTTGGAGCAACAATTATCCTCCTCAGAACAAAATAAGTGGCTAACAAAAATGTTGGGTTATGATTATGAAATTTTATACAAAAAGGGAAAAGATAATATACTAGTCGATGCATTATCATGCTAACATGAGGAATATGGCTCCCTCTTTTCCTTATCCTTATCGGTCCTTGATTGGATTGAATAAGTACGCCAAGAGTGGCTAACATGCCTGACTCTCTCCAAGTTAATTTAGTTCCTTCAGGAGAACCGTAATCCTCCCATCGACTACACTTGGTAGGAAAATATTATTAGATATAAGGATCATCTAGCTCTCTCACCCTCTTTAAAACTCTAGTCATGTCTCTTAAATGAGTTGCACTCATTAGCTATTGTGGGTCACTCAGGCTTCTAAAAGATATATGCTCGTGCCCATAATTCTTTTTTATGGTCAGGCATGAAGAAGGATATCCTTCACTTTGTCACATAATGTGTGGTGTGCCAATGTAATAAAGGTGAAACTATCAAGTCTCCAGGCACCCTACAACCCCTACCCATTCCAGCTTCTATATGGATAGAAATCTCCATGGATTTTATAGTGAGCCTTCCTAAAGATGGGAACAAGTTTGTCATCATGGTGGTGGTTGATCGCCTCTCTATGTATGCTTATTGTTGTGCCTTACCCCACCCTTTCACACCAAGACTAGTAGCACAAGTTTTCCTTCATCCTATTTTCAAGTTACATGGCATGCCCACCTCTATTATATCTGATCATGACCCCACTTGCACAAACACATTTTGGAAAGAACTGTTGAAATTGCAGGGTAGACAACTGAACATGAGCACAACCTATTATCCCCATTCTAATGACAAAGCAGAAGTGGTCAACAAATGTTTGGAAACCTACTTGCAGTGTTTTTCTTCGGACAAAAAAAACCAGTAGGTACAATGGCTCCCCTTGGCATAATGGTGGTACAATACTTCCTATCATATAGACACTAAAATGACCCCATATGAAGCAGTGTATGGCCAACATCCACCTACAATGACTACGTATCTTCCAGGAACATAAAAGGTCCAATCTATTGATACAATGTTGCAAGGTCACACAACCACCCTCTTGGCTCTGAAGGATAAACTTCACATGGCCCAAAATCACATGAAGCAACAGGCGGACCAACATCATTCATACAAAGTTTTTCAGGAAGACAATCAGGTGTTTTTTAGGCTCCAACCATACAAGCAAACATCTCTCAAAGCTCAAGGACATCACAAGTTGGCCCCCAAGTTTTATGGACCCTACCAGATCATTAAGCGTATTGGTTTAGTGGTCTACAAATTGGCCCTTCTGGCTACTTCCAAAATCCATCCGGTGTTCCATGTTTCCTATCTGAAGAAAGTGGTGGGACTGAATTGTAGGGTCCAAACGATCCTTTCAGAATTAGATGATGAAGGTTCCCTTTGGCTCGAACCAAACATAATCCTCAATCACCATGAGCGTTAGTTGCATGGTAGAAATATCAAATAAGTGATGATCCAGTGGAAGGACACACCACCAGAGGATGACCTGGTAACCAGTGGCTATACTCCAATAGTTTTCGCACCTACAACCTTGAGGAAAAGGTTTCTTTTGAAGGGGAAGGGAATGTTAGGATCTTATCCTAACCCATCTCCATGGGTTATTAGTAAGTAGGATATTTTTTCTATGTAATAAAGGTCGACATTAGTTAATAAGGCCAAATAAATAAAGGAGAATAAGTCAATGTAAGAAGACCTAATAGAATCTTCCACTTCTAGAAAGAT
>JZKD02S1975254.1:363270-385310 GCA_000966675.3 Picea glauca | reverse complement strand
CTGCATATGATAGCACCATGATTGAGGCCACCTTAGTAAGCTCACCTTTTGTAGAAACCTCTCAAGAGTAGCTTGGTGAATTTGAGAAGCATATTAGGGGTATTGGCTCTAAATTGCTAAGGAAAATGGGCTATGATGGACATGGGCTAGGAAAGAGGAGACAATTCATCTTGAGCCCCATCTTAGTCACACTGTGGGCCAAGCATGAAGGCCTATGATTTGATGGTAGAAGTCAAAATGCCATCGCCATGAAAACCATTTTGGTGAAGGCAAAAGACATGCTAGAGTTGGCTTGCTCATAAAGAGAAGAAGTAGTAGTACTGAGTGTAGGTTTTATCTCACCATGATCTAGGTGGATACTGGTGGCCACCCACCTTTTCCAACTGGCTCAAAAACATTTTCTAGCAATTTTGGTAATCTATTATTTTTAGCAGTTTTTAACTTCCGAGGTCATTTTGAGGCTCTAAATGATGTTTTTTGGGGAAAACAGGTTTGCAATATCAAATTTCCTTTGATATTGCACCTAAAATGAATCTCCTCGACGATATCTTTCCAACGGGCTATCAGACGCCTAAAACGGAGATCGTATGCAAAAGTTACGACCACGGGAAGTTGATGTACTAACTTACCCAAACAGGGCCCACATGGCTTTTGGCGCTTCATCTCCTAGGGTTAGGTTTTTGGATGTATAGGGTTTTTGGCATTCCTTCTTATGGTAGAAATTCCTTCAGAGCCTCATTGTAATCATCTTCTGGCGAATGTGAGTAGCCCTCACATCTCTTCTCAGAGATAAGCTGCCACCATTCTAGTGAGTCTTTCACTTTGTATTTTTACAGTCTCTGTACATTTATTTCATTAATAGAAATTGTGTATTATTGTATATCTGTGTTTATGGTTTTATATTTGATCTATTTCTGTTATATTATTGGATATCTGCAAGTGCATTTCTTTATTATATCTCCATTCTCATTTTGTGCCGAAAATAATCCCGATCAGTGGTATCAGAGCAGGCTACTCTTGATCATTTTTTCAGTGCATGTCCCCGACGACGTCTGAGTAAAGCGAGTTGGGTCTCGATCTTGTCTCTCTTGAGGATATCTCTCTCGCACACCTAAGACACCCTCAATGGTGGAAGAAAAGAAAAACAATGGAGCAGACGATCCTATCAGTCTGTTGCTTGAGCAATCTCTCATGTGACAGAGGGACGAAATGATGGAGAATTTTTCCCACATCCTTCAACGCCTGTCGATAGCAACAAGAGCATCTTCATCAAACAAACACTTTGGAGGCACCTCACATTTCAAGGTACAAGTTAATTTTGATATTCATGTATTTGAAGGACAGATAGATGTAGAATCCCTAGACAAATGGTTAACTCTGCTAGAAGGTTATTTATCTGTTCACAATTTTCCCGATAGAGAAAAGATCACCTTTGCACTCCTTAAAGCTCTCCCTCATGTCAAACATTGGTGGGAAACTTACTGGGAGAAAATTTCCACAGAGGAGTCTAGAATATATGGGGCTGAGCCCACTTGGGAATTTTTTGTGGATGCGGTAAAGGAACAATATTACCCTGTTGGCAACTATGAGGACCATTACATGAGATGGACCACACTGCGCCAAGAGAGGGGCTAAGCAGTTTTGGAGTTCACCAATACTTCGATACCTTGCGCACCAATATGGGTATCAAAGACTTCGAATGACATTTGGCTCTGAAATACCGTGGGGATCTACACAGATACATCCAAACTAAAATGGATTTTCTGTACATCTCATCACTCGGTGCTGCTTATCGATATGTTGTTAAAATTGAGCAGAAATTTAAGCACCAAAACAAATGGGAGTTAGGGTCTGCAAATCCGCAACAACCAAAGTATGACAAATACGACCCTAATAAAAAGTCTCCCGAAAACTAGTCCAAGATACAGGAAAAGAAGGGTCATGGGAAGACAAAGAAGGACACCAGAAAATGGTGCAATTTCCACAAACGCCCTTGGCACAACACCAATTAATGTCCTTCAAAACAATAATTGGTGGCCGAGATCAAAGACAAGGAACCAAACCCTGATTCAGAATATGATTATGAAAATATTGGTAAAGATAGATCGTCGATGCAAGCCCCACTGCTATTGTCACGACCACAACAATTCAACCAAAAGAACCAATAAATCCTAAAGAGGGGGAGCACCTTTTTCATTCATAGATGTGGGTGAAGGGGACCCCACTGCATTTTATTGTCTATAGCGGAAGCCAGAAGAACCTCATCTCAGCATAGGTTGTCAAAACAGTTGGGATTGTCGACAACACCACACCCGTAGCCATACAACATCGGGTGGCCTCGCCAAGGATGCGATCTTCGTGTCAGCCAGCAGTGTCGATTGTCATACGACATCTAGCCCTTCAAGGATGAGGTATTATGTGATGTTTCCCCACTGGATGTCTATGATGTTCTCTTCGGCCAGCCATATATGGGAGATGCCATGTTGTTTATGAGTCTCGACCTTGCAATGCCATTGTTTCTTTGGGGGGTCATATTTACAGAATACCAGAGGTAGTTCCGACTACTATTCCACCTAAACAATGCCACAAGGTAGTATATCATACTACAAAATTCAGCTTCTTCACAATCTGTTCAAAAGGTGAACGGAAGGATACTGCAACCACTACAACCTCGGTCTAAGCACCTTCTATCCAACATAAGAAAATCGACAAGATTGCAACAAAGTGTAAAGATTCCTTCTGCGCAAAATAATCTCATGTATCTAGACTATTTAAAAAGGTCCAACTCTTCCAGCCACATGTTCGTGACAACCTTCAACAAGCTAAGCAGTGCAACTTCTCCAACAAGGCAGGCAACTCATCAAGATGCAGATTCAACAGATGCTTTTCCCTCTCCCCCAGGCACTCAACGCAATGGAGACCATTGCTTCTTAATGAGGGAGGATTGATCCAGGTGGAATATCTGTGGCCACCCACCTTTTCCAACCGGCTCAAAACAATTTTCTGGCAATTTTGGTAATTTACTATTTTTAGCAGTTTTTAACTTTCGAGGTCATTTTGAGGCCCTAAACGATGTTTTTTTTGGGAAAATAGGTTTCCCAAATAAAATTTCCTTCGATATTTCACCTAAAATGATTCTCCTTGATGATACCTTTCCAATGGGCTATCATACGCCTAAAATGGATATCGTATGCAAAAGTTACGACACCGGAAAGTTGACGTACTAACTTACCCAAACGAGGCCCACGTCATTTTTGGCGCTTCATCTCCTAGGGTTAGGTTTTTGGATATCTATTTTTTTTGGCATTCCTGCTTATGGTAAAAAGGCCTTCAGAGCCTCATTGTAATCATCTTCTAGTGAATGAGAGTAGCCGTCACATCTCTTCTCAGAGATAAGCTGCCACCATTCTAGCGAGTCTTTCACTCTGTATTTTTACAGTCTCTGTACATTTATTTCATTAATAGAAATCATATATTACTATATATCTGTGTTTATGGTTGTATCTCTAATACATTTCTATTATATTATTGGATATCTGCAATATCTCTGTGCATTTCGTTATTATATCTCAACTCTCATTTCGTGCCGAAAATAATCTGGATCAGTGGTATCAAAGTAGGGCTCTCTTGATCATTTTTTTAGTGCATGTCCCCGACGAGGTCCGAGTATAGAAAGTTGGGTCTCGAGGTTGTCTCTCTTGAGGAAAATCACTCTCACACACCCAATAAACCCTCAATGGCGGATGAAAAGAAAAACGACGGAGAAGACGATCCTAACAATCTGTTGCTTGAGCAAGCTCTCACATGACAAAGGGACGAAATGATGGATAATTTTTCCCACATCCTTCAATGCCTGCCGACAGAAACAAGAGCATCTTCATCAAAAAACCACTTTGGAGGCACCTTGCCTTTCAAGGTACAATTTAATTTTGATATTCCTGTTTTTGAAGGACAGATAGATGCAGAAGGCCTAGACAAATGGTTAACTCTGCTAGAAGGTTATTTCTCTGTTCACAATTTTTTCGATAGAGAAAAGATCACCTTCACACTCCTTAAATCTCTCCCTCGTGTCAAACATTGGTGGGAAACTTACTGGGAGCAAAGTTCCATAGAGGAGTCTGGAATATATGGGGTCGAGCCCACTTGAGATTTTTTGTGGATGCGGTAAAGGAACAATATTACCCTGTTGGCAACTATGAGGATCAGTACATGAGATGGACCACAATGCAAAAAGAGAGGGGCCAAGAAGTTCCGGAGTTCACCAATACCTTCCATACCTTGCACACCAAGTTGGGTATCAAAGACTTCGAAATACATTTGGTTATGAAATACCATGGGGCTCTACACAGATACATCCAAACTAAAATGGATTTTTTGGACAGCTCATCACTCGATGCTACTTATCGATATGTTGTTAAAATTGAGCAGAAATTTAAGCACCAGAACAAACGGGAGTTTGGGTCTGCAAATACGCAACAACCAAAGTATGACAAAGATGACCCTAACAAACAGTCTCTTGAAAACCAGTCCAAGCCATAGGAAAAGAAGGGTCACAGGAAGACAAAGAAGCACACCATAAAATGGTGCGATTTACACAAAATCCCCTGGCACAACACCAATGAATGTTGCTCAAAATAGTCATTGGTGGCCGAGATCAAAGACAAGGAACTGAACCCTGATTCAAAATATGATTCTGAAAATACTATTTAAAGACAGATCATCAAAGCAGACCCCACTGCTATTTTCGCGACTGCAACAATTCAACCAGAAGAACCAAAAAATCCTGAAGAGGGGGAGCACCTTTTTCATTCACAGATGTGGGTGAAGGGGACCCAACTACATTTTATCGTTGACAGTGGAATCCAGAAGAACCTCATCTCAACAAAGGTCGTCAAACGGTTTGGATTGTCGACAACACCACACCCGCAACCATACAACATCGGGTGGCTTCGCCAAGGACGAGATCTTCATGTCATCCGGTAGTGTCGAATGTCATACGTCATCCATCCCTTCAAGGATGAGTTATTATGTGATGTTTCCCAACTGGATGTCTGTGATGTTCTCTTGGGCAAGCCAGAAATGTGGAGACGCCATGCCGCTTATGAGTCTCGACCTCGCAGTGTCATTGTTTCTCTGGGGGGTCATCTCCACAGAATACCAGAGGTAATTTTGACTACTATTCCACCTAAACAGTGCCACAAGTTAGTATCTCATACTACAAAATTCAGCTTCTTCACAATCTATTCAAAAGGTGAACAGAAGGATACTGCAACAACTACAACCTTGGCCCAAGCACCTTCTATCCAACAGAACCAGGTCGACAAGATTGCAACAAATTGTAAAGATTCCTTTTGCACAAAATGATATCATGTATCTAGACTGCTTAAAAATGTCCAACCCTTCCAACCACATGTTCATGACAACCTTCAACAAGCTAAGTAGCACAACTTCTCCAACAAGGTGAGCAGCTCATCAAGATGCAGATTCAGCAGACACTTTTCCCTCTTCCTCGACCACTCAACGCAATGGATAACATTGCTTCCTAAGGAGGGAGGATTGATCCAGGGGGATATCGGTCGCCACCCACCTTTTCCAATAGGCTCAAAATAGTTTTCTTGCAATTTTGGTAATTCACTATTTTTAACAGTTTTTAACTTCCGGGGTCATTTTGAGGCCCTAAACGATGTTTTTTGGGAACACAGGTTTGACATATATATGTTCCTTTGATATTATGCCTAAAATGAATCTCCTCAACGATACCTTTCCAATGGGCTATCATACGCCTAAAAAAGAGATCGTATGCAAAAGTTACGACCCCAAGAAGTTGATGTACTAACTTACCCAAATGGGGCCCACATGAATTTTGGCGCTTCATCTCCTAGGGTTAGGTTTTTGGATGTCTAGGGTTTTTGGAATTCCTGCTTATGGTAAAATTGACTTCAGAGCCTTATTGTAATCATCTTCTGGTGAATGCGAGTAGCCATCACATCTCTTCTCAGAGATAAGCTGCCACCATTCTAGCGAGTCTTTCACTCTGTATTTTTATAGTCTCTGTACATTTATTTCATTAATAGAAATTGTGTATTACTGTATATCTGTGTTTATGGTTGTATCCTTGATAAAAAAAAATTATATTATTGTATATCTGCAATATCTCTGTGCATTTCTTTATTATATCTCCTCTCTCATTTTGTGTCGAAAATAATCCGTATCAGTGGTATCAAAGCAGGCTGCTCTTGATCGTTTTTTTAGTGCATGTCCCCAACGAGGTCCAAGTATAGTAAGTTGGTTCTCGAGCTTGTCTCTATTGAAGAAAATCTCTCTCGCACACCCAAGAAACCCTCAATGGCAGAAGAAAAGAAAAACGATGGAGTATACGATCCTATCAATATGTTGCTTGAGAAATCTCTCACGCGACAACCAAAACACCAAAACAAATGGGAGTTTAGGTTTGCAAATCCGCAACAACCAAAGTATGACAAAGAGGACCCTCACAAATAGTCTCCTGAAAACCAGTCCAATCCATAGGAAAAGAAGGGTCACAGGAAGACAAAGAAGGACATCGAAAAATGGTGCGATTTCCACAAAATCCCCTGGGACAACACCAATGAATGTCACTCAAAATAGTCATTGGTGGCTGAGATCAAAGTCAAGGAGTCGAACCCTGATTCAGAATCTGATTCTAAAAATACTGGTAAAAGGCAGATCATCAACGTTGTTGGCATAGGGGCAGACCCAAGTTTTACTTCCAAGAGCGCACCAACAAGCCCTAACTACTGGCCCTTTCGGCATCACCTGCGAATCAGATGCAGTCTCACTCAAAGTAGTCATGGGGGGGTTGCAGGACAGAGATGTCTATAACCAGGGGTATATCAGGTGGATCTTAACACAATACAACGCAGTATACCTAGCTCACTTATCACTACAATCTACTCCACATTCTATAGATATGATCTAATACAATAATGCAATAACAATATATCAAAGACAAAGATAAAGCATCAATCATACACACATAACACCAGATATATGTGGTTCACCCTCTCCCTAGGGCTATGTCCGCAAAACTGTGCTTATGATATATTAAGGTAAAGCTTACAGTTCTTGTCTGCGCTCTTTGCTAGAAAATCTTCTTCTTCTTCTCTGTTTCTCTCCCCCTCCTGCGCACCCAACTTCATAACTTGATCTTCACACCCAACTAAAGATCTTACAATGCCATAAGGCTCTTACTCTCATCACTTCTCTCACTCATAATACAATATTCTCTCAATGAACAACAATCAATAAAAATGCTCAACAACAGTACCGACCTGACATAGGTTTTCTCAACCTCTATTTATACAATATAGTCCCTCATTGACAGCCTTAGGATGAGACCTATGTGTCAAAACCCTAGATATACAAACTCTAGGTGTCTAAAACCCTAGGTCAACTTGACCCTTTTTTCTCAGGCTTCGCGAGCCTGTCTCTCCTTTTTTCCCATGCAGTGCTAATGGTGGCTTTTCCCGCTATCTGAGTTGTCCTCGATCCATATACCTTGCTTATCTTTCATCCTTGATCTCCTCATCCAACGGCTAGATTTATTAGGCTTCACTCCTTCTTTTATGCTCTTTTGCTTACTTCGACCCAGTAATAGTCACTCTGTCTCCCGCAAAGTTCAGATTTTACCTCTTCTTCCTTGATCTTCGCTTGATTCCATACCCAAGGGTCAACAGGACCCCAACACTCACATGTGACTCATCCCGAGGTTCTTCAGATCTGATCCTTCTGTTTTGCTTCGGTTTTGGACTGCATAGTGCAGCCTTTACTTTCTACTTTATGTCTCCTCTTCCTCCTTGTGCAGACTGTCTTTTCTGTGTCTGGTACCCAGTTTCAACTGTACCTGATACCTAGACCATTTTCCTCTTTTTTTTACTGAGAGCTACGAGGAAGCTGGTTGTCATAGTACAACTTCAACCGACTCCCATTTACCAATCCTTCCTTCCATTCTCTGTTCAACATCTTCATCTGTGCAACTCCTCCTTTTGTAACATAGGCGATCTCACATGGTCCAAGCCAATGCGTTCTGAACTTCCCTGGGTGTTTTATAAACTTACTGTCATACACCAGTACTAAGTCACCTTGATTGAATGCCTTATTCTTGATGTACCTGTCATGGTAGGCCTTCTCTTTGTCCTTCTGAACCTGTTGATGAAATCCTGCAATAAATCTATCTTCTTCCAGTTCAACCAACTATGCAAGCCTCTCCTGAATAGCTCCAGTGTCATCCATATCTGTAAAGGAAGAAATTCTTAAGCTTGGCATAAGGTATTCCATTGGGACAATATCTTCGAGACCATAGACTAACTTAAAAGGGGTCTCCATGGTCAGTTTCTTGCAAGTGGTTCTATAGGCCCAAAGTACTGCAGGTACTCTTAAATCCTAGTCATCCCTGTTCACATTACAAATATTCGTCAGTGTTGTCTCCAAGATTTTGTTGAATGCTTCGACTATTCCATTTTCCTGAGGATGATAAGGTGTGCTCTTTTGATGGTAGATGGTAAACTCCTCAGTCAATGCTTCAACTGTCTAATTGATGCAGTGCATGCCTTGGTCACTCATAAGGATCTTGGGGCATCCAAACCTAGTTATTATGTCATCAAATATAAATCATGCAGCTGTAGTTGCACTATAGTCCTTGACTGCTCTGGCTTCGGCCCATCTGGTTAAGTATTCAGTCACAGTAATGATATACCTTTCTCCTGTGCGCTTCCTTGGTGGGTTGATAGGTCCCACGAAGTCAATGGACCATTTTTAGAATGCTTGTAGGGTCATCTGTGGTGCTAATGGCATTTCATCTCTTCTGGATGGTCTCCCAACTCTCTGGCACACATCACAGGCTCAAGCATAATCCTTAGCATCTCTGTGTAAGGTAGGCCACCAAAGGCCAGCTCGTAGAACCTTCTGCGTAGTTGCTTTCCTTCCATAATGTCCTCCTGCAATGCCTTCATGAGATTCTACAAGGATCAGTGGGCGTTCTTCCTCCATAACACATCTTCTTAGTATCTCATCAGGTCCCATCTTGTATAGCTAACCCGCTATCAGTGAAACGTCTGCAGCACACACTACTAACTATTTTTTCTGGGGAATTGTATACTCACTAGGTGCCATTCTTGTTGACAGGAATTGGACCATTTATGGAAAGTGGTCATCAATATTTCTGATGGTGAGCAGTTGTGCATCCGACAGTGTATCTTCCAGACTGGTGGTTTCTTCTCCATGTTCCAACCTCGACAAGTAGTCAGGGCCCTTGTTCATTCTTCCTAGCTTAACTATGATCTCAAAATCATATTCTTGAAACAACAAAATCCATCTGCATATTCGCCCCCACAACACTAGCTTGTTGACTAGGTACTTCAGCGTGGAGTGATCTTTGAACATTTTAAAGTGTCCTCCCAAGAAGTAGTGGAATAATTTTTGTAGCGCATACACCATGGCCAATCCTTCTCTCTCTGTGGTGGTGTAGTTAATATCTGATGTGGATAACTTCCTGCTAGGAAAGGCTAACGGGTGATTGATGTCTCCCATTCCCGGTTGTGCTAACACAACTCCCAATGCAATGGACGATGCATCAACATGCACATGAAACTCTTTAGTCCAATCTGGGAAAACCAGAATGGGTGTAGTAACCATCTTTTGTTTCAGTGTGTCAAAGCTCAGATGGCATTCTTCTGTCCAGCTAAACTGACAATCTTTCTTCAATAGCTTCTCCATAGGTGCTGTAATCTGGGCGTATCCTTTAATGAATTTTCTGTAATATCCAGTATGTCCTAGCGCAGTGCCCAGTTGTTTGACTGAAGTAGGAGGTGGAGGGTCAACAATAATAGCAATTTTAGAGGGATCTACCAGTAGTCCCTGCTTACACACAATATGCCCCAACAACACTCCAAATGGTGAGAAGAAGATGCACTTGTTCAGATTCAAAGCAATTTGACATTGCCTGCACTTATCCAACATTAGTCTTAGGCATTCAATATGGTTTTTCAACAAACGAAACACAATCCAATCATCAAAATATGCTTCTAAAAATTTATGCAAAAATTCATTGAACGCTTCAACCACCAGCCTGGAAAAGATGGTTGGGGCATTCTTTAGTCCAAATGGAATCACTGTATATTGGTAAGATCCCCATTCTTTTGCAAATGTGGTCTTGTGGTGATCCTCCTTGGCAATTAGGATCTGATGATATCCTAAGAATCCATCTGTAAAAGAATACACCTCCTGGCCTCCCACATTATCTAGCACTTCATCAGTGAATTGTGTAGGGAAGGGGTCATGCAGGCAAGCATCGTTCAGCTTCCTGAGATCTACGCAGATCCTGATTTCTCCCATCTTCTTGTCTTGCACCACCATAGGAATAATCCATTCGGACCCTTTGACAGGTTCGATAATACCTGCTTCTAGCATTTTGTCGAGCTCAAGATTCACTTTTTCCTTATACTTCAGGTTCAATCTATAGGGTCTTTTCTTGACTAGCTTCGCATCTGGTTTCAAAGGTATCCTCATCTCTCCCATAGGTTCCTTGATGCCTTTCATATAAGTGAATTTGGTCGGAAACAAGTCCTGATTTTTGTGCAACAGCTCTGTAATCTTGTCAATGGTAGCAACATCCCAATAATCTGTGACATTGGCAAGCTTCAGTGTTTCCTCTATCCCAATGTTGACTTTTGTAATATTGATTGGTTGACCAATAAATGGTAGCTCAAATCCTGGTCCTTTCACATCTCTTTGTCATTTTGTCTCGACGATGTTTACCTTCCTTGGATAATCATCGTCATCTGCATTAATGTTGAAACAACCCTACAGTTTCTGGAGAGGTGCAGTCCACTCGTCCTCTTCTTGTTCCAAAGGGAGGTTAGATTCTTCTTCAAATGATTTGTGTCTCACAATCTGTAGTGTCTGGTCTACTGAAGGATATTGAATTTCAAATAGAAATGTAGTTGCAAAATTCCGAGTCATACCTTTCCAATCCGTGGTGATGAGGCACAGCTCCGTTTGAAGGTACCAGTTGATAGGTGTGTTGTCCAGCGTGTTGATGAATTTGTGCACCCATTTCTCTTGTTGAATATCACTCCAGGATTCTTCATAGCTTCACACATGGTCCTTTGGTCAGCTTCAACCTGTGTACCTCACTTCGCAGCTTTCTACTTAGGCTGAGAACCGCGCTGTCATCAAGGTTTGACATTGTAGCCAGTCTGTAATATTGCTTTTGTGCGTCCCCCACCATCTTGTTGGTGTATCTTTTAGGACCTCATCCATTGCCAACAGTCTCTGTTGTGTTGGTACACTTGATTCAAATTCCAAGGAGAAGGTTTCTAATGGATTCAAACCATCAAAGGTGGGTAAGTTGCTCACCGTTGTACCAATCCAGCGAACTTCTCTGGTCAGCCTGGCACACCTTCTTGTGGATACTTCATACATTTGATTTTACCAATTTTCTAGTGCTTCTTCTAAGTCTGATGAGCATACATTGTCACCGCGCCCACTGAGATTACCATCAACTGTAGGATTAATGCAATTCTATTGTCTGGCTATCAGTTTGTAGATATTCTCCAATTCATATGCATGGTCTTCTTCTCTGATGGGTTGTGTGTATCTCTGAACTTCATCTGGATCTAAAGGTGAAATGACCCTTAGGTCGTCTCTTTCAAATTTCATACATCTCTTCTTCAAATCAACAATGGTAGAGTTGTTGAAGGCCCAATCAATTCCTAACAACGCCAGGTAAGGGCAACTGTCATCAACAATTTCAATGACCTCAAAATCTGCAAAGGTCCTCACTCCGTCGATGTCCACAGGGACATGCTCTAGTCATCCAAATGGGTTGAAATCTTGTTGATTAGCCATTCTAAGCCTTATAGGGGAATAGACTAACTTCAGTTTTCCCATCAGTGCCCAAGTTTTCTTTGTCGTGACATTAGCCTCCGACCCTAAGTCGAGGACCACATAGTCTATGTCATACTCTCCTATCTGAGCATTCAAGTGTAATTATTTGTTTTTCCTTCTCCTTTTCCCAATTTGGTGTACTGCCCTATTCAGTAAGGGGTCTATATTTCCTAGCTCATATTGCTTGATTAAATTCTAAAGTTCCCTTACAACGTTTTCATCCTGGATTAGCTTAATACAAGTATATAGAAATTCTATGAGCTTGCTTACCTCTTTTCCCTTTCTCGATGAAGCAAACTGATCGAATACTAGTGGCATTCAATATTCTCTTACTTCTTTCCATGTTCTTGATGATGAGCCTTGATCTCTTTTGAATTCTTTTCTTGCATATTCAAATGTTCGTCTTTCTTTCTTGGCATCAAAATTTTGAGTCTTCTCCACAGCTTTTCTAACTCCTGAGTCTTCCGTAGTCTTTCCCTGGGTCACTCTATCTTCTCCTGTAAGAATGCCTCCTCGAGTAATAACAGTGACTCTCAGGTATTCTCCACGAGGTTCATCATATATCAACTACACTTGTGGGTTCTTCTGAGGTCCTTGTCTTTCTTGAAGCTTAGCCAACAACATAGGGCAATCTTTTATAACATGTTGAAAAGAATTGCAATAACTGCAAGTAGTACAAGGGTTCTGACAATCCCTTTCTAGATGTCCTCGCTACTTGCAGTTATAACAAATTATCTATCCTCAGCCTCATCCCATTCCTCCTCCTCATCCTTGTCCTCTATATCCACTGCAAGGATTGAAGTTTCCTCTTCCCAGGGAGTTGTACTGCGTAGTGTTTCCTTCTTGTTGTACTTCGCCTTGGATATTTTATACATCTCTTGACCTTTCATGCATGAGGTCATAGGCCCTACAGTCTCTATCATCATGCTCTACTGACTTACAGAAGGTGCAATATAGGTTTGCAGGTGTCTGAACATACTTCTGCATGTAATAGCACTCACCAGGGCGATGTTAGTTTCTGCATACTTCTCACTAGGGCAACGTGACTTGCTTCAAGGGGCTCAGAGCTCCTGAGGACAAATATTCTTGAAATACAGGGCAGTGTTCCTTATCATGGCCCTCTAATCTGTATCTGACACACCAGATGTCTTCTCTTTTGTCCTGTCCCTTATCCTTTTTTATGTCTTCGACTCGTAAAGACAAACTGGTCAGCTAGCTCAAGATCTGGCTCATACCTGAGCTGGATTCTCCCATAGGGGCTGATTCAAGCTTCATGGTGATCTCCAACACCTCAGACTATGAAGCAATTTTATGTTGCATCAGAGGAACTTTGATGTGTGGTAAAAACACAACGATGAACCATTCTTTGTTCTGTTCATCTGGGATCTTAAAAGTTAATCGGCCTATTAAGGTCTTGAATCTTTGATCGAATTCTCAGACAGGTCCAGAAACCTTCTATTTGATCTCCTTCAGCTCTGTAATACATTGTGACTCCAATTTGGGTTTCTTGAATTATGGAATTAACGTGTTCTTGATCTCATTCAATGGTTGGGGCTGTGCAAGTCCTTGGACAAGCTTCATGTACCAGCTCAGTGTGCGATCTCTAAGAGTAGTAATGAACTGGGCTATTTTGATGACCTCATCAGTGACATTATTAATATTCCACATAGCTTCACATAGGAACCAGTGTTGATTTGGGTCTTCATATCCATCCCCTCTAAAGATAGGGAACCTCATCTCATCTACCATAGAGCTACCTGGGTTTCCTGTTTGAATAGATGTTGAACTACTAGTAGTAACACTCTGAAGACTCTGATGACTTTGATTACTCTGATTGCCTAGTGTTGTTGAAACAACGAGAGGGTTAATGATACTCACTTCAGCAGTCTGCGCAGTTCCTGAGTTTTCTGGCTCGTCCTGGCGAAGTTCTTCAGTTGCTCCTTCCTCTGGCCTAGAGGGTTCTGGATGTTCTTTGTCTATTAGATCCGCCTCTTCTTCGCTGTAGAAACCCTCTTCTTCATAGTTTTTCTTAAATAGGTTCTCAAGGTGAACCCCTCGAAATACTCTTCCACTGTGCGCATGTCCTGCCTCTGTGTCGCTGTCACTGTCTAAATTCCTGAACATCATCCTTTTCAGATCCAGTCAGTCTACTGTATCTTCAAGACGTGGTTTTCATGCAAGAGCATCTTGGTTCTTAACTTCAGAAAATGCAAAAATTTCCCTCTGGGTCCTTTGAAAAAGTATCTCTCGGCTTGGCTATACGATTCTACTCTGTCAACAACAAATTCGGTGATATACCCTCCAATGGTACTATCAAACCAATGATCTACTACTCTAGATACAACGTTGTTGACTCTTTTAACCTTCTAGATCAACGTTGGCATCCAAACCACAGGGGGTCTAGATCTGATCTAGAACTGGGTATCAACTAACCTAGCCAACCACTCAAACAACTCCTGATGGATTCCTCCAAAGAAGATCTCGTGGATGTTGGTGAAAATGTATCTTTGTAGCCAATCTTCAGTGCTCAGATTAAGGTTCTTGTTTTGGGCTTCAATGAAGTCCCTCTCTTGATATTCTATCCACTTTTATCTATCTTCGATGGGAACCACCTTGACATTCCCTCACGAAGATTCCCGTCTCGACAACAGAACCATTTGTTGGCACAGGGGCAGACCCAAGGTTCACTCCAAGAGTGCACCAACAATCCCTAACTACTGGCCCTTTCGGCAACACCTGTGAAGAAGATGCAGTCTCACCCGAAGTAGCTATGGGGAGGTTRCAAGACAKAGATGTCTACAACCAGGGGAATATCAAGTGGATCTTAACACAATACAACAGATTATACCTAGCTCACTTATCACTAAAATCTACTCCACATYTTATAGATCTCATCTAATACATCAATGCAATAACAGTATATCAAAGACAAAGATAAAGCATCAATCATACACACATAACACCAGATATATGTGGTTCACCCTCTCCCTAGGGCTACGTCCACATAACTGTGCTTATGATATATTAAGGTAAAGCTTACAGTTCTTGTTTGTGCTCTCTTCTAGCAGATCTTATTCTTCTTCTCTCTTTCTCTCCCCCTTCTTTGTACCCAGTTGCAGGACTTGATCTTTTCACCCAACTAAAGATCTTACAATGCCAGAAGGCTCTTACTCTCACTACTTCTCTCACTCACAATACAATATTCTCTCAATGAACAACAATCAATAACAATTCTCATCAATAGTACCGACCCGACCTAGGTCCTCTCGACCTCTATTTATACAATATAGTCCCTCACTGACAGCCTTAGGTCAAGACCTAGGTGTCAAAACCCTAGATATACAAACCCTAGGTGACTAAAACCTTAGGTCAACTTGACCCTCTTTTCCCAGGCTTCGCCAGCCTGTCTCTCCTTTCTTCCTGCACGGTGCTAATGGTGGCTTTTCCTGCTATATTTGTTGTCCTTGATCCATATACCTTGCTTATCTGTCATCCCTAATCTCCTCATCCAACGACTAGATTTCTTGGGCTTCGCTCCTTCTTTTCTTCTCTTTTGCTTACTTCGACCCAGTAACAGTCACTATGTCTCCCACGAATTTCACATTTTACCTATTCTTCCTTGATCTTCGCTTGATTCCATACCTAAGGGCCAATAGATGCAGACCCCACTGCTATTGTCGCAACCGCCGCAATTCAACCAGAAGAACCAACAGATCCTGAAGAGGGGGGGTGCCTTTTTCATTCATAGATGTGGGTGAAGGGGAATCGACTGCATTTTACTGTTTATAGTGGAAGCCAGAAGAACCTCATCTCAGCAGAGGTCATCAAACAATTGGGATCGTTGACAACACCACACCCGCAACCATACAATATCGGGTGGCTTCGCCAAGGACGAGATCTTCATGTCAGCCAGCAGTGTCGATTTTCATACGACATCCAACCCTTCAAGGATGAAGTATTATGTGATGTTTCCCCACTGGATGTCTATGATATTCTCTTGGGCCAACCATATATGTGGAGATGCCATTATGTTTATGAGTCTCGACCCCGCAGTGCCATTGTTTCTCTGGGGGGTCATCTCCACAAAATACCATAGGTAGTTCAGACTATTGTTCCACCTAAACAGTGTCACAAGGTAGTATCTCATACTACAAAATTCAGCTTCTTCAGAATCTGTTCAAAAGGTGAACAAAAGGATACTGCAACCACTAAAGCCTCGGCCCAAGCACTTTCTATCCAACATAAGCAGGTCAACAAGATTGCAACAAGGTGTAAAGATTCCTTCTACACAAAAGAATATCATGTATCCAGACTGGTTAAAAAGTTCCAACCCTTCCAGCCACATGTTTGTGACAACCTTCAACAAGCTAAGCAACGCAACTTCTCCAACAAGGCAAGCAACTGTTCAAGATGTAGATTCAACAAGCTCTTTTCCCTCTCCCCTGGGGACTCAACGCAATGGAGAAAATTGATTCATAAGGAGGGATGATTGATCCAGGTGGATATCGGTGGCTACCCACCTTTTCCAATTGGCTCAAAACAATTTTATGACAATTTTGGTAATTTACTATTTTTAGCAGTTTTTAACTTCCGGGGTCATTTTGAGGCCCTAAACAATGTTTCTTTGGGAAAATAGGTTTGAAATTTGTAAGTTCCTTCGTTATTTTTCCTAAAATGAATATCCTCGATGATACCTTTCCAACGGGCTATCACACATCTAAAATGGAGATTGTATGCAAAAGTTACGACCCCGGGAAGTTGATGTACTAACTTACCCAAACGAGTCCCACATGACTTTTGGAGCTTCATATCCTAGGGTTAGGTTTTTGGATGTCTATGTTTTTTGGCATTCTTGCTTATGGAAAAAATACCTACAGAACCTCATTGTAATCATCTTCTCGCGAATGCGAGTAGCCATCACATCTCTTCTCAGAGATAAGTTGCCACCATTCTAGTGAGTCTTTCGCTTTGTATTTTTACAGTCTTTATACATTTATTTCATGAATAGAAATTGTGTATTACTGTATATCTGTGCTTATGGTTGTATCTCTGATACATTTCTGTTATATTATTGGATATCTGCAATATCTCTGTGCATTTCTTTATTATATCTTTGCTCTCATTTCACGCTGAAAATAATCTGGATCAGTGGTATCAGAGCAGGCTGCTCTTGATCATTTTTTCAGTGCATGTCCCTAATGAGGTATGAGTATATCAAGTTGGGTCTCAATCTTGTCTCTCTTGAGGGAAATCTCTCTCGCACAACCAAGAAACCCTCAATGGAAGAAGAAAATAAAAACGACGGAGCAGGCGATCTTATCAATTTGTTGCTTGAGCAAGTTCTCACGCAACAGAGGGACGAAATGATGGAGAATTTTTCCTACATCCTTCAACGCCTGCCAACAGAGTTCACCAATACCTTCCATACCTTGCGCACCAAGTTGGGTATCAAAGACTCTGAATGACATTTGGTTCTGAAATACCATGGGGCTAGAAACAGATACATCCAAACCGAAATGGATTTTCTGGACATCTCATCACTCAGTGTTGCTTATCGATATGATGTTAAAATCAAGCAGAGATTTAAGCACTAGAAAAAACGGGAGTTCGGGTCTGCAAATCCGCAACAACCAAAGTATGACAAAGACGAACCTAACAAACAGTCTCTCAAAAACCAGTCCAAGCCACAGGTAAAGAAGGGTCAAGGGAAGACAAAGAGGGACATCGGAAAATGGTGCGATTTCCATAAAAGCCCCTAGCACAACACCAATGAATGTTGCTCAAAATAGTAATCGGTGGCCGATATCAAAGACAAGGAGTTGAACCCTGATTCCGAATCTAATTCTGAAAATACTGGTAAAAGACAGATCATCGACGCAGACCCCACTGCTATTGCCGCGACCAAAACAATTCAACCAGAAGAACCAAAATATCCTAAAGAGGGGGAGTGCCTTTTTCATTCACATATGTGCGTGAAGGGACCCCGCTGCATTTTATTGTTGATAGCGGAAGCCAGAAGAACCTCATCTCAGCAGAGGTCATCAAACAGTTGGGATTGTCGACAACACCACACTCGTAGCCATACAACAATGAGTGGCTTCGCCAAGGACGAGATCTTTGTGTCAGCGAGCAATTTTGATTGTCATACATCATCCAGCCCTTCAAGGATGAGGTATTATGTGATGTTTCCCCACTGGATGTCTGTGATGTTCTCTTGGGCCAGCCATATATGTGGAGACGCCATTTTGTTTATGGGTCTCGACCCCCAATATGATTGTTTCTATGGGGGGTCATCTCCACAGAATACCAGAGGTAGTTCCGACTAATGTTCCACCTAAACAATGTCGCAAAGTAGTATCTCATACTACACAATTCAGCTTCTTCACAATCTATTCAAAAGGTGAACAGAAGGATACTGCAACCACTATAGCCTCGGCCCAAGCACTTTCTATCCAACATAAGCAGGTCGAAAAGATTGCAACAAAGTGTAAAGATTCCTTATGCACAAAAGAATATCATGTATCCATACTGGTTAAAAAGTTCCAACCCTTCCAGCCACATGTTCATGACAACCTTCAACAAGATAAGCAACACAACTTCTCCAACAAGGCAAGCAGCTCATCAAGATGCAGATTCAACAGATGCTTTTCCTTCTCCCTCGGGCACTCAATGCAATGGAGACCATTTCTTCCTAAGGAGGGAGGATTGATCCAGGTGGATATTGATGGCCACCCACCTTTTCCAACTGGCTCAAAATAGTTTTCAAGCAATTTTGGTAATTTACTATTTTTAGCAGTTTTTAACTTCCGGGGTCATTTTGGGGCCCTAAACGATGTTTTTTGGGAAATTTGGTTTGAAATAATAAATTACCTTCAATATTTTGCCTAAAATGAATCTCCTCAATGATACCTTTCCAACAGGCTATCATACGCCTAAAACGGAGATCGTATGCAAAAGTTACGACCCCAGGAAGTTGATGTATTAACTTACCCAAACATGGCTCACATGACTTTTGGCGCTTCATCTCTTAGGGTTAGTTTTTTGGATGTCTAGGGTTTTTGGCATTCCTTCTTATGGTAAAAATTCCTTCAGAGCCTCATTGTAATCATCTTCTGGTGAATGCGAGTAGCCGTCACATCTCTTCTCAGAGATAAGCTGCCACCATTCTAGCTAGTCTTTCACTCTGTATTTTTACAGTCTTTGTACATTTATTTCATTAATAAAAATCATGTATTATTGTATATCTGTGTTTATGGTTGTATCTATGATACATTTCTGTTATATTATTGGATATCTGCAATATGTCTGTGCATTTCTTTATTATATCTCCACTCTCATTTCATGTCGAAAATAATCTAGATCACACCACCACCTCATACTTATGGTATATTGAAGGAGAACAACGATGAAGAGAATTTGCAAAATCATCCTACACCTATGCTTAGAGACAAAAACAAACCAATCAATGAATGGAAGAAGAAGAAGACTAGGAGGTCCAGGTCAACCAAGAAATTTATTGTTTGACACTACTGCAAGAAAAGAGGCCATACCATAAACAGTTTTTGGTATGCAAAGGCATGCTATTTTTGTGGGAAGAAAGGCCATTGTGAGGAAGCTTGCTAGAAGGAGCAAGCCATGTTACATAGGCCTTATTTTTTTCATAATTTGAATGGAAAGAAATATTCTCCAATCAACCAACATACATAAAGGCACGTGGAGTGGAGTATGTCAAGAAATCCTTATAGAGGCCACTTGAATTTTTTCCACCATTGCAGGTTGAGTGGACATTGAGGAGAGAAGTGTTGGCGAATTCGCCCAGAGCTTCACCAAATAGTTGGGAAAAAAGTGTGGAGAGAGAAGAGTACAGGAGGTGAAGAGCTTCTTGCATATCGAATTCAAGGATAATATTTTTTCTAGGGGGAGATAACAACACTGGAGGTCTACATCATTATTGAAGAGGATAGTAGATGGATTCCAACCACTAGGGAAGTATCATTCCAATTTCTACCTACAATTTTCCAATATAAGTTTTCCTTCCTAAATATGTGCCAAACATTGATGCATAGGTTCAGTGACCTTGGAGGGAGGAGTTCTTGAGAACTCCATGATTTTCCTTGCAGGCATGTGAAAAAACCAGAGAGTTGTTTCGATGTCACAAAGCAAATTGTCCTAGCAGAGGAATGCAACCACATGTGAAGAGTTTTTATGTGATGGGCCACACTAAACAAATAAACATTTTACTTGTCTTCATTGGTGGTTGATATGGATTATCTCCAAGTGAGAGAGGGATATTGGAATTAGTGTTGAGCCTAGATTTTGGATTTTGAGATTGCTCAAAGGTAAGATTCAATGAGAATATTCTTGCATTGCGCTAACAAGCAATCCAGAACCAAAGCCAGATCCATAGAAAAAGACTAGAACTAGTAGCTAGAGCCATGAGACAAATACAAAGCCAGTGTTAGAGACATATCTAGGACCCAACATCAAAGCCACATTCCAAAGAACTAGACAACACTGATTCAGATTGATTTCCTAGAGCTTTTGGAGACCAAAAATCCTTTTAATGGGGATTTGTGATCCGAAAATGGATTCAGATTGGAGAGTGGATAAGACTTAGTACCTCGAAATCAAATTGAAAATCAATCAACATTATGAAATCCACATAAAACAATGCAAGTTTACATGGAATAATCCAAACAATGGTGTAAGAAAAAAGTTAAAGAAAAGTAATTAAAGATGACTAGGAAACATAAAGGAGACAAGGCTAAGAAATGGGAAGTGAAGAGCCATGGATGTTGGCCTTCCCTTACCCTCTATATCTCCCCATTTATCCACTCTCACTCATCTCCAAAGGGATTTTGGCCACATAGGAGGAGAGCATTGTAAAAACTTTTCAGACTTGCAGAAACAAGAATACTAAGCACCATTCAACTGGTTTTCCCAATTGGGCTCCAGTGTATAAAAATGTCATGCCTTAACGTGTATTTCCTCTATGTGATGTGGTTAGGTTTTATATCATATTTATTTAAATATTTATAGTTAAATATATAATTGTTTCTCTATACCTTATTTGAGTGGAGGAAGATTTATTTGCTACATATTCTTCTAGTATATTGTGCGAGACGTTTTCCATCTTGTCCGACATTTAGATTGTTTGATGAGAGGTTTTTCATCTTGTTGGGAATTTAAATGGTTTCTTGGAGAATATCTCATGAAGATATCATTCCCATGTATTATTTACTTGATTCCATGAATTAATTCCATTGCGTCAATTAAACACAACTCCACTCCACCAACTAGACGCACCATCCCTTATGTATTTTCTATCTACAATGCATGAGACCTTGCCCTAGAAGTTGGGTGCACTATCGAATGTTCCATTTCTAACAAAACTTATCTACACTCAAACCTTAGAGTACAAGAGCCTCCACACCCTTCTACGTTGTTTCACTTATATGAGTGTGAACCCTAGCCTGGAGAGATCCCACATAGGTTCATCTTGCTATCCAAACATCTGAGTGTGAGATTTAGCTAGAGGAGAGCCCCCATGTTCCCACTCTTCATTGTCCAAGCACAACACTATCTCATGGAGAAACCATGATATGTTTCATGTTTTAGTTGATATACTAAAACCTAACCCTAATCCACCTTGAGTATTTGTTGCAACACCTCAATATCCCAAGCTCTAAATATGGTACCAGAGTGCTCCAAAGAATCTAACTTGGGTCAACTATAACCTCTGCTCATTTTTCCTCATTGGCTTGGCTAATGGTCTAATCATGTCCATTTTCATAATTGATGCATTTTATCTCTTGTCCACATGTCCCACTATTTATTTGGATGTTGAACCATATGCTTGCGGTATAGTAACATTTATGTGCAGTAGAGTTGGCCATATGAAAAGTAACTTACATGGTTTGAGTAATGCTATAGTGACTAGACAAAGGCTAAGTATACTAAGTGGAAAATGAATGGATGGTGGTGTAAATAAGGGGACGAATGAGTTAGTAATGGATAAATTTTCCACCTCCTTTCAAGATCATTTCAGGATCATTCATTCATTAAATAATAATTTGATTGTTGCACAAGTTACTTACTCATGTGTTGAGAAAGAA
>JZKD02S1975254.1:267247-290320 GCA_000966675.3 Picea glauca | reverse complement strand
ATGGCATCACCAAAAACCCATAATGATCTTCATGTGTTCTAAAGGATATTTTGGGGATGACTTATTGCCTCATTATGATTTGATGATATATATAATGAATATCCAACTTGGTAAAGAAAATTTCTCCTTGCAATTCATTTAATAATTCATCAATGACTAGAATATGAACTTATCTTTAATGGTCATTTTTTTGAGCTCTCTATAATCTGGACACATACACCATGAAACTTCCTTTTTGTAAACCATCACTATCATTGAAGAGAAAGAACTATGGATAGGTTGAATGATTCCAACCTATAACATTTCTTGAACCATACACTTAATCTCACTCTTTTGTGCATTTATGGAACCATATGTTCAATCTCACTCTTGAGAGTTTGAGGAGTGTTCATGCTAGCCAATGCATGACAAGATATCATTAGAGTAGTCTCTTTCAATCATATTGTTTTCATTGATTTCAAAGACAAGGGGAGCCTATAATACTTCCAAGATAAATATTACAAGCCTCAAGATGTCCAAGATAAAGATTGCAAGATGGAGATTATTGAAAGTATTATTTTTTATAAGTTTGGATACCCTATATTTGAAGGCATTTTTACCCTACATACCTATATCAAATGGGATCACATGTTATATTTTTGGAAATATTATTCTAAGACCTTTCCAATGGTATATTAAATTATCTCTAACTCCCTAGTAATGAGGAGATATGATTTTTTTCGTGTGACAACCCAACCAGAAAATTTAGGTTGGCTCAACTAGTCTTTACATGTCATCCTTGAAAGTGGGGAAACAATTACTATAAATACATGATATATTTTTTCATTTGTAAAGAAACCAAGTAAGATATCAATTATTAGGTGCGTAGAAGTGATCTGAGGTGTGCTAAAGGTGTTGGGGTGTCTTTTTGTTGTGCAAGAGAAGTCTAAGGGATTTTCTTGAGGTATTTCTTGTTCTCAAGGTGCACTATAAAGGACTGTGTTAAATTTAGATCTTATATTAAGTTCTTATCAAATTACTAGACAATAATAACATAATTAGGATCATTGAAAGATACACAATCACAAGGTATACAACATTTATGTTGGGAAACCCTCACGGGGGAGAAAACCCAACAAAAAATTCCTTAATATCGATTGCCAATACAATGCAAACATAATAAACCAAGCACAAGAGAATATCCAACTCTGAGCAATGCACCTCTCTCTTCCTTCTTCTGACAACTGGTAACTGCAACTTCCTTCAAACTTGTGCACACGATGAGTGACTTGAGCGAGTGAGCTAATGAGGCACCTCCCACTCCTATTTACACTGGCTGGTAGGTGCTAGGGTGGTGTCTCTTCATCAAGAAGGGATGAATTCTTCACTTAGTGGCTAAAACCTCTTTAATTAGGCCTTGGGGCCAAGTTCTTAATTAGAAACATATAATTAGGGTTTTACCAATCCACAAAAGGGGATTTTGTCTTATACAAATCCCAACATGATCAATCTACAAAAGGGGATTGATCTATAAGAGAATAACTCAATAATAAGTAGAATATTATTTGTAGTTACAATATTTCAACACCCCCCATTAACAAGAAGGGTATTATACAACATCATCATGAGATAGAGAGAGAGAAACAACATCAACAACATCTGTAACACTGACTCGAATATCTATAAATCATCAGAAGTTTTTCTCATCATCAATAACATCATCATTCACAGCAGGGAGCTGGAGTATCAACATCATCATCATTCAAAACATTGATTTGGATTATCAACATTATCATCATTCACAACATGGAGATGGAATAACATCATCATCATCATTCACAACATGGATCTAGAACAACATCATCATCATCGTTCACAACATGGAGTTGGAATCTGAAACATCAACATTAGTTAGCATAAAAGATATAACAACAACATCAACAACATCATCATCAACAACACGAGGCTGGAGCAACATCATCACAACATGAGGCTGGAGAAACAACATCACAACATGAGGCTGGAGCAACAACATCATCATCACGGGGCGACATTATGAGGCAGGTGTATCAACAAAATTTTGTGGTACTCTGACAGTCCCTAGGGATCTTCTCGAGAATCATAAGATTCCCTAGGATATAAAATCCTAATGGATCTACCATGTGGTACTATGATAGACTGTCCTTATCGGACCTTCAGGATCTTCCCATGAATCATAAGATTCCCTAGGATTATAAAAATCCTAATGGAGGTACCACTACTAACCATAGCTAGCATATACATGCATAGGTACTTTGACATACTTTCCTTACCAAACCTTCAAGATCTACCTAGGGATGATTAGTCCTCTAGGATATAAAATCCTAACTGAGCTAACGTGAATTTGCAGAAGGGGATCAAGTGTTTCTTCGACTGCAGCCTTACAATCGAAATTCCCTCAAGGCTGACCATTGTCAGAAACTGGCGCCCAAATTTTATGGTCTTTATACAATTATCAAGCATGTGGGACATGTGTCCTATCAGTTATCTTTGCCCAGTCATTCTAAGATCCATCCTATTTTTCATGTTTCCTTCTTAAAGAAGGTGATTGGAACTAAGTGCCAAACCCAAACTACCCTTCCCAAGTTGGACAAAGAAGGATCCATTTGGCTACAACCACAAGCATTTTTGGTCCAGCGTAAGCATCGTCCGTGTCAAGGAACCATCAAGGAAGTTTTAGTCCAGTGGAAAGATACAACTCCAGCCGATGCCACTTGGGAACCAACTACCATTCTACAACAATTTCCCCATCTCAAGCCTTGAGGACAAGGTTGTTTTTAAGGGGGAGGGCATGTTAGGGACCTAACCCATCATGTAGGTAAAATAATATATTTTCATGTAATAAAGGTCAATATTAATAATGTCTAACAATAAGGAAGAATAAATCTAATGTAAGAAGACCTAATAGAAGCTTCCACTTCTAGAAGGATCTTCCTCTAGATGGTTCTTTTGATAGACATATTTAGTATAAATAGGAGTCAAGGGTATGAGAAATTTTGTCTTGGATATTATTGTAATAGATCTCTTCTCTACTGGAGGTTTCCCCATCGAAGAGGCAAGTGAACATTTCTCTCATTAATCAAAGTGCTCTTTCTGGTGTTATTCTGGTATCATTTTGGTATTATTGTGGTGTTTTTCTAGTTATATTGTTGTTCATCTGCCATTTCTAGCTATTTATTTATGTTCTGCATACTTTTTATATCTGGAATATCACAGTGGCCAACATTTCCTTTTCATAATTGGGTGAGTAAGTTCTTTCCATTAAGTTGGTGGCTTCCAAAGGCAAGGGGACTTCCTTCTTGCATCAAAACTACACTGATGCCATGCCTTTAAGCGAAGTCAGGTGTGGCCATGACTAGAGTTGTACACATAGCCTCAAGTTTTTCAAAATATTTGGTTGCTTCTTGAGTCCAATAAAATGCCTCGTTTTTTAATAACATTGTTAGAGGTGTTCCTATTTGACCATAATTCTTGACAAAATTGAGGTAATATCCCATCAATACTAAGAATCCTATAAGGTTCTTTAATATTTTAGGAATTATCCATTCCATGATAGCCTGAATTTTTTTAGGGTCCACTTTGACACTTTCACAATAGACAATATGACCCAAATATTCCAATTCATGAAACCCAAAGGAACACTTGGAAGGCTTTGCATACCATTTTTTCTCCTCCAATACTTTTAAGGCCATCTCAAAATGTTGTACATGCTCTTCCCAAGATTTTCTATAGATTATTATATCATCCAAAAATACTAACACAAATCTTTTGAAGAAGGGTTTGAAAAAAAAAATCATCAATCACATTGAAATGTGGAAGGTACAGTAGTGAGGCCAAATGGCATCACCAAAAACCCATAATGATCTTCATGTGTTCTAAAGGATATTTTGGGGATGAATTATTGCCTCATTATGATTTGATGATATATAGAATGAATATCCAACTTGGTAAATAAAATTTCTCTTTGCAATTCATCAATGACTAGAATATGAACATATCTTTAATGGTCATTTTTTTGAGCTCTCTATAATCTGGACACATACACCATGAAACTTCCTTGTTGTAAACCATCACTATCAGTGAAGAGAAAGAACTAGGGATAGGTTGAATGATTCCAACCTATAACATTTCTTGAACCATACACTTAATCTCACTCTTTTGTGCATTTATTGAACCATACGTTCAATCTCAGTCTTGAGAGTTTGGGGAGTGTTCATGCTAGCGAATGCATGACAAGATATCATTAGAGTAGTCTCTGTCAATCCTATTGTTGTCATTGATGTCAAATACAAGGGTAGCCTATAATATTTCCAAGATAAATATTACATGCCTCAAGATGTCCAAGATAAAGATTGTAAGATGGAGATTATTGAAAGTATTATTTTTGATAAGTTTGGATACCCTATATTTGAAGGAATTTTTTCCCTACATACCTATATCAAATGGGATCACATGTTATATGGTTGGAAATATTATTCTAAGACCTTTCCGATGGTATATTAAATTATCTCTAACTCCCTAGTAATGAGGAGATATGATTTTTTTCGTGTGACAACCCAACTAGAAAATTTAGGTTGGCTCAATTAGTCTTTACATGTTGGCCTTGAAAGTGGGGAAAAAATTACTATAAATACATGATATATTTTTTCATTTGTAAATAAACCAAGTAAGATATCAATTATTAGGTGCGTAGAAGTGATCTGAGGTGTGCTAAAGGTGTTGAGGTGTCTTTTTGTTTTGCAAGAGAAGTCTAAGGGATTTTATTGAGGTATTTCTTGTTCTCAAGGTGCACTATGAAGGACTGTGTTAAATTTAGATCTTATATTAAGTTCTTATCAAATTACTAGACAATAATAACATAAGTAGGATCATTGAAAGATACACAATCACAAGGTACACAACATTTATCTTGGGAAACCCTCATGGAGGAGAAAATGCAGCAAAAAATTCCTTAGTATAGATTTCCAATACAATGCAAAGATAATAAACCAAGCACAAGAGAATATCCAACACTGAGCAATGCACCTCTCTCTTCCTTCTTCCGACAACTGGTAACTGCAACTTCCTTCAAACTTGCACATGCGATGAGTGACTTGAGTGAGTGAGCTAATGAGGCACCTCCCACTCTTATTTATACTGGCTGGCAGGTGCTAGGGTGGTGTCTCTTCATCAAGCAGGGATGAATTCTTCACTTAGTGGCTAAAACCACTTTAATTAGGCCTTCGGGTGGAGTTATTAATTAGCAACATATAATTAGGGTTTTTCCAATCCACAAAAGGGGATTTTGTCTTATACAAATCTCGACATGATCAATCTACAAAAGGGGATTGATCTATAAGAGAATAACTCAATAATAAGTAGAATATTATTTGCAGTTACAATATTTCAACACCCCCCATTAACAAGAAGGGTATTCTACAACATCATCATGAGAGAGAGAGAGAGCAACAACATCAACAACATCTGTAACACTGACTGGAATATCTATAAATCATCAGAAGTTTTTTTCATCATCAATAACATCATCATTCATAGCATGGAGCTAGAGTATCAACATCATCATCATTCACAACATGGATTTGGAGTATCAACATCATCATCATTCACAACATGAAGATGGAATAACATCATCATCATCGTTCACGTCATGGAGCTGGAACAACATCATCATCACCGTTCACAACATGGAGCTGGAACCTGAAACATCAACCTTAGTTAGCATAAAATCTATAACAACAACGTCAACAACATCATCAACAACAACACAAGGCTGGAGCAACATCATCACAACACGAGGCTAGAGAAACAAAATCACAACACGTGGCTAGAGCAACAACATCATCATCATAGGGAAACATAATGAGGCAGGTGTATCAATAGAATTTTGTGGTACTCTGACAGTCCCTAGGGATCTGCTCGAGAATCATAAGATTCCCTAGGATATAAAATCCTAATGGAGCTACCATGTGGTACTATGATAGACTATCCTTATTAGACCTTTGGGATCTTCCCATGAATCATAAGATTCCCTAGGATTATAAAAATCCTAACGGAGCTACCACTACTGACCATAGCTAGCATACACATGCATAGGTACTTTGACAGATTGTCCTTACCGAACCTTCAAGATATGCCCAGGAATGATTAGTCCTCTAGGATATAAAATCTTAACTGAGCTAACATGAATTTGCAGAAGGGGATCAAGTGTTTCTTTGACTACAACCTTACAAGCGAAATTCCCTCAAGGATGACTATTGTCAGAAATTGGCGCCCAAATTTTATTGTCCTTATACGGTTCTCAAGCATGTGGGACAGGTGGCCTATCAGTTAGCTTTGCCCAATCATTCTAAGCTCCATCCTTTTTTTCATGTTTCCTACTTAAAGAAGGTGATTGTAACTAAGTGCCAAACCCAAACCACCCTTCCCAAGTTGGATGAAGAAGGCTCCATTTGGCTACAACCACAAGCAATTTTGGACCAGCGTGAGCATCGTCTGTGTCAGGGAACCATCAAGGAAGTGTTAGTCCAGTGGAAAGATACAACTCTAGCCGATGCCACTTGGGAACCGACTACCATTCTGCAACAATTTCCCCATCTCAAGCCTTGAGGACAAGGTTGTTTTTAAGGGGGAGGGCATGTTAGGGACCTAACCCCTCATGTAGGTAAAATAATATATTTCCATGTAATAAATGTCAACATTAATAATGTCTAACAATAAGGAAGAATAAGTCTAATGTAAGAAGACCTAATAGAAGCTTCCACTTCTAGAAGGATCTTCCTCTAGATGGTTCTTTTGATAGACATATTTAGTATAAATAGGAGTCAAGGGTATGATAACTTTTGTCTTGGATATTATTGTAATAGAGCTCTTCTCTACTAGAGATTTCCTCCTCGAAGAGGCAAGTGAACATTTCTCTCATTAATCAAAGTGCTCTTTCTGGTGTTATTCTGGTATCATTTTGGTATTATTGTGGTGTTTTTTTGGTTATATTGTTGTTCATCTGCCATTTATAGCTATTTATTTATGTTCTACATACTTTTTATATCTGGAATATCACAGTGGCCAACATTTCCTTTTCATAATTGGGTGAGTAAGTTCTTTCCATTAAGTTAGTGGCTTCCAAAGGCAAGGGGACTTCCTTCTTGCATCAAAACTACACCGATTCCATGCCCTTAAGCATCACACACCATAATAAAGGTTTTTTTGAAGTCAGACGTGGCCATGACTGGAGTTGTACACATAGCCTCGAGTTTTTCAAAATATTTGGTTGCTTCTTGAGTCTAATAAAATGCCTCCTTTTTTAATAACATTGTTAGAGGTGTTCATATTTGACCATAATTCTTGACAAAATTGCAGTAATATCCCATCAATACTAAGAATCCTCTAAGGTTCTTTAATATTTTAGGAATTAGCCATTCCATGATAGCCTTAATTTTTTTAGGGTCCACTTTGACACTTTCACGATATACAATATGACCCAAATATTCCAATTCATGAAACCCAAAGGAACACTTGGAAGGCTTTGCATACAATTGTTTCTCCTCCAATACTTTTAAGGCCATCTCAAAATGTTGTGCATGCTCTTCCCAAGATTTTCTATATATTATTATATCATCCAAAAATACTAACACAAATCTTTTGAAGAAGGGTTTGAAAAAAAAATTCATCAATCACATTGAAATGTGGAAGGTACAATAGTGAGGCCAAATGGCATCACCAAAAACCCATAATGATCTTCATGTGTTCTAAAGGATATTTTGGGGATGACTTATTGCCTCATTATGATTTGATGATATATATAATGAATATCCAAATTGGTAAATAAAATTTCTCCTTTCAATTCATCTAATAATTCATCAATGACTAGAATATGAACTTATCTTTAATGGTCATTTTTTTGAGCTCTCTATAATCTGAACACATACACCATGAAACTTCATTTTTGTAAACCATCACTATCAGTGAAGAGAAAGAACTAGGGATAGGTTGAATGATTCCAACCTATAACATTTCTTGAACCATACACTTAATCTCACTCTTTTGTGCATTTATTGAACCATACGTTCAATCTCACTCTTGAGAGTTTGAGGAGTGTTCATGATAGCCAATGCATGACAAGATATCATTAGAGTAGTCTCTTTCAATCCTATTGTTGTCATTGATGTCAAAGACAAGGGGAGCCTATAATATTTCCAAGATAAATATTACAAGCCTCAAGATGTCCAAGATAAAGATTGCAAGATGGAGATTATTGAAAGTATTATTTTTGATAAGTTTGGATACCCTATATTTGAAGGAATTTTTACCCTACATACCTATATCAAATGAGATCACATTTTATATGGTTGGAAATATTATTCTAAGACCTTTCCAATGGTATATTAAATTATCTCTAACTCACTAGTAATGAGGAGATATGATTTTTTTTGTGTGACAACCTGGCCAGAAAATTTAGGTTGGCTCAACTGGCCTTTACATGTTGGACTTGAAAGTGGGGAAACAATTATTATAAATACATGATATATTTTTTCATTTGTAAAGAAACCAAGTAAGATATCAATTATTAGGTGCGTAGAAGTGATCTAAGGTGTGTTAAAGGTGTTGGGGTGGCTTTTTGTTGTGCAAGAGAAGTCTAAGGGATTTTCTTGAGGTATTTCTTGTTCTCAAGGTGCACTATGAAGGATTGTGTTAAATTTAGATCTCATATTAAGTTATTATCAAATTACTAGACAATAATAGCATAAGTAGGATCATTGAAAGATACACAATCACAAGGTACACAACATTTATCTTGGGAAACCCTCATGGGGCAGAAAACTCAACAAAAAATTTCTTAATATAGATTTCCAATACAATGCAAAGATAATAAACCAAGCACAAGAGAATATCCAACACTGAGCAATGCACCTCTCTCTTCCTTCTTCCAGCAACTGGTAACTGCAACTTCCTTCAAACTTTTGCATGTGATGAGTGACTTGAGTGAGTGAGCTAATGAGGCACCTCCTACTCTTATTTATACTGGCTGGCAAGTGCTAGGGTGGTGTCTCTTCATCAAGCAGGGAAGAATTCTTCACTTAGTGGCTAAAACCACTTTAATTAGGCCTTGGGGCCGAGTTCTTAATTAGCAACATATAATTAGGGTTTTACCAATCCACAAAAGTGGATTTTGTCTTATACAAATCCTGACATGATCAATCTACAAAAGGGGATTGATCTATAAGAGAATAACTCAATAATAAGTAGAATATTATTTGTAGTTACAATATTTCAACACCCCCCATTAACAAGAAGGGTATTCTACAACATCATCATGAGAGAGAGAGAGAGAGCAACAACATMAACAACATCTGTAACACTGWCTGRAATATCTATAAATCATCASAMGTTTTTCTCATCATCAATAACATCACCATTCACARCATGGAGCTGGAGTATCAACATCATCATCATTCAYAAMATGGATTTGGAGTATCAACATCATCATCATTSACAACATGGAGCTRGAATAACWTCATCATCATTKTTCACAACATRGAGYTGGAAYAACAYCATCATCATCGTTCACAACATGGAGCTGGAACCTGAAACATCAACATTAGTTAGCATAAAAGCTATAACAACAACATCATCAACAACACGAGGCTGGAGCAACATCATCACAACACGAGGCTGGAGAAACAACATGACAACACGAGGTTGGAGCAACAACATCATCATCATGGGGCAACATAATGAGGCAGGTGTATCAAAAAAAAATTGTGGTACTCTAACAAACCCTAGGGATCTACTCAAGAATCATAATATTCCCTAGGATATAAAATCCTAACGGAGCTACCACGTGGTACTATGGCAAATTGTCCTTATCGGACCTTCAGGATCTTCCCATGAATCATAAGATTCCCTAGGATTATAAAAATCCTAACCGGGCTACCACTACTAACCATAGCTAGAATATACATGCATAGGTATTTTGACAGACTGTCCTTACTGAACCTTCAAGATCTAACCAGGGATGATTAGTCCTCTAGGATATGAAATCCTAACTGAGCTACCCATTATTGGTCAAGACACCATAGTATCATCAACATCACTCCCCCTTTCAAGGGATGTCCTTTTAGACTATACCAAGCTTGTCTTGAAAGTGCTCAAACTTTACACGATACAAAGGCTTGGTCAACACATTTGCAACCTGATCATATATTCCAACATATTGGAGCTTTATAGCTCCCCCCTGCACGATGTCATAAATGTAGTGATACCAAATTTATATGATCTTAGACTTGTCATGGAACATAGGGTTCTCTGTAATCTTTATGAAACTATTGTTGTCACATAGAATCACAGTTGCTTCCATATCCAAATCAAATAGACCTGTCAACAACTTCCAAATCCACATGGCTTCACAACTGGCAGAACATGCAGCAATGTATTCCACTTCTGCCACGCTAAGAGAAATACTGGATTGCTTCCTACTCTGCCATGAAGTCATGGCTGACCCTAGAATAGAAAAACATCTTGAAACACTTCCAGCCAAATCTGAATCGGTATAAAAAATCAGTCTGAAGTCATGATCTCCATTATAACAGAGACCAAAGTCCAACGTACCCTTAAGGTATCTCATCACAAGTTTTGCAACAACAAGGTGAACACGTCTAGTCTCTACCAGATACTGAATCAAGGTGTTCACAAAAGAAACATATATCTGGCCTGGTATTCGTCAAATACATCAACGATCCAATGATCTATCTGTACAACGTAGCATCAACCATTCTGACGAAGTATCAACCAAGAGCTTCAATGTAACACCCTGTTTCCCCCAGTTTGTAATTATAACTATATTGGCCAAGGAACTATGGAAAACTCAAAGGTGTGAATGTTTGATTTAATGGACCTTTGTATAAAAGGTCGATGAATGTAAATTATGTTATTTTAATAGAAAATGGATACATGTTGCATGACTGTTGGAAAGGGGATGTGCTAAGAAGAGACCACGAATGTTATGAAAATGTCATGGAGGGGACTAGGAATGGTTGCATTAACCTCCACTGAACCAGTACTTTGCTAGATTTAATTGCTCAGGATCAGAACAACCCTCTGACCCAAGAATGAATTACAGTCAGGCTGGTAGGTGGGAAGACCTCCTCAAGAGTTAATGAGGGGATGCGGCAAACCGCCCATCTGCAGGGATTCCAGACCTAACCATAGACTGGGAATTCAAGCCACACAGAATATTGTTGAGGAAGGCAAGAAAGGAAGCGTGGTGGGTAGAGGAATACTTGCGAAGAGTGCAGAGATGAGAGCCGAAGCTCTCGAGTCCGAGGAAGGACTGAAAGAGGAAAGTGAGTTATGATTGCAGAAAAATAGAGACTGAGTCGAGAGAAGGAGAGTAACCTTTGTCCTTATCTATTTCTGTACTGGGAGAAGGAGTGTAACCTTCATCCCTAACTTTCATTGAGCTAGAAGAAAGAGATTGAATCTCAAAACATTGTGGTCTAAGCTCAGGGGTGGTCAGTGGTAAATCCATTAGGAATGACTGAGCCTATGGTTGGGTGGAAATGATCACCCCTTTCAGCAGTCACATCACGCCTTATGGTTCTGATAAGTGTTTTCATGCTTTGTGCTTTGAATTGGATATAATGAATGCATGTGTGTATTTATGTGTCTATAAATGGTTTCTGTATTGAAATGGTTAAGTTATGAGTATGCATTTGTTCCCTTGAGAACTTAGGATTCTTCTTGATTGTCCATATACGCCATTTTAATTCCTCAAAGGCGTTTCCCCAGGGAATTTCAGCACAGTTCCAAAGTCAGAGAAAACCTCTTGGATCTGCTATCGTTTTGGTAAAATCACGAGTTTACCTTACCCTGTTTCAAATCTTGAAGTTCTGTTAGTTAGGGAGGCATACCCTTCAGACCAATAGTCTAAGAGACTTTGAATTCAAGACAAAGTCTTAACCAAAAACCCGACTAAGAGTAGGGTTAATAGCCCAAGAGCCATATGAAGGTCCAAGTGACCTAGGTTTAGGAACCCTGTGCTAAAGGAGTTATCTCATGAAGGTTTCAGAACCTCGGGAGCTCAAAGCTTAGAGATGTTAAATTTCACGATAGTCAAGTTACCCGAACTACCTGAGTAATAAGAACCATAGATGACTTAAGAATCTGACAGCATAAAATGATGCGATTCATTTAACGGGAGAAGAATCCATCCTGATTGTTAGATCGACTCAGATACCACTCGAGTTAATGAATTAAACACCATCTACTCAATTAAATCGATGGTTGGGAGTCATTGCAGAGTGCGAAGGTGAAATTAGCGAACGTGCTCATTCGTGGCTCGCAATTCACCAACGTCATTGATCTCGTTGAGTTGGAAGATCAACGACCAGGATTAGACTGGATTTGAGAGAGCACTTACCAGATTGCGGAGGTTGGATGCCATAGTCGCTGTGAATCCTTGATCTGTGAGTGGAGATCGATGGTGGGGAATCATTGCGGAGCACGAAGGTGAAATTAGTGGACGCATTAGTTCGCGACCTGCAATTCACCAACATCGTTGATCTCATCATGCTGGAATATCAACAACTCTGGTTAAACCGATTTGGGCGAGTGCTTTCAGATTTCAGAGGTTGAGCTCCCTGACAAGGAGTGTGCACGTTGGGGCCCCACAATCACTTTGAACCATCGATCGATGAACGCATCGGTATTGGCCAGATCATGACCATCAAACCTAGAAAAGTTGCTAGGTGTATAGCCATGGGTTCCTTTGGAAATCCACGGAGTAACAGAGTCCTTATGTACCATCGATCTGAGAGAAAGGACATGTGTCAATATATCATCGAATTTGGGTGTAATCACTTCGAGAGAGAGTGAGTGTGGAGAGTTTGAACCTCCTAAATCTCAAAGAGCCAAAGTGATTTGCAATCGTCGATCTGTGGGAGACACGCATCGACAGATCGTAGACTTTGGGTGAAATCACTCTGGGAGAAAAGGGGATATGTTGAACAAGAACTCCCGAAGGCCGAAGAGCCAGAGTTCTTCTGAGCCGACCATTAGCTTAGGACAGGTGTCAGTAGATCTTCCATTTTAGGAGATAGCTACTTTGAAGGTGAAAGGCATTGGAGGATTTGAAACTCCCGAAGCCCGAATAGCCTAAGTGATTTGTAGTTGTCGATTCGTGGGAGATATGCGTCGATAAATTGTTAACTTCAAGTGAAATCATTTCAGGAGAAAGTGAATGTGGAGATGTAGAATTTCCAAAATTTTGAATTCCTGAAGTAAACCGACACTATTGATCTGGAAGGACATGTTGCACACGATCCTTGACTCCAGAAGAAAATGCTCTGGGAGAAAAAGGATGTAGAAAATTCTGAATCTCCCGAATGTCGAAGTCCCGAAATGAAACTAAGTCGTCGATTTACAATGGATGCATGGCGCTTGATATAGAACTCCAGGCGTGGATTACTTTGGGAGGAAAGGTTGTGCGAGCATCCAGGACTCCCTAACACTGAAGTCCCGAAGTGAATCAAGACCATCGAACTCCCCGAGGACACGCAGCGTCAGATGGTGCACTTCGGAGGATTAGTACTCCAGAGGTTTTGCGAGGAGGTGTTTTGAATTCCGTCGAAGCTTGGAGACCCAAAGTCATTGAGGGTCATTGATATTGAGGGTGAGTAGGGACCATTGATCCCTTCATGCCAGTTCAGAACTTCGTCGCTTTGAAGTTCAGATGAAGTAGCGTGTGATGAATCAAAAAATCCCAAAGCCTGAAGTTCTGAAGTGTTGGAATAGGCACCTGTGGCCTTGACATTTGGTCATAACCTATGGTCATATGCGATGGTTGTTGAAGAAGGAGGGGCTAGGCCCCGATTTCTAAATTAGAGACCATGGATAGAGGATTTTATTATTTTTACGCCCCATCGTGGGTGTGTTACAAATTGGTATCAGAGCATGGTTACAACACTTGGCCTACTTAGGATCATGGACTAGTCGCTTAAAAGCAATATTTAGAATACTTTTAACAGTGACACCTTATCTTAACTCTTTCTTAAAGAGTCTAGTTAAAATTTTATTGAGGAAAATAATGAAAATTTATATTGTGTGTGTGCATTTAATAAATTTGAACTGTGTATTGTTCATAAAATAATAGACTGTTAGATAACAATAAGTGTTTTGTCAGCACTCAAGCAGTCAGTAAATCACGGGAAAACTTCAATTCTAAAGGATGGTGATATGTTATGAAGTGGGGGATGTCTCCCACAATAGAGCCGAAGAATCTGATGAAAGGAGGGCGGTGGAAACCCCTTCAGATCTGGCTGAAACTGTAAGGAGCCTCAGGGCTGAATTACAAAGTTGCAAGGACGACAACGAGAGATTAATAAAGGATCAATAAAAACAAACATAAATTAATGCAGTCTTGTTGTAGAGCTTATCCGACATATAGAGGCAGTTGCAGCATAAACCCACAACTAGCCATGTGGACCAACGACATGTGAAAAGAAGTCAAAGTCCACCTAAGATCTGAAAACATGGCCCCATAAGTGACCACACTAGGAGAAGTACCTCAAAGAAGGCCCAACCTAGAGGCAGGGGAAACTCATCGGAAGAGTCCTCTGGAAAGGAAGTTGGCAACTCCGAGGGATCTTCTAGTAGAAAAACTAGCTCACATTCTCAAGGGAAAGGAAAGAAGCGAAAGCATTCTAAAAGTTGTGATCCTAAAGAGTTAAAGAAGGCCAAACCACCCTCTTTCGATGGAGATATTAAGAAAGGGGAAGAGGCTGAAGCTTGGCTACTTGGTTTAAAGAAGTACTTCAGAGTCCATGACTACTCTAAAAACTTGAAGGCTCGAATAACCATATTCAACCTGAATGGAAAGGCCTCCATTTGGTGGGAAGACCTTAGGAATGTGAAAGGAGTCCATGAGAAGGACTTGTCATGGAAAATGTTGGAACATAAATTGAATTTTTCTCAGTGACAGTTGAGATCCCTTCGGAAGGTATAAGGGTCACAAAAAAATGTCATATCTCAAAAAGGTGTGGGGAGATTACACCTCGAAATCCTTCGGACTTCGCATATTCGCAAGTTTTCTTTCGCGTGGAAAGAAATAAGTTGCATGCTAGGCAATTGAAAAACCAAAGTTGCGAAGTGCCTAGAGGCTTAGCCCCAGGTCACATCTTGAGGTCGCGTGAAGGAGCAGGATTAGCGAAAAGGGGCTAGCGCCCAAAAATTTAAAGATTTACTCCACGTCACCTCCCTTCCTCCAAAGCCTAAAGGCTCGAAGTGTGAAGGCCCAAGGTTCCTCGCACTAATTTTCGTCTTGCTCACAATTTCGAGCACCATGTTTTGCTTCAGAGATTTTGACCGTTGGAGAAATTTAAATAGCCCATCCTCCCTTCCCCCAAAGCCCGAAGGCTTGAAGTTGGGGTTCCAATCACATGTATCAAACATCGATGGGTAAGGTTTTTGACTGTCAAATAAAAACACCTCTGTCAAAGAAAAAAAGGGCAGAACCCGAGCTTCTAAATATTCACTCGTAAGTGGAAAATGAACAGATGATAGAAATAGATGAGAAGGACGAGCCTTGGTGCTTATTTCATCATGATTAACACTTCAGTCCATAAATATTATCATTGTTAATTGTAGGCTTTTCCATCGGTTTCATTCATAACAGAATTCGAGTGCTAATGATCATGGTAACTGTAACAAATATATGAACAAAAGATATTAAATGTATCTGGGAGCAAACGAAGAGTCAGGCAAAGCACCAACACAACTAATTGAGAATCAATAACGCACGCAGTAGGTTGTGGGTAATCCAAGGGTTTTTTAATTGAGACAAATTTTGTATAAAGAGATAGATTGTAGATTCATAGAAAGGGGGGGGGACAGCGCAAAGCCTTTTAGGCTAGGACATGTAATGCAGTCTTTTCAATAATACCTAACAGAAGCAAAGAGATTATACACCTCGTTATGTTAGATTATGTCTTCTTCCTGTGTTATTGTTTTTTAAGTTTTCATTACTTCTCTTTACTCCTTCCATTCATTAATTCAACTTGTAATGGTTACAATTCAGTGAGACTTCTGTTGTAGCTAATTTAAAGAATTCCTTAAAGTGCAAATTTTCCTATGTTTTGCTGTGAATCAAAACAAGAATTGCATCTTAAGTGTTTTTCCTTGTTTACAAGTTTTATTTTTTCATATATTTTCCTTATTACTGTGAGTGAGACAAGACCTATGTCCAGATATTTGAAGTTTGGTGTTATTTCTTCTATTGAAAGGAAGACCAGATTTATCAGAATTGGATACCTAGCTTTTTCTTTCAGTTTTGTCTATCTCCTATCTTCTATTCATCCTCATGATTTCAAAATGAATTTAGCAGATGAGGTCATGCATCTTTATTTCTGATTTTTAATGGTTGAAAATCTCTCTCAGACCTAATTCTAGAATCCTCCAATAACTGATCAATCAACAAATTACTTTTTCATTTAAAAATGTGCTAAGGCTTGGATCTATTACAACCGAGAGTCAAATCTTGTGACAACATTTTCTGGTGTTGTCGTCGGGGATGGAGAAACGAATTTATATTCCCTAGGAGACAAAAAGGTTTAGATCTATTAGATATATTCCTTGATGGTGAACAAGGGATAGGCATTCAATTGGCTGTGATCATTCACCTGGCGACTCCTTGGTTCAAAGACTCTACATTATTCACTAGCAACTCCAGTGGTTTCAAAATGTCAAATTCATTCATTGCTCAGATTGCTATGAGGTTTGATTCTTTGGACTTTACAAATGTTTATGGTTTTCCAAACACTGTTCCAGACGTTAAAATTTGGGAATATTTCCTTCCTAAATTCGGAGGATATGTGGATGAAATTCTTGCTCAACACTTGTTTTTTATCAACATTGTAAGAGGATCTATTCAATTGAACTCATTTTTCAAGATTGTTGCTGTTGAGTCTCCATTTTGACACTTCTAATACCCTCTATTACCCCCTATCCGAGCCTAGTTTACCTATGTTATGAGCATAGACTTGATCATTACCTCCATAGATACACTTAATGACCTTGTTCATGTGCATAGAGAGGTAACTTATGGTTAAGGCATGTTTTGTTTGATTTTCTCGAGTTAATTCGATTAAAATAGTTGATTTTGCATGATCCTAATCATTTGATCTTAAGTAGCATTGATCCAGTACCAACAAAACTGAATAACATTGATTCAGTACTGCCATGTGCTATTCCGGTACCAGCCTGTGCTATTCCGGTACCAGTGTGACCGTGTGTGTTCCGATACTAAACAATTACCTACAAGATTTCGGTACCAACATTCTGGTACTGGATTTTATCCTCGATTTTAGGAAATATGAAGATGAATATCAAAATTTGGGGACATGGGTTTATTCCGGAGAGGTGTTTTCATTCAGAAACATGAGCCAGAATCCAAGGATCTTGCATGTATGGACCTCCATCATAGGGGGAACTGTTCGTCCTAAATTATTGCCAATTTTCCAGAAATTCCAGGATCATGCCCAGATTCGTGGGAAATACATTTCCTTGATTAGCTAATTGGTTATACTCGACCTCCATTGATGGAAAATGGTTTTGATTTGGATGGATTGTATAGATCCAAATTTGTAATGTAAAAATCATATAAATTGAGTGATGGCTCTAAGCCAAAGGAGAGGAATTAGTATGTTGGAAATTGGATTTCTGAACCAACTCTTTTTGTAAATTCATTTGTTGAAGATCAATGGAAGTTTGAATTCAAGGTTCCTATGTGTCTCTTAGAATTTAGCATCTGCTGATCTAAAATATTCCATGTTGGCATCGACAAGGGCCCACCGATCCAGCTTGATAAGCTCATTGTAAATTATTAGTATAGATTTCTATTTTTCTGTACTTGTTGTTTTGATTTCATTTCTAATTTCACTATTAGAATTGATTGCAAAGTGTGGCAGCACAAGAGCAGTTGGGAGTGCATCATTCACATTACATAAGCCATCAAATAGAACATCTCATTAAGACTTATGTTTCTTGTGTAGGAATGAAGTAATTTTCTAGAATTGCAAGATTGTAAGATTGTATTAAATTTTTGTTTGTGTTGATTTTGAAGAGTGTGCAGAATTAGATAAGAATTTCTTGCAAGTTTTAAGTGAGTTGTCACAGGAAATGAGATCAGACTTCATCTCTCACCTTCATGCACCATAGAATGAAGCCTCTCAATTATATTGACAATTTTTTGTACTACACGGGTTTGATTGGAGTGAACAAAGTTATGATTGTTTTTTGTTTAAGAGTGAATTGTTGAGTATCGTTTTCAATTCCTACAAGGAACACGATCTGATTTCATCTCTTCTTTTCATGAGCCTATAATGAACAAATATGTTATGTGAGCAAGATCATTTTCAATTGAGTGTTTTCTTGAGCATTTTACTATGAGCTTTATCTTTTGTTATCATTGAAGTGTGCCTAGACTTGCTTGCTAGTTGTTGTTAAGAGTAGTAGCTACAGATAACTAAGTCAAAGTCCATATTTCCATTTCATGAGATTGTAAATGGACAAGTCATTATCTGAGAAAGATCTTTTGAATGCATGATTGTTAAGATTTTGTTTGCAAGTTTTGATTTATGAATTTTGAGTTTCATGTGTGGAGTGTTACTTGAAAGGTGTGAAACAAAGTGTTATGTTATTAATAGTTTCTTGATTAAGCTATACTCATCAGACATAGGAACCTATCTGTTATCAGATCATATAGTGCATCAACTGTACTGATTACGAATCCCAGTTGATAATTTATGTTTGGTAATATATTATGCAAATAATTGCACCAATAGCTGCAGTATGGAATTCATAAAACCAAAAGATCAAACAAATTCTCTTGAAGAGGAGGAAAAAATATCAAAAATTTCTCAAATTGATAAAGGTGATCAACATGAGGAAGAGTTTGTTGATAAAGAATCAGAATATGATAGGCCTTGTGATAATATTCAAGAATAATATCAAACCAAACTCCATGAAGATGAAGCAGAAAGGTCAGAAGGCGTTCAAACTGATCACAACCTGATTTGTTGCAGCAATGGGGATGAAAACGCTTTTTCAAATGAAGAGCTAGTTTCAGGCTCATTCATATATGACTCTATTTTTAATTCTGTTGTTCAAGAGGAATACTTTCATAATGATTTTTTTAATATTAATGATACCGAAAATAGTTTAATTGTACAACATGATGATGAAATCGCTGGTCTAGATCTTCATGAAGACCAACAACTCATGGAAGGCCATATACAATCGCTGTTTGTTGATATAGAACATAGTCATTTTGCTATGGAAAAATCCCTTCCTTATCGGTTTCATGATCAAGTAAAGGCCCTGAAATATGACGAATTGTATATTGCCAAAAGGCCATTTCATAAAGAGTTTCAGGAGAATTGTAGTCATCCAAATGTAATTGAGATTTCAGGTATGGTCACTGTTGTAAATCCTCATGAAAATCAGTCTGTTGATATTCAACCATCTTTTCTAGATCCTCACAAAAAAGAAATTTTTGAAAGTCAATGTTTTGGAACTTTCAATGAGTAACCTGTTTATGATGAATATCCAGAAGATGAAGAAGAACATATTTATTCTTCATCACACATGAAACCTATGACAATCCTCCTTTGTTTGATGAATATGATGAAAGTGTTTCTGAAGACGATGAGCAGAAAGAAAGTTTGGTTCAACAGGAAAGCAATCGACATCATCATAAAAGAAATCAGCCTATGTATGATAGCTATAAAGAAGATCTTTGGAAAGAGGATGAAGGATATAAACATGGGTTACTAAAACAACTGATCTCTCCTCCTTGTTTAGAAACTATTGAGCAATAGACCAATAAGTTTCAATGTGACATATTTGTGCCGGAAGAAGAAAAACTCAACAGTGGGCAAAGTGCGCAAAGGCATTTCATACAGCTTGCCCAGCAGGAGGAAGTATGGATTGATTACAAAAGTGGTGTATCTCTTCCCTTCTATGATCCAGTAGCATCTTATATAGAGTCAAAATGGGGCATTAATTTTTTGTTTCCAACTTCTTGAGGTCTGAATTTCAAAACTATAAGTACATGCTCCCAAGGTATGTTTTGAAATTTGCAGTTGCTCTTGTCATTTTCGTGCTCAAAGATGGAAGCATAATTAAGTTTGTTAGTCGGATATTCTCTTAGTTGATTTGGAAATTTTCCTATACTTGAACAAAGCAATGATATCAGTTAGAGTAGGTGATGTATATAAATAAGCTTGACTTCGAGCATTAGAGTATAATGATGGTTTTCAATATGTTTCCAGTTCATTTTGGCATCCAATATGTTTTTGTTTTAAGGCATTATGACTCCATAGCCCAATGAATACAATGTACAAAGGGAGATTTTTAGTTTGCAAGATGTATATCATTTCAGCGAGTGTAAAACCTCTTCGATTGTAGTGAATAAACGATTTTGGTTTTAGAACAAGCATAGGTAAAGTGATAGGTTTCACAATTGACAAGGTTGATTGCAGGTCACCCAATGGATGAAGGCACATGGTCTACTATTCTTGGCACTTTATAGGAAATAACCATCCCTAGATGGAGCCTATGTTAGAATAGATATTGAATTTTTCTCAGTGACGGTTGAGATCCCTTCGGAAGGTATCAGGGTCACGAACAACCATCAGATCTCAAAAAGGTGTGGGGAGGTTACACCTAGAAATCCTTTGGACTTCACATATTCACAAGTTTATTTTTGACGTGGAAAGAAATCAGTCGCATGCTAGACAGCCGAAAACCTGAAGTTGCGAAGTGCCTGGAGGCTTACCCCCAGGTCACATCTCGAGGTTGTGTGAAGGAGAGGGATTAGTGGAAAGGGGCTAGCACCCATAAATTCAAAGATTTACTCCACATCACCTCACTTCCTCTGAATCCCAAAGGCCCAAAGCCCGAAGGCCTGAAGTCAAGGTTCCTCGCACTAATTCTCGTCTTACTCATAGTTCCGAGCACCATGTTTCGCTTCAGATATTTCGACTGCCAGAGGAATTTCAATATCCCATCCTCCCTTCCCCTGAAGCTTGAAGGCCAGAAGTCGGGGTTCCAATCACATGTATCAAACGTCGATGGGTAAGGGTTCTAGATCTCAAATAAAAACACCTCTGTCAAAGAAACAAAGGGCAGAAGCTAAGCTTTTGAATATTCGCACGCAAGTGGAAAATGAACAGATAATATAAATAGATGAGAAGGACAAGCCTTGGTGCTTGTTTCATCATGATTAACAATTCAGTCTAGAAATATTATCATTGTTAATTGCAGTCTTTTCCATCAATCTCATTCATAACGGAATTTGAGTGCCAATGATCATGGTAATTGTAATAAATATATGAACAAAATATATTAAATGTATATGAGAGCAAACGAAGAGTCAGGCAAAGCACCAACACAACTAATTGAGAATCAATAACGCATGCAATAGGTTGTGGGTAATCCAAGGGTTTTTGAATTGAGACAAATTTTGTATAAAGAGATAGATTGTAGATTCATAGAAAGGGGGGGGGACATCCCGAGAGCCTTTTAGGCTGGGACATGTAATGTAGTATTTTTAATAATACCTAACAGAAGCAAAGAGATTCTACACCTCGTTATGTTAGATTATGTCTTCTTCCTGTGTTATTGTTTCTGAAGTTTTCATTACTTATCTTTCCTCCTTCCATTCATTAATTCATCTTGTAATGGTTACAATTCAATGAGACTTCTTCTGTATCTAATTTAAAGCATTCCTTAAAGTGCATCTTTTCCTCTGTTTTGTTGTGAAGCAAAACAAGACCTGTATCTTAAGTGTTTTTCCTTGTTTACAAGTTTTATTTGTTCATAGATTTTCCTTTGTCTTTCTATCAGTGAGACAAGACCTATGTCCATATATTTGAAGTTTGGTGTTATTTCTTCTATTGAAAGGAAGACCAAATTTATCAGAATTGGATACTTGGATTTTTCTTTCAATTTTGTCTATCTCCTATCTTCTATCCATCCTCATGATTTTAAAATGAATTTAGCAAATGAGGTCATGCATCTTTATTTCTGATTTTTAATGGTTGAAAATCTCTCTCAGACCTAGTTCTAGAATCCTCCAATAACTGATCAATCAACAAATTACCTTTTCATTTAAAAATGTGCTAAGTCTTGGCTCTATTACAGCCTAGCATCAACTCTTGCGACAACATAAACAATTCAAGAAATACTTCAGGAAGTAGTATCTGTCAGAGAAATATATGGATGGGAACACTAAGGATTTCTATGAACTCTGGTTGGGGAAACTCACCATAGATGAATATTTCAATAAATTCCTTGAGCTACTGATGTATGTACCCTACATAAAGGATGGAAAGGTAAAAATGCAATGATTTATTAGTGGGTTACCTCATAACTACCGAGACAATATTGAGTTTGACAAACCAAAGACCTTATAAGAGACCATCCGGAAGGTAAGGCATTGTTATGAATAGTTCAGGAATAAGACATGACCTCACAAGGATTGGAAGAAGAAGAGTAGTTTGGGATTCAAGAAGAAGGTGTTGATTAAGGTTGGTTGTCATTGATGTCAACCCTTGAAGAAATACCCATAGCACAAAGGTTGGGTAATGGAGCCAAGATTGTTTGATGTAAAGATGACTCATTATTTTCTTATCATGGTTGATAATAAGTAGAAATGGATGAACTCCAAAGTGGTCCCCTTATGGTGAAAGCCCTCACAGGAAGATGCTTTGCGGATTGAGTTATCCTAGAAGTATGGTTAGAGAACCCATGATTATTTATGGAATAATGAGATGAATGCTAGTGAATTTGTCAGTGAAACTATCCTAGATGGATATTTATTGCCATGCCATTTCTGATGGTATGTGGAACGTCACATAACTCCTCACGGTTAGAGAGTTATGGCCACAAGAAGTTGGAGAACCTAGGTTTGGGTAATGGACCCAAGTTTGTTTGATGGATAATGGTATGCGTTTTGATATATTTTCAGGTAATACTATTCTATATGGATAGTACATGTCATTC
>JZKD02S1975254.1:186661-203897 GCA_000966675.3 Picea glauca | reverse complement strand
GGGTATATTTGATTTTTTTGTTCTTTTTGATGATTTTGAAAAAGAATAAAGGAATATTACATTACAATGGAGGAACGAGTACTGCAAACATACAAGCTCAAGGCACAAGGACAAGGCTGATGTTCTAGGGAAATGATACTCAGGAAAAATCCTCCACTGGCCAAAGGTGTTAAGACGCAGAAGCAAACTGTTACAAGGCTGATGGGTAAGATATGCAAATGCGGTTGATAGAACACACAATGGTAACGTCCTTCGATGTAAGTTTAACGAGCCCAGAGAAGGGAAGCTCGGTCATTTTTCATATTTAAAGAGTCTGAAAAAGCATAAAAGGAAACTCCATTGGGGTACCTTTTTCGTCAATAGTCTAGTTGGTTCAAAAAAGGGATAAACTAGCACTGATTAGACGTCAATTCAAAACCATTTTAACGAGTGTGAAAAGGACAAGATCACTCGACTATTTTTTCACTTTTAAGGAGTCTGAAAAAAGACTAACTATGGACTCCGTTAAAAATGTTCTTCTGGACCATTTTAACGAGTGTGAAAGAATAAGATGACTCCGCGATATTTTCAATTTTAGGGAGTCTGAAAAGAGCTTAACTATGGACTCCGGGGGGTTTCTTTTTCGTAAATTTAGTCCCTCAGGCCCGAAAAAGGAATAAAATATTACCTGAGGATACTCTTCTAAAGAATGGGAATTCAATAGAGTATTCCTTTGTTCGTATAGTTAACCGTCTGGACCGAAAAAAGGGTAAACTACCGCCAGACAGACGTGACTTCAAATTTCAGTTTAACGAGCGTGAAAGGTCACAAGATCGCTCGACAATCTTTTCATGTTTAGAGGGTCTGAAAAGGGCTTAAAATGAGACCCATTATGTTTTGGGAGTCCAGAGGGTAAGACAAAGAGTGAAAAAGACCCATGCAAATGAGGCTCAAACTCGTATTCAGGAAAGACTATATGGACTCCCGAGCCTACAGTGTTGTTTGAAAACGGCATGGACACCATAATGCAACCAGGACCTACCTAGGGCATCCATGTTTTGGTAAGCTCTACCACCAAGTCGCGACACTTCTGTAGCAGATATGACGGTTCTGTGTCACAATCGGATAGGATCAATCCTATATCATAAGAACAAAAGGCAACGAGATGCAACAGTTGGGATGAAATCCTACCCTATATGCTCAAGTTGATTTTTGCGAAAAAAAAAAAAAAAAATATGGACCGTCACTATATTTTTTTTATTTTTTTGAAACTCAAAAAAAAGTGTCCCAATACCTGCTCAAATCCCTCCCATATAACTCCCGGATCACTCAAAATGGTTTTTGGTATAAAGAAACTGATAAAAGGGCCCAAAAAAGTGACAAAAAGAGGCCAAAAAGTCTATAAATAGAAGCTGGCAGCTCATTATCACCATAGATGATTTGGAAATTGACTCTGGAGCCAAAAGACCCCCCTTTGCCAAAGATCGTGATTCCGGGAGCTACAGTGGATGAAACGGACTTCTGCTTGGACCAAGTAAGTACAAACTCCCTTGTCTAGCTATTCAATACTTCTTTTATCGCATTTAGTTGATTTTGGGGGTGGGCGTCGACCTCAAAAAGGTCGGCCCTAGGAAAACGTGGGCTGTCCAGGGACAGCTCGCGGGTACCCGCGGTCAGAGCAAATCCTGCACGCGGGTACCCGCGACTGTCACCTCTACAGGCTGGGTTTACCCCCCCCATATGATGAAAAAGCCAATGAAAACATGTATTGACCCTCCTTTACCTTGTTGTGTTGGCAGGATGTATAATCAGTGGAGGGAAAGGGAGCACGAGGCCGCCAATGAGTTAGTGGTTGCAGATCTGAATGTTGTGGCTGTGTTGACGCAGTGCGGGTTGGTGAAATTCTTTTTATGTCCGTTTATGCACGCACAATCAATGCTACTGAACGCCTTGGTTTATTACTGGCACCCTAATGCAGAGGCATTCATGCTAGAGGGGAAATCCTTGGTGCCCACCACCGAGGATATTTACTTTTTGACTGGCCTCTCAAGGAGAGGGGAACTAGTCAACTTTCAAACATTTCCTGCGGGGTCGAGAAAAGTCTCGAAGCTGATTGATGAGTACTGTGAGGCTGGGATCGATCATAGAGGTTCATCGGTACCTGTTAGTAGGATTACCAGCCTCGCCCTATAGACTGTGTTATTTCTCATTAGGCAGATTACCGGCTCAGCAGCCGTGCACCAGGCTTTGCGTGCACAGATGAACTGTGCGATCCAGTGCATGAATGCACAAATTTTTTTATTGGAGTACCACACTATTGGAGTGCATGAAGAGTCAGTTGACAGCATTCCGACAACGGACACATAGGAACTTTGAGTTTGGGACCATCCTGTGTTCATTCTTTTTCGAGAGAGTTCCATGCTTCAGTCCTCGGCTGACAGTACGAGGACATCTGGCCACTTTCCTCGCAGTTTGCAGATGGGCAGTGTTACTGCTGCGACAGGGTGGTGGAAGGACCGTGGAGGCCTTCAACGACATCTTTTTTGCTTGGCTGTCACAATAGATCCCGGCTATTGAGGACTACCCATATGCGGGGATCGACTTCTCCAAGGATCCAGAGATACTAGTGCCTCCTGGTGAGGAGCGAGGGGAGATGGGTAAGTCTCCACCTATACAGTTTTTTTTGTTTGCATATGTAATTTTTATGTCTTTTTGATATATATCATGTTTTTGTATACCATATTTTTTGATGGGTGAATGTTTATTGCATGCAGATGTGGGACTCATACGACCTGTCGACTATGCACGGAACAGGCGTCACCCATGGCCAGAAGCTGCAGTTGCCGCCGCTGGAGGAGAAACAGTAGCAGAACTTTACTGCGCTCACTCACACAGTTCCCATGGTAGAGATAGAGGACCTGCCGCCTCCATGCAAACTCATGTCATGGGGTCACCTCGGACATGGGTCTGATTGTTTAGGCGTTTAGCCCAAGCTGTACATGATTATAACAGGGCCCATAGGCCCTGAGCATACATTAGACTTTTATGTGCCACGAGCACTGATATGTATATAGTTTTTGAGGGCATAATCCTAGTGACTCGTTACTATTCCCACTTTTGAGGCGCTTGCGCCCATCTATGTACTCTGAGGGTTTTATGATGTTTATATATGATTTTTTATCTCTTTTTTTTGTCTTATGGATTATGTGTACAAGAATGTATTTACATGTTTATGTTCATAATCGTTTTATATGTGAGCAAGATTCCGATCTAAAATGTGATTAGCTAGAGTATCTTTGATTTGATTTAGACTCCTAGGAACATGAAAATATGTAATATAATCAAAGTTTCATTCCAAGAGACGTACCCTAAGGAATCGTCAGTGTAAAGTTGGGTCATGAACCTAGTATATTCTATTTAGCTGCGACACAACCAGTTGAGCGTCTAGATAGACCCAGAGACGAGAGATACCCAATGACAAAGCGCCACGAAGCAACTCAATAACTACACTATACTCAGCAACATTATTCGTGGTGTCACCTAAGCATATACCTCCGGAAGATAACAACTGACCCTGTGGTGTAAAGATTACCCAAGCTGCGGAGGCAAGCCTCTGCGTGTGTCTACTAGCACCGTCTGCATACCCAACAAACACCTCGGACTCACTTGACATCTGCCATATTGACGAAAGATAACATCAATGACACGTCCATAACACATTTTTCAAAAGAAATGTAAAAAAGTAATAGTACAAAGACTATACATATGTTACAAAAAGTTACCCACAGTGACCTTTCTATGAGTAATACTTCCTTAGGTAGAGCCCATTCCTAGGCTCTACCAAAGCATTCCCTTCAAAATTGACCAAATGATAATCCCCCTTTTTTAGAACCTCCTTAATAATGAAGGGTCTGAACCACATGGGTTTAAACTTTCCTGCCCCTAGGGGGTCCTTATCTTGGTCATAGACCAGGACAAGGTCTTCCTCAGAAAAAACCCGAGGACGAACGGACCTATCATATTGATACTTGACCTTATGTTTATGAGCCTCATTGTCCAGGGCTGCGTCGCGACGTTGTTCATCAAGCTGCTTAAGGTGTACTAACCGTTCTTCAAGTGGTGAAGTTTCTGGCAGTAAATGTACTGCCAATTTTAGAGATGGTATTTGACATTCGATGGGAAAGACTGCCTCCAGCCCGTAAACGAGTTGGAAAGGTGAGAAACTGGTTGCAGTCTTAACTGATGTTCGGTAAGCCCATAATGATGAGTATAACATCAAATGCTAGTTTGACTTGGCTGAGTTGATAGTTCACTGTAAAATCATCTTAAGATTTTTGTTGACAGCTTCCACCTACCCATTGGCTTGGGGGTAGTAAGGTGATGAATGTTCCTGCCGTAACCCAAGCTTTGATGTTAATTCAGACATCATTTGGTTCTGAAAGTGACTGCCATGGTCAGTGACAATCTCTCTCGGGACACCGAACCGTGCTATAATCTGGTTGAATAAGAAGAGAGTTGCAGTCTCTCCATCATCTTTAAACGTTGGCATATCTTTGACCCACTTAGTGAAGTAGTCGACAGCTACGATGATATAGCAGTGCCCCCTTGCTGAGGGGGGGTTGCATGTAGTGTAATCAATCCCCCACTTAGTGAAGGGACCAACTGTGATGACAGGAAACATAGGAGCTGGATGTGCCCTCATCTTCCGAGAGAAGATTTGGCATGGATGACACTTATTTACCGACTCGGTACAATCTTTGATAAGTGTGGGCCAGAAGTAGCCTGCTCGTAAAATCTTTTGGGTTGTTGCCAACCCAGATAAGTGACCGCCACAGGCCCCTGTATGACAATCATTGAGCACACTGGAGGCCTACTCATAAGCGATAACTTGACATAAGATGCAGTCTACACTTCTCTGATACAACGTATCATCGAGTATGAGATAATTCTTAGCCTGATGGCATATCCGTCGACGCTCGTCACGAGAAGCAGAGGTGGGGCACTTCAAATTATGGAGATAGATCAGTATATCTCCGTACCAGGGGTCTGACGATTCAATCAAAAACATATCCCTCCGGATATGTGATTCCTCAGGCACAACGTCACCTGACTCAATCGGAAGTTCCGAAATAAGTTCTGCGAAGACCAATGACTTCTTGGACTTTGTAGAAAAGAAGTCTAAGTCAAATTCTTGGAGGATGACCATCCATCTACTGATTTTTCCGCTGATAACTCGTCGTGTCAACATGTACTAGAATGGATTCACGATAGCAATGATGGTGGTTGTTTGCACCCTCTTTGTCACCTTGGTGAGAAAATGAGAGGTGATTACATGCCCAGTTGGGTCCTCCTGAGCATGACAGCTGTAGAGGAAAGAGTTAGAGAAAGAAAAACAAAACTATAAGCAAGAATTAAACTAAAACAAATTAAAATCATAAGCATATGGGTATAGAGATAACAAACACAAAAAGACCAATACCACCAATGTTTTTAAGCTAATCTATTGATGAAATCAAAGAACAATGAAGAAAGGGGACTATGGGTCCCTTCTTCCTCTAAAGGAAGGCTCTTGGACCCTCACAAACTTGCTCTCCTTACAAGAAAAATAAAAATGGTGATGAAATAACTCCTTTGCAAATCCACTCAATGGAGAGGTGGATTGCTCAATGAAATGATGCCAAAGTGATCTTGTCAAGGATTGAGTCCTTAAAACAATCTAGGTAGCATAACATTACATGAAATTCCTTGAGAAAATGATGTTTCATCATGGCTTTTTATAGAATTGCATTGGGTGATTATGTAACTCCTTTGTAGTGTGAAAAGATGCTCTTTAGAGATTTATTAGATCTTTGACCAGCCTACCATGCGGATTCAGCTGAGATTTAAGGGTCAAATCGGCTTGGGAGCTGATCCATAAGTGGTTGGGAGGCTGACCAATTCAATAAATGCACCGTTTAGCAGGTGCGTGGGTTTTTGCGCCAACAACCGCGCATCGTGCGCGTATGCGCGCATGGTACGTTCATGTTCCACGCATGTGCGTCCACACCCAACTTCTGTAAAGTGCTCTTCAATTTTTGGTTACTTTGTATAGTTTTTGACCTTTTTTGAATGCTGTGAAATTAATTTAGTGCCATGAATGACTTCATTGTTGTTTGATGATGCTGAGTTCTTGTCGGGATGAAATTTCAGTGATAACAGATGCCCCCTGATGGATGAGGTTAGGAGCATACGTATAGCCGAAATCCATCAATGTTTCTTCTACTGAGAATGTTTTTGTAAGGGAGAGAAATAGTGGGATCGTTCAGAGCGATCCGTTGGAGAAAAAAGGAACTGGTAGGACCCGACCTTCTGAGAGTTGTGCAAAAAAAAATAGAAAACTGTGTACAAACGAGGCAGGCATGCCCCATGCTCGTGTAATGTAACTTTGAAAAAAGGATGACTGAAGTGTTGGTGTAGACAACTGCAGCACCCTCAGGGGGGGGGTAATGATAAAGGTAGAAGACAATTCTGCAAAGGAACATACTCTGAATAATAGGCATTGATCGCGGTAAGAAGTAGCGACGATGATGTGGGCATTGATGGCCCTACCAAGTTCAAAGGTCTTCGGCAAATGATAAAAATAACTGCAATAGTCGCAAAGTAAGACCCACCATAACATGAGAAAGTGTTGGCATTGAATGTCATGGGGGCCAACGACAGCAGGGAGCAATGGTGTTTCACCCTGTGTCGTCCAAGATCTCTCATTGAATAGAGAATGAGAATCAAGATAATGTCGCCCTTCTGGAAAATCGTGTTGATGTCGACAAAAGGGGGACGCGACTCCTAGAAGCAAAGGGATTTGTGGAATCTACTGAGGTGAGGAAGTGGCAGAGGTACATGGATGAATTCAAGACGTGGGAAGACTCAAGACTGCCCTTGTTTGGAGGATGTATGAGATAAAAAGTGGCCGCAATCATGTAACAAGGTCGAGTGTCAAGGGGATGACAAGACCGGTGATAAGTTGTGCCAGAGGTGGGACAAGGTGAACAAATTTAGAGGGTAGAGGTAAGTGATCTGTGGAGTACTCTGAAGATATGGACGATGCCGGTAGATGATAAGTAAAACTCCAACCAAGGGTGACATGGGTTGTGTGTGGCCAAAATAAAGCAAGTCGCCAACGGTGACGACAAAAGAAAATGTAATGACTGGAAATAAAGGTGTTTGTACAATAAATAATGAATAATTTGGGGAGAAATGTACAAATACAGAAACGGGTGCCCCGGTGTGAAATGAGTGCCCCAGGGAGGGCAGAACTTTCTTGGAAAACTGATGAAGGGTGGGTTCCCCATTGGTGAGTTTCTGTATGAGGATAGGTTCGCAGAAGGGCAAACAGATTGTGGATGAAATGGAGGGTTCATGATACTGTGGAGGTGCAGGTAAAAAAGAATAGAACCGTAAAGAGATAATCTGGGAGTCCATGTGGGAAAGCTAGCAAAATGAGGAGAAGGAGTATGTGGCTGATTCACAACATGATGAAAGACTATCGGGACTCCCATCCCTAAAGGGTAAAGAACAACATGAGTGTCAAAAAAGGGCCAAAAGGTGCTATGAATGGGACAACTCATGTGGGTAAGAATGCTACCAGGTAATAGTACCGAAGATGCAAATGGAGGTGTGGGTACTGCAGAGCCGGTAATGAGGATCCTAAAGGCCAATATCAGCGGGTGTGACTGGAAATGTAAATGCAATACAGCAGAAGAGACTACATGCCAGTGCTGAATATATACCTGAAGAGATGATGTCGATGACCGATGATCAAGTACCTGCACACATAACAACCAAATACCCAAAGTGAACAATATCTGAAGAGAATCAAAGATATTAGCATGTATTTGACAAATGTGACAATGCACGTGCGTACCTGAGCATGATATGAAGAAAAAGGTGCCCCGGGGGCTCGGGATGAAAAGTGACCTAGGGACAACTATGATGTAGGTGGCGGGATGCTGATCCCGTGGCTGAAGATGGTTTGAAAAATGGACACCTTGGGCTCCTGGAATGGTGAGTAGAAGTTTGGCAAAAGGCCTATATATAGGTGTAGGACCCACATTGCCACCTCATTTGTACCTGTTGCAACAGTGACTGGACGAGCAGATTTCAGAGGAAATTTGGAGATTCAGGGAGGACTAGGCATCCGATCGACATTATGCAAGTATCAGGTTAGTGGTCTGATCATCCTGCATAGAAATAGGTTTTCAATTTTTGGGTAGGGTTTGTACGGAGGGCCGTACAGGGTGATTTAGGGGGTTTTTAGGGGGTGTGGGGCCCACATGCATGGGCGATTCGGTGAAAGGCGTGCATACGTGCGTGCCTGTGAACCGAACACATGCGCATGGGTGTGCGGTAGGGGGAATTTAAGGTGCGCCCGAAGGGCGCGCCTGTGAGTTGAACAGGCGTGCATCAGTGCGTGCCTGTAGGTTTGACAGGTGCGCACCGATGTGCGTCTGTAAAATGAGCAGGCGTGCATAAGGGCGCACCTGTGAAGTGAACAGGTGCACAGTGATGCACACCTGTTCAGTGTACAAGTGTGCATATATGCGTGCCTATGCAATGAACAGGCACGCATGGGTGCGCGCTTGTGGGAACAAAAACCGTGCCTAGGAGGCAAGGTTTGAAGGGTAAAAAACGAGTCTTTTTTATGTTGTTGATGGTTATCTGATCTGATATAGGACTCTGTGTTGGTTGCAGGTAGCCAGTAGTGACAATGCTAGTGCGGTGGCGAGAGGGAGACTGGGCCCAACTGCGAGATGGTGTGGTTATTGAGGAGCCTGGGGTGAGAGTGACTTTAGCAACCTATGGGTTGCTAAAGTTCTTTGAGTTCCTGTTGATACGGGCACAGGAGTATTTACTACAGTTCCTTCTCCAGATGTGGAGTCCGGAGCTGCACTGCTTCCTCGTGCGAGGAGAGCAGATCCCCTTCACTGCGGTGGAGGATGTATATTTTCTGACTGGGCTCCCCTTTCGGGGAACGCCCCTACCGGTAGAGCCTATGCTACCGAGGGATATAGCCCTTGCAACTATTGGAAAGCGATATTGCTCAGGTGCGAACTTCATGTCGGGGACTGTGGTGAGCATTAGTGCTATAGACTCCCTGGCTCATCGTTGCATAGCGACGATGATTGTTCATATATATGGGTCACTTGCGACCCAACGGATTAGTGGTGGCCAACTGCTGGTGTTGGAGAGAGTGGTGGGTGGCGAGCAGTTCGCATGGGAACTGACGCTGCATGCACGGATGATAGTGTAGTTGGACCGTTGTCGGTCCACAGGTACAGGAGAGTTTGCTTTTGGATCTATCCTGGTAGCCTGGTTTTTGGAGAGGGTGCCGATGCTGCGCCTGAGAGTTCTGCTGGAGATGTCAGGGGCACAAGATCTGCAATTGAGGCGGTGGTCTACAGTTTTGGTTCACCACGGTGGTGGCGAAGGTGGTCACTATTTGTCAGCAGATGCAGCATAGATATGGTGACAGATGCCGCAGGTAGTACTTCGGTACCCCTATGTTGGGGTTGACTTCCGGGGTGACTCGGACATGGTGCTACCTCCAGGGGAGGTGTTCAACCATCAAGGCATATTTAGTTTTGTGTACATTTTTTATTTATGTTTTCTTTTGAGATATCAGTCCATATGTATGTGATATAGATGCTGATACTATCTGTTTGTTTGTTGTTTTGTGCATGTGCAGATGTAGCACCTCGCGGGTGCGAGGTGGAGATGCAGAGAGCGTCGGCTCAATGAGAGCCAGAGAGACTTCCGCATGGAGAGAGACGTCGACGGGATGATGCCGCGGGGCGACCAGCAGAGCCCGAGAGGGTAGCGAGGAGGCGCCGGTTCGATGACCCTGGTGCGGGGCCATCACACGCTCGTCTGGCAGCGGCCGGAGTTGACTTTGATGACATACGCCGTCGTCTGGAGACGGTGTTGTAGGACGTGCCTGAGGGCATGTGGACATGTATCCAGGATGAGAGCTTCCTGGAGCAATGTGTGGGGGTGCCGCCACCATGGCGGGCCATAGTGCGGTGAGCAGCAGTGCTGGCTGCGATGACTAGTGGACGTCTGCCGCTAGGGCAGGAGGGTCCTGTGGGTGGTCCCCCACCGCCTGGGGTAGGTGGTGGTGGGCCACCACCTCCTCCTGATGGAGGAGCAGGTGGTGGTGCGATAGAGGCACCATGACTGATGTATGATGTATATCTTTTTGGTTGTATATAGGCTGGAGAGCCGATTTTTGTACCGAGGTGTTGTGCTGGCCTGCGGGCACATATATTTTTGTATGTAAACATTCGGATGGCCTGATGGGCCTTTATATATATATGAGTATACATATTTTGAGATCCTGATGTTGTCTACATGTGTTTTTGTTGATGATGATGATGATGTCTATTCTATATATATGCTTTGACAGGATTTATGAGATGTTTATGTATGTGTAGCTTGATGTGATATATGCCAATCTAACACCATGTTAGCTATTAGATCTGTTGTTTGATTCAATTGTCTTGGAATATGTGTAAATGTAATGGAATCAAAATGTCGAGATAACAGTCTAACCTGCAGGTATTTGCGAAAGAGGCACAGATCGCGTACACGGTACACATTATTGAGCTGGAGAATGACTAGTTGAGAGTCGAGGAAGACGCTGATGTGGTGAATATGATGATGCTGGGCGTCGGCCAGGAGGCCAATGACCGCAGTGTATTTGTCTTGGTTGTTGGTTGCTGGCCCCAAACATATGTCGCTTGAATGTAGCATTTCATGTGAGGGGGTGTATAGAGCCCAAGCAGCTGAAGCAGGATTTTGTGTCCAACGGATGGCGTCGTCGACGTAACCAATGTGGTAGGCTGGTGGAGGAAGCATCTGTCAATAACACAAAGGATAGTTTTAGACGAGGGTGTAGGAGGAAAAGATTAAAAACACTAAACAAAGAAGGAAAAACCTAAAGTAGCATGACTACTTCTAAGCATAAAATTTCTTGAGGTATAACCCATTGACGGGTTCTTTGAGTGAGAGGCCTTTGGGGGAGGCCAGGATGTATGCGCCTTTGGTGAGGCAATGTTGGATGATGTAAGGGCCATGCCAAAGTGATTCGAATTTTCCATGACAAAAGGTATCATGAGAGATATCATAGGCCAGGACGAGGTCGCCTTCACGGAATGATCGAAGGTTGACATGGCGATCAAAGGTAGCTTTGGATCGTTTTTTAGCTACCTCGTTGTTCTGTAATGAAGATCGACGATCTTCATCCAGCGACTCCAAGTTCAGAAAGCGCTGCTCCATTGGAGCAGTGTCAGGTGATAGCTCAATTGCGATGCGTAAGGTGGGTATTTCACACTCAATGGGAAGAGTTTCCTCAACCCCATGGACTAAATGGAATGGCGTGAAAACAGTAGCGGTCTTTACTGTCGTTCAATAAGCCCATAGCGCAGAAAATAACATATGATGCCAATTGGTTTTATGTTTATTAACCGTGTGCTGTAACATGGTCTTGAGGACTTTGTTCACTGCCTCGACCTGCCTGTTTGACTAAGGGTAGTATGGTGAGGCAAACTCATGAGAGAATCCTAACCGAGATGAGAGTTCAACGAATATCTCATTCTCAAAGTGTTTCCCATGATCAGAAATGAGTTGGAGTGGTACTCCAAAACGGGATATGACGTGATTAAAGAAAAAATGCGCTGCAATGTCAGTGGTGTTGTTAAGAGTGGGCATAGCTTCGGCCCATTTGGTGAAGTAGTCAACGGCGACAACGATGTATTTGTGACCATTGCTGGAGGGTGGATTGCAAGTCATAAAGTCGATGCCCCATTTGCAAAAAGGGCCCATAGTAATGACAGGGTGAAGAAGAGCGGGGGGAGCTCGATCTTTGTTGGCATAGAGCTGACATTGCTCACATCGTTTCACGACATGAATGCAATCATGAAACAGTGTAGGCCAAAAGTAACCGGCTCGGATAATCTTTTGAGCAGTGGATAGACCCGAAAGATGGCCCCCACATGCACCACTGTAGTAGTCGTTTAAGACTCTGTCGGCCTTGTCAATAGTCAGGCACCGACGAAGAATGGTGTTGACACCCTGCCAGCATAGGATGTCACCGATGAGGAGATAGCAGGGGGCCTAATGGCGAATATGCCGATGATCATCTCGTGATAGGTGGTTACCGAAATTTTTAGTTCGTAGGTAGATGAGAAGGTCACCGTACCAAGGATCATCTGAGGTGATGTAAAAGAGATGTTCGTCAGAAAAGTCGGTATTGACGGGCGCACTGGTGGTATCAGAGGGGAGGGCCATGACAAGTTCGGCAAGAACGAGGGCCTTCTTTCTTTTAGGTGTTGAGAACTCGAGGTCATACTCCAACGATCCATCAAGCAAATTTTCCATTAACTTGTCGACGGCTGAGGAAGTACTGCATAGGGTTAGAATCTACGACAACCTTTGTGGTGCGAAGTAGAATGTAATGGCGCAGTTTTTGGACTGCGAGGACAACTGCAAGAGCAAGTTTCTCTTCATGTTTGTACTTCAAGGGTGGTCCTGAGAGGTTCTTACTAACGTATTAAATGACATGTTCACGATTGTCATCTTTGAGTTGGACGAGGACACCGGCTACTGAGACAGCTGATACTGATATGTAGAGGATGTAGTTGTGATTATAGTCAGGTGCACTAATTAAAGGTGCATTTGAAATCGCTGCTTTAAGATCATCAAATGATTTTTGGGCATAGTCATCCCAGTGAAAAGGGATGTCGTGACGTAGTAAGCAGAGGAAACCATGTGTGCGTATGGCGTAATCAGGAACAAAGCGTCTGAGAAAGTTAGCTTTTCCCTGTAGACTCTGAAGTTGTCGTAAATTCTGAGGAGGTGGAATTTTGGTGATAGCTTTGACTTTGAGGGGGTCCACGGTAATACCTCTTTGGGAAATGATAAAATCGAGAAGGCGCCCAGCGGTGACACAGAACATGCACTTGAGAGGATTTAAGTGGATGTTGTACTGACGACATCGTTGAAAAATGATTTGTAAATCATTGAGATGTTGGGTGCGTTTCTTGGACCAAGCTGTGAGGTCATCCAAGTAGGCAAGGATGATTTCAGCCAGATCGTGAAAGATGTATGTCATCACCCACTGGAAGGTTGCGCCGGTATTTTTTAAGCCGAAAGGCATGACACGATATGAAAAAGTACCCCATGGGGTAATGAATGCGGTTTTATACTGATCAGCTGGGCGGATTTGGATTTGGTTATAGCCAGAGAATCCGTCCATAAAGGAGAGAACCTCGTGGCCGACGCAGTCGTCGATAATTTGATCGATGAAAGGCATTGGAAAGTTGTCTTTGGGACATGCATTATTGAGATCGCAAAAGTTTGTGCAAACGCGGATAGTGCCCTGTTTTTTATCGATGGGTACAGGGTTGGAAACCCATGAAGTGTAAGCGATGGGGTAAATAAACCCGGCTGTACGTAATTTGTCAATTTCGGCTTTGATAGCCACAACTTTGGATGGGTGTAGCGGTCGCTGTTTCTAGCGAACTGGTGTGATGTCAGGCCAGGTGTCGATGTGATGCTCGACAATAGATGGGTCGAGGCCAGGCATTTCCATGTATGACCAGGCGAAAATATCCCTATATTCTTGGAAGAGTGCTTTATATGCGGCGATTTCCTGAGGAGTGCAAGTGGCTCCTATGATGATTTCCTCGACGATGCCATTTTTAATGGAAATGTCGATTTTGATGGTGGGGGAAATGTTGGCCATATAACCTTCTTCAAAAGCGTCAGGGGCAGGAATGGGATTGTTGAACCAATCGATAGGCCCGTATGGGATAAAATATTTGGTTTCGACCGCATAAATGGGGTTGGGGTTAGGAGGCATGGGGGCTTCCTGTGGAGAGAAGAGGGCGCGATGATGTAGCGCATCCCAGGGAGGGTCTGGGTGGTTCATATCTTCGAGTATTTCCTCGTCGCATAGGAAATGCCGTGAATACAAGGGGTCGTGAGGAGTGATCTCAGTGATAGTGTGATTTCTCCCTGATGTCGAAGCAGGGGGAACGATGTTAGGAGATGGGGAGGGTTCACTCAACATAAACCATATATTGAAGTACTGAGGGGTACCTGTGGTGGTTGGATGGAGAGTCTCCATAGGGGAATGAGCAGGAGAGTTGGGGGGGGTGTAGGGTAAATCCTCAGAGACGTCATTTAAGAACCATGGAGGTGTTGGGAGTGCCTCAGGTTCTGGAGAAATGACATGAAGATCCTCGAGTGACGAAGTAATGTCAATTATCGCCTCTGCGGGTTGGTGATGCAGGGCCAATTGACGTTGCCTGTATGCAAGGATCATAGGACACTGGTATGTAAAATGAGTTAATGAATTGCAAAAAGATAAATGGTATCTCATATGTTCATTGACTGAAGTGGTGACATAGCGAATGTCAGTGATATTCGAAGAGGACGTAGCAGGGTGTGGGTTGTTCTGAAAGTTCTGGCGTACGGTCGCTAATGTCTGTCGAAAGCATGGCAGTGCTGGGCAATGGTGGGTGTAATGGCCATACTCTGAACATATAGCACAAGAATATTTGGTCCTCAACCCTTTACTACTGGAAGGGTTGGTGGTAGTAGTGGGACTAGCAGTAGTGGCGAGTGTTGTGGGAGTTTGATTGAGGGGGATCAAATTTCGTAATTCAGGTAGGGATGGGCAATGGTTGGTTTGGTGGCCCTCTTTCTCACATAGTGCACAAGGTGGTGGGATGTGTGGAGGAAGTGGAGCGGTGGGCTCCTTCTTCTTCCTTCTGCCCCCAACTGTAGCAGGGGGGTTAGTGAGTATGGGGGTAGTGGGGGTAAGGACGGGAATCGTCATGGGAAGTCCTTCTTGTGGGGGAAGGGATGGTCGAGGGACCATCTCTGGTGGGTGTAAATACCAGACTGGGATTGCTAACACCATATTCGGTAGTGTGAGCATTGCGGCTACCTGGAAAGCTTCAATACCTGGGGGAGGGTAAAAGAAGGGAATTTGGGTGAGGGGTTGGGGGAGTGTTTCCCAAACGGGATTATTCCCTTGAGGGGATGTGGATTCATGGACTGTTGTGGTCGATGAGTGCGCAGGAGGCTCTAGTGGGAGTGGTTCTATGACTATTGAGACGTCAGAGATGACTAAAGCCTCCTGAGGAGGAAGAGCATCCTCCGTGTGAGTTTAGTTAGATGAGACGACGCATAATTGATTAGGGGGAGTGGTGGTGCTCCATGGTACATCCCTAACAAGGATGAATCTTTAAAAATCCTAGGACCCATCTCAATGAGTGGATATGCGTCGGGGTTGGTGTGGATGAGAGGAAGAATGTTATCGAGGTTGGCAGATGGGTTAGGCTCATAATGTGAGACTTGTTCGATGGTCACGATCTTCCCATTGTGGGGGAACATCATTGTCTGGAAGACGGAAGAGGCCACTGCCTTCATAGCGTACATGTAGCTATGCTCGAACAGGATATTATAATCGAGCGGGGCGTCGATAAATTCAATATCAATGAGGATAGTCTTGCCCCCGAATTCAATGAGGACATTTTGGAAGAGCCCTTCAGGAGAGGATGGTCATCCGTCATAAGCTCGTAATGTGATGGAAGAAGGAATGAGTTTCGGGGAACCAAGTTTCTTCCATACTATTTTGGACATGATGCATGTAGAGGCACCTTCATCGATGATACACCGATGAACTGTGATGTTCCGTATTTTCACTGCTATTCGAAAAGCGATCAAGGCGGGAAGATGAGGTTCTCCGCTATCAAGATCGAAGGTGATGAGTCGAGTATCTGTAGCGTCAACTGCCCCCAAGGTGGAAAGTAAAGATTTCCGCTATGTAGGACAAGTCTGGAGGACTTCCAAGACTGACATGGCAGCCGAGGATTGTGCTAAGTCATCTACCAAGCTATAGTTATGAGCTGCCCTAGCCTGTGGATTGTGAACATTCCTGCGCAAGGGGATGCGAGGGATGCGAAGTGGTGGTTCGGCAGATGGGCAAGGGATCACCAACGGGGGTCCCTTCGGTATAGAGTTTGTCTCTTGAGAGATGGGAGTAGACTCACCAGGTGTATGATACTAACGATTACGCATTTGCAGAAGAATTTCTTCCTCACTGGTGAGGAGAATTGTGCGCTCTGCTGGATTGTTGGGGTTGTGGTATTGTCCTACCTGAGGTGGGGGATGTTGTGTGTCCTGTTGGGTGTTTATTACACCTTGATGTGGGATAGGATTTTGCAGCACGACGAGAGGGGGTTATTGCACGTATTGTTGTGGTGCCTGTTGAGGGGCAGTTTGTGCAGGAGAATGGGGAAGACTACCTGAGTCTTTCAACCATTTGAAATCAACGATCTGGGGAAAATGGTGAGTGTAATGACCAAACTCACCACAAAGAGCACAAGGGAAGATGGTTTTAACATTATTTCACCCTTGGCGTTTGTTGTTATTTCCCTCTTGGGGGTTTTGGTTTCCTTGGTTTTGGTTGGCCCCAGTGGGTTGGTGCTGTTGGGGTTGATTCCCGCCTTGACCAGGGTTGTTGTTATTCTTGTTCCTTCCTTTCTTCTTGGCATTGTTTGATGGATGAGTTGGGTTGGCTGTATTCAACTGTTCAAAATTTTGGTATTGTTGAGCAGACGAAGGTTGAACAAAATTTACCCCCGCATGTGGATGTGGGGGAGCCATGGGTTGTGGAGGACTAGGAAATGGGAAGTATGGATTTTGAGGTGGTACTAATCCATAAGGTACATAGGAAGGCGTAGCGCTTTCGCTAGTACTATAAGATGATGTTGAGGAAGTACCACTGTTTGTGGGGATAGGTGGATGTATGGGAGGTGCCGGTGGTGGTCCACTGATGGGTGGAGGTATAGAAACAAGGTATGGTTGTTGATAAGGGGGTGGGGGGTAATAAGGAGTGCCCCCATATGCTGGCGGGTATTGAGGTGTTCCATACATTGGTGGTGGCTGGGGTTGTGGACCATGGTGTGTGGTGGCACCTATTAGTCCATCTGCTGAGCGAGACATCCTAGGTTTGTCTTGGCCAAACGGCACAGGTTTTGGAAGATCAGGAAGTACTGTGTATAAGTACCCTGACTACGCATAGATGAGGTCATACTGTTGGGCCTTACTGATGGCTTCCTCTTCAGATTGAGGGAAGGTGGAAGCTACATCCTTACCAAGTAGAGAGACAAGTGATCTAAGAAACTAGTCGAGACATTGTTGCTTGGTGGTT
>JZKD02S1975254.1:150934-169079 GCA_000966675.3 Picea glauca | reverse complement strand
ATACCAATGGAACCACATCGATCCATCTTCATCATGTATCAATGACAACTCATTGATCCATCTTCATCTATGCATTCTCATCAAGGACAATACATATTATATTACATAGATCATCAATCAATCAATCCTTTGACATCAATCACTCACTTGACATCAATCAATGACATCAATCAATCAAACCATTGGCATCAATGACAACATGATCCAACAATTATATGGAAGAGTCGCTTCTGAACATGAAACCCTTTCACTTTCTTTCTGTCTAGGTTGGAAAATTCACTTGTCTCTTGGTCATACTCCTTTATAAGATTACAAATTGGTCTGTGATCCCTATTGTTGAGTTAGTGTTTCCAAGACAGTTGTTGTGTCGTCAATATGTTCAAAGAGAAGTTCAACTTGGAAAGCCTTCTATTGCGTCGACCTTTTCTATAGTCCTTAAGCCTTCTGTTGTATTATCCATCCCTGAGTCAATCCTAAATCTTTTGTTACTCTGATCTACTTCAAATCTTGTTACCTGTTTTGTGTCATTGATGGGGGATACATTAAGGCCCTCCTATGACGAGTCTTTTCCAGTCAACTTCAACTTATTATCCAAGAATTTGGTACCTTGGAACTTGCATGCCTCAATGGCAGGTTTCCTCGCTTTCGACAGTGGGTTTTCATTATTGACCCCTGATTGGGAGATTTCACCGAGTGTTCGACTTTATCTCATTAATTCACATTTGTTGGATTGTACCAGAGTACCTTGGGGGTCATTGACATTAATGATGATTTCCCTCGCACTTGTTAACGATATTCATTAATGACCGGTAATCAAGTGGTTTCTACCATGTTCAACTTCATCACATGTATTTGCATGGTTAGACTTGTACTATAGAGTGGTGGAGATGAAGACCCTGGATTTTTTTGACAGATTCAGGTTGCATTGGAATATATTCAGATTGTACTGTTGCATAGATCCATAGTGTACAATTTATAAAAGGAGAGGCGCTCTCATGAATAAAGTTAGTTGGATTGAGCTTGAGCTTGGCTTGGGATTAAGATTGATTGGGTTTGATTAATTGTTATAGCTTGGATTTTTAGGGCCTATGTTGGCTTTGAGATTTTCTTTGTCAAGTTATATTGTGAGTAGCTATGAGATCTACAATCTCATAATCCGTGGATTAGAATTGTGTGGGGAGAAAGGAACCGTTGGAAGGAACCTGACAAAATCAATGCATCTGGTTGTATCTTTCTTCAACATTATTTAATATAGCTATACTTTTATTTCCTATATGAATGTTATTTGTTCATATTGTATGATTCCTTGATCACGTACATAGTTTCATATCAAATAGACTATGTTATTCTTGTCTTCGTTGGCTTGTGTTTCTTTGCAGATATTTCTCCATAAGCCTCATGACAGAGCTTGGGTTGCATTGGCGAAATCAGATCTTCGATATTTAAAAGGTATGTTCTAGATCCATTTCTCATTTGATAATCGAATCTAAGGAAAGAGTAGTGTATTGTCTTGTTTTTTTCTAGTTTTGTATTGAAGCTAGGGGGATCGATTTGTGTCCGCACTTAACAATTAACCCAATAATAGGGGGGTGAATTCTTAATTAGCATCATATAATTAGGGTTTGACCAATCCACAAAAGGGGATTTGGTCTTATACAAATCCCAACATGATCAATCCACAAAATGAGATTGATATATAAGACAATAACTCAATAATAAGTAGAATATTCTTTGTAGTTACAATATTTCAACATACTAAAGGTATGTGATGTTGTTGTGTGAACTATTTTGAGGTTGTGATATTGTCGTTAGTGGATATTTTTTTTATTGGATGTTTTTGTTAATGAATTTTGTCGTCAGTAGATGTTGATATCAGTGAATGTTGTCGTCAATTATTACATTCTAGGAATGATGCCATGAGGCTTGTTGGGTTTGAAGGATTGTTTGTGGAATGAAGAATGTAGGTGATGTAATAAGTACTCTATGTATGAAGATCTTAAATTGGTGTCTACACATATCTTGTTGAGTTGGTGCTCAGTTAAGGAGATTGGTGTCTCCAGTAGGTTGGTGCGTACATCTTGTTGAGTTGGTGCTCAACTAAGGATATTGGTGTCTCCAGTAGGTTAGTGGATACAATATTTGTAATAGTAGTTTGGTGCCTAAAGACATTTATAAAGACAATTTTTTCTGGTTTTCTCCCGTAAGGGTTTCCATGTTAAACTTTGTGCATTGTGATTTGAGTTTATATGTGATTATTATTTCTCAGCTAATGAATGATTGATCAATGGTTAAATAAAGTAAAACATATATTATATTGATTCACCCCCCCTCTCAGTATAAGCATAAGCTCAATAATTGGTATCAGAGAAGGTTCCTTTAGAAACATTCTAAGCGCTGCAAGGTAGATCTCAAAAGCACACATGTCTAGTCAAGAAGGTTTCTTCACAAAGAAGGGTCTATTGTTTGATGGAACAAACTATGGATTTTGGAGTGTAGGGATGCAAAATTATCTAATGGATCTTGGGTTTGATATTTGACAATCATTCGTGAATGGCTATACAACCCAAAAACCCCACCAACATATGCGACTGGAAAGAATCCTATTGAACATAATGCAAAAACCATGAATGCTATATTGAATGGTCTATTAGAATCATATTTTTTCAAGGTGATGCATTGTAAATTAGAAAAATAAATTTGGGACAAACTTCAAAACATCTATGAATGTGAAGAAGGAAAATCTCCAAACTCATAGAAGGTAGTTTGAGAGTTTGAAAATGGAAAACGAAGAAAATGTTGCAGCCTATTTTCTTCGAGTATATGAAATTTCCAACACCATCAGAGGACTTGGTGAGGNAAAATTCACTTGTCTCTTGGTCATACTCCTTTATAAGATTACAAATTGGTCTGTGATCCCTATTGTTGAGTTAGTGTTTCCAAGACAGTTGTTGTGTCGTCAATATGTTCAAAGATAAGTTCAACCCAGAAATCCTTCTATTGCGTCGACCTTTTCTACAGTCCTTAAGCCTTCTGTTGTGTCATCCATCCCTGAGTCAATCCTAAATCTTTTGTTACTCTGATCTACTTCAAATCTTGTTACCTGTTTTGTATCATTGATGGGGGATACATTAAGGCCCTCCTGTGACGAGTCTTTTCCTGTCAACTTCAGCTTATTATCCAGGAATTAGACTTAGAAACTAATTGGTACCTTGGAACTTGCATGCCTCAATGGCAGGTTTCCTCACTTTCGACAGTGGGTTTTCATTATTGACCCCTGATTGGGAGATTTCGTCGAGTGTTCAACTTTAGCTCATTAATTCACATTTGTTGGATTGTACCAGAGTACCTTGGGGGTCATTGACATTAATGATGATCTCCCTCGCACTTGTTAACGATATTCATTAATGACCGGTAATCAAGTGGTTTCTACCATGTTCGACTTCATCACATGTATTTGCATGGTTAGATTCGTACTATAGAGTGGTGGAGATGAATACCCTGGATCTTTTTTCACAGATTCAAGTTGCATTGGAGTATATTCAGATTGTATTGTTGCATAGATCCATAGTGTACAATTTATAAAAGGAGAGGAGCTCTCATGAATAAAGTTAGTTGGATTGAACTTGAGCTTGGCTTGGGATTAAGCTTGATTGGGTTTGAGTAATTGTTATAGCTTGGAGTTTTAGGGCCTATGTTGGCTTTGAGATTTGCTTTGTCAAGATATATTGTGAGTAGCTATCAGATCTACAGTCTCAAAATCTGTGGATTAGAATTGTGTGGGGAGCAAGGAACCGTTGGAAGGAACCTGACAACATCAAGGCATCTGGTTGTATCTTTCTTTGACATTATTTAATATAGCTATACTTTTATTTCCTATATGAATGTTATTTGTTCATATTGTATGATTCCTTGATCAGGTACATAGTTTCATATCAAATAGACTATGTTATTCTTGTCTTCGTTGGCTTGTGTTTCTTTGCAGATATTTTTCCATAAGCCTCATGACAGAGCTTGGATTGCATTGGCGAAATCCGATCTTCGATATTTAAAAGGTATGTTCTAAATCCATTTCTCATTTGATAATCAAATCTAAGGAAAGAGTAGTGTATTGTCTTGTTTTTTTCTAGTTTTGTATTGAAACTAGGGGGATTGATTTGTGTCTGCACTTAACAATTAGCCCGATAATAGGGGGGAAAATTCTTAATTAGCATCATATAATTAGGGTTTGACCAATCCACAAAAGGGGATTTGGTCTTATACAAATCTCGACATGATAAATCCACAAAACGAGATTGATATATAAGATAATAACTCAATAATAAGTAGAATATTCTTTGTAGTTACAATATTTCAACATACTAAAGGTATGTGATGTTGTTGTGTGAACTATGTTGAGGTTGTGATATTGTCGTTAGTGGATATTTTTTTTATTGGATGTTTCTGTTAATGAATTTTGTCGTCAGTAGATGTTGATATCAATGAATGTTGTCGTCAATTATTACATTCTAGGAATGATGCTATGAGGCTTGTTGGGTTTGAAGGATTGTTTGTGGAATGAAGAATGTAGGTGATGTAATAAGTACTCTGTGTATGAAGATCTTAAATTGGTGTCTACACATATCTTGTTGAGTTGGTGCTCAGTTGAGGAGATTGGTGTCTCCAGTAGGTTGGTGCGTACATCTTATTGAGTTGGTGCTCAAATAAGGATATTGGTGTCTCCAGTAAGTTAGTGGATACAATATTTTTAATAGTAGGTTGGTGCCTAAAGACATTTATAAAGATATTTTTTTTTGGTTTTCTCTCGCAAGGGTTTCCATGTTAAACTTTGTGCATTGTGATTTGAGTTTATATGTGATTATTATTTCTCAGCTAATGAATGATTGATCAATGGTTAAATAAAGTAAAACATATATTATANCTCTTGGTCATACTCCTTTATAAGATTACAAATTGGTCTGTGATCCCTGTTGTTGAGTTAGTGTTTCTAAGAGAGTTGTTGTGTCGTCAATATGTTCAAAGAGAAGTTCAACCCGAAAAGCCTTCTATTGCGTCGACCTTTTCTACAGTCCTTAAGCCTTCTGTTGTGTCATCCATCCCTGATTCAATCCTAAATATTTTGTTACTCTGATCTACTTCAAATCTTGTTACTTGTTTTGTGTCATTGATGGGGGATACATTAAGGCCCTCCTATGACGAGTCTTTTCCTGTCAACTTCAGCTTATTATTCAGGAATTAAACTTAGAAACTAATTGGTACCTTGGAACTTGCATGCCTCAATGGTAGGTTTCCTCGCTTTCGACAGTGGGTTTTCATTATTGACCCCTGATTGGGAGATTCCGCCGAGTGTTCGACTTTAGCTCATTAATTCACATTTGATGGATTGTACCAGAGTACCTTGGGGGTCATTGACATTAATGATGATTTCCCTCACACTTGTTAACGATATTCATTAATGACCGGTAATCAAGTGGTTTCTACCATGTTCGACTTCATCACATGTATTTGCATGGTTAGATTCATACTATAGAGTGGTGGAGATGAAGACCCTGGATCTTTTTTGACAGATTCAGGTTGCATTGGAGTATATTCAGATTGTATTGTTGCATAGATCCATAGTGTACAATTTATAAAAGGAGAGGAGCTCTCATGAATAAAGTTAGTTGGATTGAGCTTGAGCTTGAGCTTGGCTTGGGATTAAGCTTGATTGAGTTTGAGTAATTGTTATAGCTTGGATTTTTAGGGCCTATGTTGGCTTTGAGATTTGCTTTGTCAAGATATATTATGAGTAGTTATCAGATCTACAGTCTCAGAATCCGTGGATTAGAATTGTGTGGGGAGCAAGGAACTGTTTGAAGGAACCTGACAACATCAAGGTATCTGGTTGTATCTTTCTTCGACATTATTTAATATAGCTATACTTTTATTTCCTAAATGAATGTTATTTGTTCATATTGTATGATTTTTTGATCACATACATAGTTTCATATCAAATAGACTATGTTATTCTTGTCTTCATTGGCTTGTGTTTCTTTGTGGATATTTCTCCATAAGCCTCATGACAGAGCTTGGATTGCATTGGCGAAATCAGATCTTCAATATTTAAAAGGTATGTTCTAGATCCATTTCTCATTTGATAATCGAATCTAAGGAAAGAGTAGTGTATTGTCTTGTTTTTTTCTAGTTTCATATTGAAGCTAGGGGGATTGATTTGTGTCCGCACTTAACAATTAGCCTGATAATAGGGGGGGGAATTCTTAATTAGCATCATATAATTAGGGTTTCACCAATCCACAAAAGGGGATTTGGTCTTATACAAATCCCTACATGATCAATCCACAAAACGAGATTGATATATAAGATAATAACTCAATAATAAGTAGAATATTCTTTGTAGTTACAATATTTCAACATACTAAAGGTATGTGATGTTGTTGTGTGAACTATTTTGAGGTTGTAATATTGTCGTTAGTGGATATTTTTTTTATTGGATGTTTCTGTTAATGAATTTTGTCGTCAGTAGATGTTGATATCAGTGAATGTTGTCGTCAATTATTACATTCTAGGAATGATGCTATGAGGCTTGTTGGGTTTGAAGGATTGTTTGTGGAATGAAGAATGTAGGTGATGTAATAAGTACTTTGTGTATGAAGATCTTGTATTGGTGTCTACACATATATTTTTGATTTGGTGCTCAATTGAGGAGATTGGTGTCTCCAATAGGTTGGTGCGTACATCTTGTTGAGTTGGTGCTCAAATAAGGATATTGGTGTATCCAGTAGGTTAGTGGATACAATATTTGTAATAGTAGGTTGGTGCCTAAAGACATTTATAAAGATAATTTTTTCTGGTTTTCTCCCGCAAGGGTTTCCATGTTAAACTTTGTGCATTGTGATTTGAGTTTATATGTGATTATTATTTCTCAGCTAATGAATGATTGATCAATGGTTAAATAAAGTAAAACATGTATTATGTTGATTCACCCCCCCTCTCATTATAATCATAAGCTCAACAATTGGTATCAAAGCAGGTTCCTTTAGAAACATTCTAAGCGTTGGAAGGTAGATCTCAAGAGCACACATGGCTAGTCAAGAAGGTTTCTTCACAAACAAGGGTCTATTATTTGATGGAAAAAACTATGGATTTTGGAGTGTAGGGATGCAAAATTATTTGATGGATCTTGGGTTTGATATTTGACAATCGTTCGTGAATGGCTATACAACCCAACAACCCCACCAACATATGCGACTAGAAAGAATCCTATTGAACATAATGCAAAAACCATGAATGCTATATTGAATGGTCTATTAGGATCATAATTTTTCAAGGTGATGCATTGTAAATTAGCAAAATAAATTTGGGACAAACTTCAAAACATCTATGAATGTGAAGAAGGAAAATCTCCAAACTCATAGAAGGTAGTTTGAGAGTTTGAAAATGGAAAACGAAGAAAACGTTGCAGCCTATTTTCTTCAAGTATATGAAATTTCCAACACCATCAGAGGACTTGGTGAGGAGGTTGAAGAACCGATGATTATGTAAAAAATTCTTAGGTATATCCACTTAAGATTTTATTCCAAGGTCTGTGCCATTGAATAAATAAAGGATCTAGAGAAACTGACAATGGATGAGTTGCATGGGATTCTCACTACATAGGAGATGAAGACAGAAAAAGAAAAGCCAACACAAAAGGAAGCATCAAAGAAGAAAAAAGGACACAAATAATGTGATTGTTCTATCCACGAATCAGATATAGAAGAAGCACCTTTTATGAGAAAGCTAAAGAGAGGATCTAGAAAACACAAAGGTAAGCTACTCTTCATGTGTTTTAATTGTGGTGGAGTAGAGAATTTTGTTGTTAAATTTTCATATGAAAAAAGGGAAGATAGTGATGATGAGGACAATAATGTCAAAGAATATCATAACAATAGAAAAAATCTTATAGAAGAGAAAAATATATTAAGAAGAAATTTTTTACTCTAGAGAAGATAGTAGCTCGGCAAAGAAAGTGATGGATATGTTTATCTAAAAAAAGTGATGGATATGTTTATGATATTGACAAAGAATAATTCCTCTTCATGGCCATGGAAATAAAATCTATCGATAAATAAGGTGAATACAATAAGAAAGAAAAATTAGAAGAAGAAGAAGAAGAAGAAGACATTGATGGGGAAGGGAATCTTGAAGCAGAACTCATTAGTTACTTAGAAGAAATAGACAGACTTAGAGAAAAGAATAGAAAGTAGAAAGAGAAATTGCAGAAATATGAAGAGGAGGATCGTGATATTGAAGAAACAAAGAATATAGTTTTCATCCTGAAGACTCAACGAGAAGAGGTAAAAAGTATAGAAGAAATGGTGAGAAGCCAACTATAAGAAAAGGAAGATAGTTGCAAGAAGTTAGAAGCTAAAATAGTTTCCTTAAGAAAGGAACTTGAGAAAACAACTGATATATTGAACATAATCTTGAAGTTTGGAAATATTGCTGATATATTAGATAATATTCTTAGTTTCCAAAGGTCACCATTCATCAAAACAAGTCTTGGCTATGACGAAAAACAAAATATCCCTGAGGGATATGCAGGCAATAAGGTCAAAAATCTATCAGAAAAAGAAACTGAAGAAAAACCTAAAAGCTATGCCAATATTCTCAAAGGATCCATAAAAAATGAAACCAGTAGCAGGAAAGAAAATGATGACCAACAAAAATCTGATTCTACCCAAAAGAATGAATTTAGAAGAGTTGTTCCACCAATAAGACATTTCACAAACCGATACCAAAATCCTTTTCTTGGTTGTTGGCCCTTGGTTATGGAAGAAAGCGAAGATCAAGGAAGAAAAGGTGAAATGTGAACTACGCGAAAGACATAATGACTGTTACTGGGCCGAACTGAGCAAAAGAGCAAAAAAGACGAAGTGAAGTAAAAGATAGAGATTCGTTGGATGAGGAGATCGAGAATGAAAGATCAACAAGAAAAAAGGATAGTGGACAACTCAACAAGCGGAAAAATCCACCGTTGGATGCTTTGGAGCACCACTCAAGAAGGAAGGAAAGACAGGTTGGCGAAGCCCTAAAAACAAGAGTCAAGTTGACCTAGGGTTTTAGACACCTAGGGTTTTGGTATCTAGGGTTTTGATACCTAGGTTTTGTCCTAAGGATGTCGGTGAGCTATTGTAATGTATAAATAAAGGTCAAGAGGACCTGGGCCAGGTTGGTGTTAGTGTTGTTGTTATTGTTGTTATTGTTGTTGAGAGAAGTGTTGAGTGTGAGAGCCTTCTAGTATTGTAAGATCTCCAACTAGGTGCGGAGATCTAGTCTTGCAGTTGGGTGCACAAGAAGGGGAGAGGAAGAGAGAAGAAGAAAGAATATCTGCTAGCTAACAGCGCAGATGAGAAATGTACGCTTTACCTTAATATATTATAAGCATAGTTCTGTGGATGTATCCCTAGAGAGAGGGTGAACCACGTATATCTTGTGTCGTGTGTGTGAATGATGCTCTGTTCTTTTTCATTGATATATTGTTATTGCATGGCTGTGTTAGATCGGATCTATAGTTGTGCGGAGTAGATCTAAGTTGATAAGTGATATGTGCATGCTGTATTATTCTGATAATCGATCCACTTGATATTCCCCTTGGTTGTAGAAATCTATGTCCTACAACCCCCTCATAGATTCTTCGGGTGAGACTGCATCTACCTCGCAGGTGTTGTTGAAAGGGCCAGTAGCTAGGGCTTGTCGGTGCGCTCTAGGAGCTGAACCCTAGGTCTGTCTCTGTGCCAACAAATGATTTTTTTGTCGAGACCTGAGTCTTCTTGAGGGAATTTCAAGGGGGTTCCCATCAAATATAAAGATTCAAAAGTGGATAGAGGATCAAGAAAAGGACTTCACTGAAGCCCAGAAGAAAAAACCCTAATCTGAGTACAAAGGATTGGTTAGGAAGATATATCTTTATCGATATACATGAGATATTCTTTGGAGTAATCCATCAAGAGATATATGAGTGGTTAGCTAGGTTAGCAGATACCTAGTTTGAAGTCAGATCTAGACCTCCTGTGGTTTGGACGTCGTCGCTGATCAAGAAGGTCAAGAGAGTTGACAACGTCATGTCGAGAGAAGTAAACCACTGGTTCGATAGCACCATTGGAGGGTACATCACCAAGTTTGTTGTTGATAGATTAGAGTCATATAGCCAAACTGAGAGATATTTCTTCAAGGGAACCAGAGGGGAATTTTTACATTTTTTGAAGTTAAAAATCAATATGTTATTGCACGAGAGGAACATTTTGAAGATACAGTAGATCGATCAGATTTAAAGAGGCTAATGTTCAAGAATTCAAATAGTGATAGCGACACAAAAGATGGACATACGCGTAGTGGGAGGGTGTTTAGAGAAGTCCATATTGCAAACCTATTTAAGCAGAACTACAGGGATGAGGATTTCTACAGTGGAGAAGAGGCATATCTGACAGACAAAGAACATTCGAAACCCACCAAGGCAGGGGAAGAGGAAGCTGAAGAACTTCGTCGAGACGAGCCAAAAACCTCAGGAACTGCACAGACCATTGAAGTAAGTACTATTATTCCTCCTGTTGTTTCAACAACATTAAGCAATCAAAGTAATCAAAGTCACTAGAGCATTCAGAGCATTGTCACTAGTAGTCCACCACATACTCAGATAGGAAACCTAGGAAGATCTATGGCAGATGAGATTAGGCTCTCTATATTTAGGGGAGATGGATCTGAAGACCTTGACCAGCATTGGTTCCTATGTGAATCCATATGGAATATTAAGAATGTCACTGACAAAGTTGTTAAAAGAACTCAGTTTAGTACAAATCTGAGGGATCAGGCACTGAGTTGGTACATGAAGCTTGTCCAAGGACTTGCACGGCCTAAGCCACTGAATGAGATCAAGAATGCATTGATTGTGGATTTTAATAAACCTAAGTCGGAGTCCCAATGTATTATAGAACTAAAGGAGATCAAGAAGAAGGTAGTCAAACCAGTTTGGGAGTTTGATAAGAGATTCAAGACCTTAACAGGCCGATTGACTTTTCAGATCCCAGATGAGCAGAACAAGGAATGGTTCATTGATGCCTTTTTACCACACATTGAGTTCCTCTTATGCAACAGAAGATTGCTTCACAAGATGAGTCATTGGATATCACCATGAAGCTTGAATCAGCCCCTATGGGAGAATCCATCTCAGGTATGAGTCAATTTTTGAGTTAGCTAACTAGTTTGTCTCTACATGTCGAAGATATGAAGAAAGACAAAAGAGAAGACATATGGTGTGTCGGATGCAAATCAGAAGGCCGTGACAAGGAGCATTGTCCCCTATTTCATGAATACTTGGCCTCTGGAGCTCCGATTCCTTTGAAGCAGGTCACCCTACTCTAGTGCGAAGTATGCAGAAACAAACATCATCCTGGTGAGTGCTATTACATGCAAAAATATGTTCAGACACCCACAAATTTGTATTTCACGTTCTGTAAGTCAGTAAGGCATGATGATAGGGATTGTAGGGCTTATGATCTCATGCATGAAAGGTCAAGAGATATATACAAGATTCAAGGTGAAGCACAACAAGAAGGAAACACTACACAGTATAACTCCCCATGAAGAGGAAACTTCAATCCTTGCAGTGGATTCAGAGGACAAGGACGAGGAGGATGTATGGGTCGAGATCGAGGATAGATCATCTATTACAACTGCATGCAACCAGGACACTTAGAAAAGGACTATCAGAACCCTTGCACTACTTGCAGCTACTGTAGTTCATTTGAACATGTTATAGAAGATTGTCATGTGCTTCTAGATAAGCTTCAGGAAAGATGAGGACCTCAGCAAAACCCACAAGTGAAACTGATATATGTTGAACCTCGCGTAGAATACCCTAGTGTCATTGTTATAACTAAAGGAGGCATTTTTACAGGAGAAAACAGATTGGCCCAAGGGAAGACTACAGAAGACTCAGGAGTCAGGAATGTTGCAAAGAAGACCCTAAAGTTTGATGTAAAGAAAGAAATACAAGTATTTGAGGAGGCAAGAAAAGATTTCAAAGAATATCAAGGTTCTTCCTCAAAGACATGACCAGAAGTAAGAGAATATGGAGTGCCTCTGGCATTCAATTAGTCTTCTTCGCCTAAAAAAGGAAAAGAGGTAAGCAAGCTCATGGAATTTTTATATACTTGTATTAATTTGATTCAAGATGAAAGCATTGTACAAGAGTTACAGAATTTAATCAAACAGTATGAGATAGGAAAGATAAACCCCTTACTAAATAAGGTAGTACACCAAATTGTAAAAAAGAGAAGGACAAATAAATAATTACACTTGAATGCTCAAATAGGAGAATATGATATAGACTATGTAGTCCTCGACTTAGGGTCAGAGGTCAATATCATGACGAAGAAAACCTCGGCACTGATAGGAAAACCAAAGTTGATCTATTCCCCTATCAGGCTTAGGATGGCTAATTAGCAAGCTGTAAGTTCCTTTGGCAGACTGGAACATGTCCCTGTGGACATCGACAGAGTAAAAACATTTGCAGATTTTGAGGTAATTGAGATAGTTGATGATAGTTGTCCTTACCCTGCGTTGTTAGGAATTGATTGGGCTTTCAATAATTCCACTGTGATTGATTTAAAGAAAAAATGTATGACATTTGAAAGAGATCGCCTTAGGTTCATCATGCCTTTAGATCCATATGAAGATCAGCGATACACCAAACCTATCAGAGAAGAAGACCATGCATATGAGCTGGAAAACATATACAAACTAAAATCCAGACAGCAGGATTACATCAATCCTACAGCCAATGGAAACCTAAGCTGGTGAAGTGACAGTGTGTTTTCATCAAATTCAGAAGAATCATTGGAGAACTGGCAGAATAAAATGTATGAAGTATCTACAAGGAGATGTACTAGACTAACCAGAGAAGTTTGCTAGATCAAAACAACAGTAAGTAACTTACCCACATTTGATGGTTTGAATCCTTTATAAGCCTTCTTATCAGACTTCAAAGCAAGTGTACCAATACAACAGAGATTGTTGGCAATGGATGAGGCCCTGAAATCCACACCAACAAGATGGTGGGGGACACACAAAATCACTATCACAGACTGGACACAATGTCATATTTTAATGACAGTGCGGTTCTCAGCCCAAGTAGAAGGCTGTGAAGTTCAGTACAAAGGTCAAAGTTTCCCAAAGGACCATGTGTGAAGCTGTGAAGAGGCCCGAAGCAACATTCCTCAAGATAAATGGGTGCACAAATTCATCAACACACTGGACACGAGACCTATAAATTGGTACCTGCAAGCAGAGCTACACCTCGTCACTGCATATTGGGAAGGTGTGACTCAGAATTTTGTAACCACCTTCTTATTTGAAATTCAATATCCTTTAGTAGATCAAGCACTACAAATTGTGAGACATAAAGTATTTGAGGAAGCATCTAGCCTTCCCCTAGAACAAGAAGAGGACGAATGGACTACACCTCTCCAGAAACTACAAGGTTGTTACAACATCAATGCGGATGAAGACGATGATCTAAGAAAGGTGAACATCGCAGAAATAGAAGGTCAGAGAGATGTGAAAGGACCAAAATTTCAGCTACCATTAATTGGATGATCGATCAAGATTAAGAAGGTCAATATTGGAACAGAGGAGATATTGAAGCTTTCCAATGTCAGAGATTATTGGGATGTTGCTACCATTGACAAGATTGCAGAGTTGTTGCATGAGTATCGGGACTTGCTTCCGACCAATTTCACTGATATGAAGGGTATCAAAGGGCCTATGGGAGATATGAGGATCCCTTTGAAACCAGATGCAAAACCAATCAAACAGAGACCCTACAGATAGAACCCTAAATATAAAAAGAAAGTGAAGATTGATCTCGACAGAATGTTGGAAGCAGGTATTATAGAACCTGTCGAAGAATCAGAGTGGATCATCCCTATGGTGGTGCAAGACAAGAAGACAGGTGAGATCAAGATCTGTGTAGATCTCAGGAAGATGAATGATGCTTACTTGCATGACCCCTTACCTACACCATTCACTGTAGAAGTGTTAGATAACGTGGGAGGCTAGGAGGTATATTCTTTTACAGATGGATTTTCAAGATACCATCAGATCTGGATTACCAAGGAGGATCACCATAAGACCATGTTTTCCACATAATGGGGATCCTACTAATATACAGTGATGGAATTTGGATTGAAGAATTCCCCAGCCATCTTTTCTAGGGTGGTGGTCGAAGCATTCAAAAAGTTTTTGCATAAATTTCTAGAAGCACATTTTGATGATTGGACTGTTTTTAGTGTGTGGAAAAACCATATTGAATGTCTAAGGCTAATTTTGGACAAATGCAGGCAATGTCAAATTTCTTTGAATTTGAATAAGTGCATCTAATTCTTACCATTTGGAGTGTTGTTAGGACATATTGTATGCAAGCAGGGATTGCTAGTAGATCCATCTAAAATTGCCATTATAGTTGATATTCCCCCTCCTACTTAAGTCAAACAATTGCACATTGCGCTAGGACATACTGGATATTATAGGAATTTCATCAAAGGATATGCCCAGATTACAACACCCATGGAGAAGCTTTTGAACAAGGACTATTAGTTTAGTTGGCCAGAATAATGCCAGCAGAGATTTGACACACTAAAACAAAATATGGTTATTGTGCCTATTCTGGTCTTCCCAGATTGGAGCAAAGAATTTCATGTGCATGTCGATGCATCGTCCATTGCATTGGGATTTGTGTTAGCACAACCAGGAACAGGAGACATTGACCACTCGTTAGCCTTTGCTAGCAAGAAGCTATCCACAGCTGAGATTAATTACACCACCACTAAGAGAGAAGGATTAGCCATGGTGTATGTGCTGTTGGGAGGACACTCTAAAATGTTTACTGATCACTCTATGCTTAAGTACCTAGTCAACAAGCCAGTGTTGGGGGGGAGAATATGCAGATGGCTTCTGCTATTTCAGGAATATGATTTTGAAATTGTGGTTAAGCCGGGACAAATGAACAAAGGTCCTGACCACGTGTCAAGGTTGGAACTGTAAATTCTAACCTTGTACAATGTCTACTGTAAACAGATATTCAGAAAATAATAGAAAAGATACAATGGAAAATGCAAACATTACACAGAGATTTTTCCCTTGCAAACCCAAATCGGGAAAACCAACATATATTATATTCATACATTGTGTTACATTGTTTACAATACAATATACATATAGGAGCCAACAGCATCCAAAATCCTAACCCAATGACCTAGATTAGGTTAAATAGAAAACCATCGGCAAAAACCATTTGTCGAAAAAACCACCTAAATACATGACACGTTTCTCAAGGTAGGTGTCACGTTTCCCGAGGTAGAAAAAAAAAATTGGGGGCACTGCCCCTGGACCCCTGCACGGGGGGATCCGCCCCCCTCTAACCTCCTACGTGCCCGGTGCATACACTCAGACACTACTATTCGTGCAAAGAATATAACACATACCCAACATGAACATGGCGAAGAGTCAACCAATTTGGAGGATACACTGTCGAATGCACAACTACTAGCCATTAGAAATACTAATGACCACTTCGCAAACATAGTCCAGTTCCTATCAATAGGCATGGCACATAGTGAGTATACAATTCCACAGAAGAAACAACTAGTTGTACGTTCTACAGACTTTTTACTTATAGCTGGACAACTATATACGATGGGACCTAATGAGATATTAAAGAGGTTTGTTATGGAGGCAGAGCGACCATTGATCCTCGCAGAAGCTCATGAAGGGATCGCAGAAGGACATTACACAGGGAAAGTGAATGCGCAGAAGGTTTTGAGAGCTGGCCTTTGGTGGTCTACCTTACACAGAGATGCTAAAGACTATTCCAGAGCCTGCGATGTATTCCAAAGAGTTGGGAAACTGTCCAAGAGAGATGACATGCCCTTAGCACCGCAGCTGACCTTACAAGCATTTGAGAAGTGGGCCATTGACTTCATGGGACCTATAAACCCACCAAGAAAGTGCACAGGATCAAGGTACATCATCACTGTGAAAGAATACTTGACTAGATGGGTCGAAGCCAGAGCAATTAAGGACTGCAGTGCAACTACAGTGGCGCGCTTCATATTTGAGGACATCATAACCAGGTTTGGATGCCTAAAGATCCTTATGAGTGATCAAGGGACACATTTCATCAATAAGACCGTTGAAGCCTTGACTAAGGAATTTTCAATCCACCATCAGAAGAGCACACCTTACCATCCTCATGCAAATGGGACGATTGAAGCATTCAACAAGATCTTGGAGACATCACTAACGAAGATTTGCAGTGTGAACAAGGATGACTGGGATTTAAGAGTACCAATAGTACTTTGGGCCTATAGAACCACCTATAAGAAACTCACAATGAAGACCCCTTTCAAGTTGGTGTATGGCCTTGAAGTTGTTGTCCCAATGGAATAATTGGTGCCAAGCTTAAGAATTGTTGCATTTACAGACATGGATGACACTGGCATTGTTCGCGAGAGGCTTGCACAGTTGGTCGAACTAGAAGAGGACAGATTTATTGTAAGGTTTAGAAGGAATGAGAGAAGGCCTATCATGACAGGCACATCAAGAAGAAGGCATTTAAACAAGGTGATTTGGTACTGGTATATGAAAGTAAGTTGATGAATCATCTTGGGAAGTTCAAAACGCATTGGCCTAGGCCATATGAGATTGTCTATGTTACATAGGGAGGAACTGCGCAGTTGAAGACATTGAACAAAGAATGGAAGGAAGGTTTGGTGAATGTGAGTCAGTTGAAGTTGTATTATGACAACCAGCTACCTTGTAGCTCTCAGTAGAAGCATGAAGAAAAGGTTCTAGGTACCAAGTGTAGTTGAAACTGGGTACCAGACACAAAAAATACAATCTACACAAGGAGGAAGAGGAGGCATAAAGCAGAAATCAAAGGTTGCACTGCGCAGTCCGAATTGGATGTAAAATAGAAGGATCAGATCTAAAGTGCCTCGGGATGAGTCACAGGTGAGTGTTGGGGGCCTGTTGGCCCTTGGTTATGGAAGAAAGTGAAGATCAAGGAAGAAAAGGTGAAATACGAACTGCGTGGAAGACACAGTGACTGTTACTGGGTCGAAATGAGAAAAAGAGAAGAAAAGACGGAGTGAAGTAAAAGGAAACGAGTCGTTGGACGAGGAGATCAAGAATGAAAGATCAACAAGGAATAAGGATCATGAACAACTCAACAAGCAGAAAAATCCATCGTTGGATACTTTGGAGCACTGAATGAGAAGGAAGGAAAGACAGGTAGGCGAAGCTCTGAAAACACGGGTCAAGTTGACCTAAGGTCTTAGACACCTAGGGTTTTGGTATCTAGGGTTTTGACACCTAGGTTTTGGCCTAAGGATGTTGGTGAGCTATTGTAATGTATAAATAAAGGTCAAGAGGACTTGGGTCAGGTTGGTGTTAGTGTTTTTTCTATGATTGTTGTTGTTGTTGTTGTTATTGTTGTTGAGGGAAGTGTTGAGTGTGAGAGCCTTCTGGTATTGTAAGATCTCCAGCTGGGTGAGGAGATCTAGTCCTGCTGCTGGGTGTGCGGGAAGGGGAGAGGAAGAGAGAAGAATAAAGAATATCTTCTAGCGAAGAGCACAGATAAGACCTGTATGCTTTACCTTAATATATTATAAGCACAGTACTATGGACGTATCCCTAGAGAGAGGGTGAACCACATATATATTGTGTCGTGTGTGTGAATGATGCTATGTTCTTTGTCATTGATATATTATTATTGCATGGTTGTGTTAGATTGTATCTATAGTTGTGTGGAGTAGATCTAAGTTGATAAGTGATATGTGCATGTTGTATTATTCTGATAATCGATCCACTTGATATTTCCCTTGGTTGTAGACATCTCTGTCATGCAACCCCCTCATAGTTGCTTCGGGTGAGACTGCATCTACCTCACAGGTGTTTCCGAAAGGGCTAGTAGCTAGGGATTTTTGGTGATCTCTGTTGGATTACTGAGAGGGGGGGTGAATCAATAATAGAGCAATTTAATCCCTTTTAACCATATAATCCAAGTGTTATATCAATGAAGCATTATTATCCAATAACTGCAAAGTAAATA
>JZKD02S1975243.1:11881-33148 GCA_000966675.3 Picea glauca | reverse complement strand
GACTGAACACAGATTGGTAACGAAGTAAAGAAAAAATTAAACAATGAGAAATAACATCACCAACATCAACACGCAGGAATCCTGTGAATCATCCTTATATTACTGGTAGATCTCTCAAAAATGATTATAGATTACAACTTGCTTGGGCATAAAGATCAACCCTCAATACTTCAAAGTATGAAGTACTTATAGAAAATTACAATTCGATCCTATCATTAATGATCAGGATGTGATAGAATCAAAATCTAACTAACTAGATAACAAAATACAGAATTGTAGGAAATGCAAATGATCTCTCGGATTCTTTGTGTTGATTTTGGGGAAAGGTTGTTGGTGCGTCACCAACTTTACTTTGAATGTTTCATGAGCTGACCTGGACATCCACATCACCATCTAGCCGATCAAGTCACAAATATATTCCCATCTCTACTGACTGGAAATAGTAACTTTGAGCAGCCTTTGGTATACTGCATCTATCTCTGTGTACTTAGAAAAGGTGGGCTTGGTGATGAAAAGTTACTTTATCTCGTGTTGGATACTCAGGTCCAAGGATAGAGTTTCCAAGAATGCCTTGCCCATGAGGCTGCCCTGTATGCCTTCAAACTTAGACCTGTCCTTTGCTACTATGAGGATATTTTGTTTGTATTTTGAGAGGGTAATCAACTTGTTATTGATCACAAATAAGATTGGGAGACCTTTCTTCTGCAAAGAATTGGTCTTGCTTAAAAAACTATGTACTGCAACATCCATTGTATGAACTCTCTGCTTGAGTTGTAGCATTATCCCCCTCTTGGTCAATAATTTCTTGACTTCAAGAATAGTTTCAGTCATGTCCTCAATTTGCAGGGCTTCCAACTCTTCTTTTGGTTTAAAATTGAGGAATCTGATGATCCCATTTTCCTCTGTAGGCATTTCTTCCAAATCTCCCTTTATCTTGTTGATGGCTTGTCTGGCTCTCTGTACCATCTCATGTTGTTCAAACATAATTTGTATCAAGGGCCATATCCGTGTCACTAATTGATAGATTTCCATCCAAATATTTTCCTTAGCCTCTGACAGTGTGTTATCCATGATTGTTTCCTTATGAAACTGCTGCAGTTCTTGTTTGAGCCTCTCTGATTTATGCATGTTAGTGTTATAGCGAGCCTGGAACATTGTTGGCCCTTGACCAAGTTTTGAGGATCCTTGGTCATGTTTGACCTACTTTTGGGACTTCAACAGGCTATCGAAGGTGGAGCACAAGTCGAAGCGGATATCCCGGGATATTGAACCCTTTTTAGGGATTTTTGGGTTTTGGGATTATGTAACGTGTATGGGGATGTTGTCCCATGGGTTTACCCATGTTTAGGCCCTTTTTGTAATGTATAAATAGAAATCTGGGTGATGGAGGAAGTAGTTCGATCTAGGTGATCGAAGAGAGGCTAGACACTATGCTAAGTGCAACTTGTAAGTGCTTTGTGCATGCTATGTTGAGAACTTGTAGAGTTGAGTGTAAGTGATTGTAAGAGACTGTGAAGAGGATTTTTTTTGTAACTCAGAGAAGGAGGATCTAGTGGAGTGCGTGTAGATCTCCTGTCCTCTATGGAGTAAGATATCATGGCTCTGTGCATGTAGAAGATTAACAAAAAGAAATAAAGAAGAAGAGTTGGTGGATGTAGCCCCAGGGTGGGGGTGAACCACGTATATCTCGTGTTGTGGTTGCTTTGTTCCTTATGGTTGTTCTCTTGTTTATGTGGTTAAATGCTTAGTGCACCGATGTATACTTAGAAGAATCTAATATGGTAGCTTAGTGTTGAATAATGTGAATGAATGCTAGATATGATCTATGTTGGTATACTTAGTGCTTGACTCTATTGGATATGTGTGAGTACTGCGTTGATCTATTGTTAGGGTTTAGTTGCATTGTAATATAAGACTGAATACTAGTGAATTATAACTGCTAAGTTCTCTATTAAGGTGTTACAATCACAGATCTATGTCCCAGCTAAGGTTGCAGACATTTGAGTCTTGCAACCACCCCTGCTTCTACCTCGAGTGAGACTTCATCTGCTTCATAGGTGTTTATGAAAGGGTTGATAGTTAGGTTTTTTTTGGTGAGTTGTTGTAAGCGTTGAGCCCTATGTCTACTCCTCTGCCAACAAATAGTTCCGTTGCTGGGACGTGAAACTGTGATTGCTAGGAACTACAAAAAGGAGAAATCTTTTTGCGTAGATTTGTTACCCTAGCATGCAGTATTCTACTTGACCTATGAAGCTCTATGCGAAGAAGAAAATTTAGATCTAAGGAAAAGAGGTAAGACCTGAAAGCTTTTTTCTTTGATAAAAGTAAAGTAAGAAGTTTTGGTTAAAGAGGTAAGATCTTAAGGCTTTGTTCTTTGATAAGGTAAGAATAGTGAAAGGATTTGATTGAAAAGGTAAGATAAGTGGAAATTTTTGTTTCAAAAGTATGGATCTAGGTATCTTTGATAAAGTTTGTCCTAGATTGAAAAGTAGGGAATAACTAGATGAAAGAAGGTTTGATATGAGTAGATTTGACAAAACTAGTGAAAGATATGTTATTCCTATGCATAGAAATAATTTTTGGACTAACAAATGGATGCAGGACCCTAGAAAGATTTTTTTGAAGGTTAGCTACTATGATCCTAGTGCGTAGTACAGGAAAGGCTGGGGATCATTTCAAATAAAAATAATACTAACCCTTTGTTACAGTTGCAAAATACCGGGACTTTTTGATAAGGAATGCTCTAGTAGAAGACCTAGTTGTCTTTGCTATAAATCCATGGATCATGAAGTTTTAGATTTCCCTAGAATGATTGCTAATATTGAAAGAATGAATATGAGACAAGAAAACCCTAAGGGAGGTCAACAAATTGAGACCATGGCAGAACCCCAGAAAGAATCAAAAAATGTCTTGCTACAAATGAAAGAAACCCTAAATGATCACATAAATATCAACTTATTAGAGATATTCCAAGAAAAAGAATGCATAGAAGCAAGAATAGGAGACTTAGACATTGATTGTGTCCTGGATGAATAAACACGGGTAAATATCATGACAAAAAGAACTTGGGAAACTTTAGAAAAGCCTGTTATGATTCCTTCATTAAGAGTAATAGGATTATTTAGAGGAAAGTTGATAACCCTATGTGGAAGACTCACCCAGATCTCTATGAGTTCTCATGGAACCTCGACAGAGGAATATTTTGAGATAGTTAAATTTATTGAGAACAACGCCCATTTTCTATATTACTAGGAAAACCTTGGATTGAAATGGATCAGGCTAGAAGAAGTCTTAGAGAAGAAGAAGCAATAATTAAAAGATTTAATGACTAGGAGGATAGCACACTTNCCCCTGCCTCTACCTCGAGTGAGACTTCATCTGCTTCACAGGTGTTTATGAAAGGGTTGATAGTTAGGGTTTTTTGGTGCATTGTTGTAAGCGTTGAGCCTTGGGTCTACTCCTCTTCCAACAAATAGTTCCGTTGTCGGGACGTGAAACTGTGATTGCTGGGAACTATAGAAAAGAGAAATCTTTTTGCGTAGATTTGTTACCCTAGTGTGAAGTATTCTACCTAACCTATGAAGCTCTATGCCAAGAAGAAAAGTCAGATCTGAGGAAAAGAGGTAAGACCTGAAAGCTTTGTTCTTTGATAAAAGTAAAGTAAGAATTTTTGGTTAAAGAGGTAAGATCTTAAGGCTTTGTTTTCTGATAAGGTAAGAATAGTGAAAGGATTTGATTGAAAAGGTAAGATAAGTGGAAATTTTTGTTTCAAAAGTATGGATCTAGGTATGTTTGATAAAGTTTGTCCTAGATTGAAAAGTAGGGAATAGCTAGATGAAAGAAGGTTTGATATGAGTAGATTTGACAAAACTAGTGAAAGATATGTTATTCCTATGCATAGAAAGATTTTTTGGACTAACAAATGGATGCAGGACCCTAGAAAGATTTTTTTGAAGGTTAGCTACTATGATCCTAGTGCGTAGTACAGGAAAGGCTGGGGATCATTTCAAATAAAAATAAGACTAACCCTTTGTTATAGTTGCAAAATACAAGGACATCTTGATAAGGAATGCTCTAGTAGAAGACCTAGTTGTCTTTGTTGTAAATCCATGGATCATGAAGTTTTAGATTTCCCTAGAATGATTTATAAGCTTGAAAGAATGAATATGAGACAAGAAAACCCTAAGGGAGGTCAACAAACTGAGACCATGGCAGAACCCCAGAAAGAATCAGAGAATGTCTTGCTATAAATGAAAGAAACCCTAAATGATCACATAAATATCAACTTATTAGAGATCTTCCAAGAAAAAGAATGCATAGAAGCAAGAATAGGAGACTTAAACATTGATTGTGTCCTGGATGAATAAACACAGGTAAATATCATGACAAAAAGAACTTGGGAAACTTTAGAAAAGCCTATTATGATTCTTTCATTAAGAGGAATAGGATTATTTAGAGGAAAGCTGATAACCCTATGTGGAAGACTCACCCAGATGTCTATGAGTTCTCATGGAACCTTGAAAGAGGAAGATTTTGAGATAGTTAAATTTATTGAGAACAACGCCCCATTTTCTATATTACTAGGAAAACCTTGGATTGAAATGGATCAGGCTAGAAGAAGTCTTAGAGCAGAAGAAGCAATAATTAAAATATTTAATGACTAGGAGGATAGCACACTTGATTGAAGAACAAGAGAATAGATCGAAGCTACTTAGAACCAGAGACTTGGGCATCAAAGTTGAAAGAACACAAGAAGACTCACAGATGAATAGAACACCTACCCCAGATAGAGAAGATGTATTACTCTCTGACCCTATGAAAGAATCTCAACAATGCGGAGTTACTATGCCAAAAGGAGATAGGAATCAGAATGGAAAGAGGAATACTGAGATGAACATCACTAAGAAGAAGGCTAGAAATATCAGTGAGAAGAGACCAAAGATAGAAAGGTTACTGAAGGCTCCAGAGGGGACTTCCCAGAAGGAAGGTTTGCAAGACTAGAGCTTCATCGGGATATTAGAACAACACAACATGTCACTTCACCATGGCGAAGAGATATAGCCGTTGAAATCATTATAAATGTTAGCCCGATGAACCGAATGGTTATAACAATAGTATTGGCCCGAAGACTCGCCATCAGACTGTTGGGACCGCACCGCAATGGACAAAACCGCATTGATGAAGGCCTCTCATCCATTGGAGAGATTTGTTACATCGTGCCTACTTAGTCCGTCGACTATTGCATCGAGAAAAATTTTGTGAATTATATCCAAGCCAACTCATTGCTACCACACTATGTTTATTGAGATTGACACATGTTCCATTGCATTGCACATTCATTCATCCACCCGAGTTATCCAATCTAAGAATGTATGTCGGACGAGCTCAGCGCCGTAGAGAAATCCATCGAAGACATTCTCATTGATCTCACGGCTGAAAAAGTAATGTCCGGAGATATTCATTCATCATCAATGAGATGAGTGCAAGCCTCTTCCTTGACTGCTTATGGATCTTGACCATCCCGACCAACAGTGGAGAAGAGAACCAAGCATCGAGATGACTTGGAAAACGTGAAGCTAATCCTGACAGTCCTACCCGACTACATCTCGCCTCTAGTTGACGTGGTGAGTTGTGACAGTGTCCCGAGAGACTTTGATTATACCTTGGTTACTGCATACGTTTTGAAGGGGATACATGCAGTTAGAGAACAATAGGATAAGATCACGACATTGAAGTTCAACGACTTCAACCTAGGAGACCACAAGAACCATAATATTCTCTCTCCTTACAAATACTTGACCAGAACGAAGGGGAAGAAATAAAAAATNAACGCGGAGTTACTATGCCAAAAGGAGATAGGAATCAGAATGGAAAGAGGAATATCGAGATGAACATCACTAAGAAGAAGGCTAGAAATATCAATAAGAAGAAACCAAAGATAGAAAGGTTACTGAAGGTTCCAGAGGGGACTTCTTAGAAGGAAGGTTTGCAAGACTAGAGATTCGTTGGGATATTAGAACAACACAACATGTCACTTCACCATGGCGAAGAGATATAGCCGTTGAAATCATTATAAATGTTAGCTCGATGAACCGAATGGTTATAACAATAGTATTGGCCCAAAGACTCACCATCAGACCATTGGGACCGCACTGCAATAGACAAAACCGCATTGATGAAGGCCTCTCATCCATTGGAGAGATTCGTTACATCATGCCTACTTAGTCTGTCGACTATTGTATCGAGAAAACTTTTGTGAATTATATCCAAGCCAACTCATTTTTACCGCACTTTGTTTATTGAGATTGACACCTGTTCCATTGCATTGCACATTCATTCATCCACCCGAGTTATCCAATCTAAGCATGTATGTCGGACGAGCTCAGCGCCATAGAGAAATCCATTGAAGAAGTTCTCATTGATCTCACGGCCGAAAAATTAATGTCCGGAGGTATTCATTCATCATCAACGAGAGGAGTGCAAGCCTCTTCGTTGACTTCTTATGGATCTTGACCATCCTGACTAGCAGTGGAGAAGAGAACCAAGCATCAAGATGACTTGGAAAATGTGAAGCTAATCTCGATAGTCCTACCCGACTACATCTCACCTCTAGTTGGTGCGGTGAGTTGTGACAGTGTCCTGAGAGACTTTGATTATACCTTGGTTACTGTGTACATTCCGAAGGGGATACATGCAGTTAGAGCACAACATGATAAGATCGCGACGTTGAAGTTCAACGACTTCAACCTAGGAGACCACAAGAACCATAATATTCTCTCTCCTTACAAATACTTGACCAGAACAAAGGGGAAGAAATAAAAAATAATCCCCCATCCATGGACTATGAACCTCGCGCAGTCCACCCTCTTGAATGTAATGAAGATTCCACAATTTGGAAGGCACCAAAAGGTTAACACGTGTGTTAATATCCTACTCTCATGTTACCATGGAGGCTACCTATGGCTATACCGATGCATCATAGTCAATCTGACGTTGATCCATAGGATCATTGGATTGAGCATGCAAGGATCTGACCTGGAGGACTTCTACCCAGGGAAGGCTACAGATCACGCATTGGCACAGAATATCAAAGAAAGATATGGAGATGTAGAAAAGGGAACACAAGGATACATGGTAGCTTCCATCCAAAATGGCATAGTGCACCTAGCTTGCTAGTTGATTGTAGGAAATATTGTGAGAAAGAATAGACCTACACAGGTCACAGGATTCATTGTTGACCTCATTGTAAAATGTGTAGAAGGACTCCAGATGAACTAGGCGAAGTACTTGGTCAACTAGCTGGAATTAGACTGCCCCGAAGCTCAGGATTAGGGCTATGAGTTCCACTTTAGTTGGTTCCTTATCCTCAATGCATTTACCGCTTGGGAGATGAAGGAAGGTGAGACCTTCCTGGACATTGAGCCATTCAAGTGACTCGTTGCGAAGTTCACCGCACTCTGGTACTCGAGTGATATGGGAAAACAGTGGCAGTCAAACACAGTCTTTCATACATATTATCTCCAACTGAAGAGGGTTATCAAATCTATCCCTCATATGACACCAAAAAACCTACATTAGTTCCGACGCCTCATGAAGTTTCATGCAAATCAACACTTCATGTATATTACTGGGTGCGCAGATGATCATAAAGAAGAACTTTAGTCATACTACAAGCTCACAAAGGAGGACCTTGAAGAGATAACCAAGGACTGGTCTATAGAGCTCCTCATCTCCACTGACCCCAGAGAAATGTTATACCATGAACTAATCAGTAGCCATGAGACCACTCATGAAGCAAAGGATACTCCTAGACCCAGCAGAAGGAAGAAGACCGAAGAGGTCCACAACTTGAGCAACGCATCAGACGAAACTACTTCAATATCACTTGGTCGAGGGGGTGATGACGAAGTAGATCAAAAGAAGACCCACATAAGGGAAGATCAACATAAGCAGGGTGAAGTAACCCCTCCTAGGGATCTTATTGATGAGGCTGATCCATTGAAGAAAAGTAAGGTTCCCCCATGAAACACACTTCTCTAAATAAATCCAGAGCCACCCTAAGTAAGATGCAGACTGTGCTCACTGTAGATGACCTCAACTTCATCACTGTAGATGACTTCAACTTCATCATTGCAGTTGTAGTAGATGCCTCACAGGAAATCTTGTAGAAACATGAAGCCAAGCATGAGGTGATGTATGATAGGATCAAGGTTGAAATTAGAGGCGTACAACAAGCCCTTCAATCCATCCGTGTAGTATCCACTGCGCCCCCACCATCATAAGAACCAGATTTGGGACATGATCCTGCCTAACTTTGCAGACTAGCTGATGTGACTGAAGCTCACCTTCATCGAGCACAAGATAAGAAAGACTAGGCCATAGTGGCCCTGAAACAAGCCCAAGAAGAAATGGTAGAGAAATGTCGGGTCGCACAAAAGGAGAAGGATGATCTTCAATTCAAGTTTGAAGACAAGAGGGCGCAGATCAAGCAAGAAAAAGAGAAATTGCTTGTAGAGCTTCTTGGAGTCAAAGAATCAGTCGACAAAGCACTTTGCTCTGTGACTAGCTTAGAGCCAAAGGAAGACCCAGTGGAGCATCAAGTAGTGCAGCTCGCGGAATCTATCCAACAACTTCAACAAAGAATAGGAGACTTAGAGCTAAAAACAATGCCTAGCACTCCACCGGATGTACGAGATCAAAGAGAAGCAAATTCTCGAAGCACAATTGATAGAATAAAGGACCTTTCCATGGAATGTAAACAACTAAGTGATTGCAGTTCCCAGACTTATGAGCGACTCACTGAGGATCTTGAAATGAAGGCATTGGAGTCACATCTCGAGGAGGCAAAGCAACAAGAAAAAACAATACAGGCATAGTTAAAGCCTCTGTCAGTCGTTGAGAGGATGAAGCGATCCTAAGAACAACGCACTGCTCAGAAGAAGGTCCACACCATTCAAAGAAAAGTCATGGAAGTGACTCAGAGGCTCCAACCAACATAGGATGAGGCTTGCCAACTATTCGCAGAGGCTGTAACTAGCTATGGATTACCATCTTTGTCAATCTTTTGTAGCAAGAANAGAACCTGCCTCCTGATGTCTTGAAATATTTTCTCCAGTGCTTCTTTTGCAACTTGATTTATTTTATTTTGAGAATCTGATGGTGTTAGTCAGTGTCTTAGGGCCTTCTCTTCGAAGTTCAACCATCTGATCATCGACACCCATGCATAAACTAGAAATAAAAGGAACGGCTTGTACAATGAAATTGAATGACTAAAAACCTCATTGGGGGTGGGACATAATGCTTGATAATTCTTCCATTTATAGGTCCTCCTAGTAGGTCTGCTCCATCAATGTCCTTGAGCAAAAAAGTGTTGTTTCCTCTAAATGCCTGAATGTTGTAAGGGCATTTCCACAAACTATCAAACTTTCCATGTTTACCTTTATCCTTGTTCATGGAATCCCACTTTAGTACCAAATCACCCAACTTAAAATCATCTTTTTTAGTTCTCTTGTCATAAATCTTTTTGATACTTTCTTGGATTACTTGGGTTTTGTTATACACATCTTCTCTGGACTGCTGTAAGTGGATCATCTAATTTATTCTCCTTTGGGTATCATTTGGCCTCGATTGCACTTCCTACAATATTTTCATAATAGGGACTCCCAAAGAAGAAGCGAAAATTGCCTCAGTGTTGTATACCAACTGGTATGGAGACATACCAAGTGATCTTTTTGTGGTTAGCCAGTCAACCCAAAGTGCATGGACTAACTTATTATGCCAGGACTTCTTGTTTTCTTGCAACATATTCTTAATGATATTCACCAGACTTTTGTTTGAGGACTCAACTAACCCATTTCCCTGAGGGTAATAGGTTATGGAGTGCCCCAAAGTAATGTGGTACTGGCTGTAAAAATATACAAGATTTTTGGATCTGAAGTACGTTGCATTGTCAGTTATGATTTTCCCAGGACATCCAAAATGAGACAAAATATTTGTTTCCAAGAATTTAATGATGATAGATTCAGTGGCTTGCCTACATGGTACCGCTTCAATCCATTTTATGAAATAGTCTGTGGCTATGAGGATCCACTTATGTTGGCCGAAAGAGGGTGGATGAATCTCACCAATAAATTCCAAACCCCATTGCTGGAATGGAGCTTCTACTGAAATATGTTTGAGAGGAAAGGGAAATTTTTTCCTTTTTCCTTCGAAGATTTGACACTTGTGGTGGGAGGTCACTTTCTTTGTACATCTTCAAATAAGGTGGGCCAGTAATAACTGGCTCTGAGGATCTTGTTAGCATTGGTTTTCCTATTGAGATGCCCACCACAATCACCTTCATGGAAATCCTGCAATACCTTGTCAGCTTCATCCTTTAATAAAAAATTAAGTAAGATACCCCCAGGGTCTTTCCAGTAAAGGCTTTCGTCTAGAATACAATATTTCAATGATTTTGGTTTAATAAATCTAGTTTTGGTCTTAGTTAGACCAGGAGGAGCTTGTAAATTATAAAGGACAAAAATGAGGTCTGCGTACCAAGGAGAGTTTAAGAATGCCTATTTTACATTTGGAGTCTCCTGCTCTTCCTGCTCGTCAACTGCAGCCAAGAATTTAATGTCTAAAGCATGAAAATTGGACTTGTCCATCAATTTGGCCAAACCCCGACCTTTGATTAGTTTAGTGGGTTTTATTTCTATATCAAATTCTAGAATGACAACAATCCACTTGCCTCTCCTACCATCAGGATTATCCCGAGTCAAAATATCCTTCACCACTGCATTTGGAACATAAGCAATCATGTGAGAATGGAGAATATAAACTCTAAAATATTTTATTTCTTTTACCAGGGAAAAAGCATGTTTCTCCATTATATTATAGTTTAATGAAACATCTCTCAACAACTTGCTAAAAAAGGCTATGGGTTGTTCATACCCTTCACTGTTTTTCTGCAATAGCACTGCTACAATGGTGTGTTTAGACACAAAAGAGAACAAATAGAAGTCTTGAGTGTAATCTGGACTAATCAAAACTAGGGATTATGTAAGTGTGTGTTTTACCTGCTCAAATCACTATTTAGATTCGGTATTCCATCTTATTTTGGTGTATTTTTTTAGCATATTTGTGATGTTCCTGAGGAGTTCTGCCAAATTGGGTATGAATCTTCTCAGAAAATTTATTTTACCAATGAAAGATTGCAATTCTTTGATGTTCCTAGGGTGTTCTAATTTCTGGATAGCTTCTATTATGCTGGGGTTTATTTTAGTTCCATCTTTAGAGATTATATGCCCCAACAATTTTCCTTCTTCTAAACCAAAAAGGGTTTTCTTGGGATTTAATGAAATCCCAAATTTTCTGCACTTCTCAAACACTCGTCTGAGATGTCGTAAAATTTCCTCGTCTGATTTGGAGTAGACAGTAACATCGTTTAGATATATGACTATAAAACTCCCAAGCTTGTCCACAAAGGAAATATCCATTTCTCTTTGGAACGTGGCACCAACATTCATCAAACCAAAAGGGCATTTTCACAGACATGAATGTTCCCCAAGGTGTGGTGAAAGTTGTTTTCTCCTGGTAATCTAGGTGGACAAGAACTTGGTTATAGCTCGAAAAACCATCTAATAAAGAGATCCTACTGGCCCCAACTACCTTTTGTAAGATGTGTTCCATTTTAGGTAGAGGGTAGTTGTGTTTGAGGGAAACCTTGTTCAGGTTTTGGAAATCAATGCAAAGCCTCATTTCGATCGTCTTCTTCCTGGTAAGAACCAGATTAGAAACCCATTTTGAAAATATTAAGGGGGCTATAATTTTGGCATCATACATTTTTTTATCAGGGGTAGTAACTTGGGATTGATCCTCCTAATTTTCTATCTGAAAGGTTTATGTTCTTCTTTTATGTTGTATTATACTAGTGTCGTAAGCCTTTAAATCTTCATAGCTCTATGAAAACACATCTACAAATTATTTGCACAGATCGATGTATTTCTGCTTTTTCCTTGGAAGTAAAGACTTGGATAATTTAATCATCTTGGGTTTTTCCTTTGTTCCTATATTTCACTCTTCGACCTCTTTCCTAGTGGGTTCTATCTTAGGTTTTTTCACTACATTGTTAAAATCAAACAGGTCTTATAAAGGAACTAAACCTTTAGGTAAAACATTGTTTTTCAAATGAAAAACATATGAGTCTTCATTATTTTCATTTATTTCATCTGATTCTACTTTATTTAAACTACCATTTTCAAAAAATGATTTATTTACACTATCATCATCATTTTCTGTATCTATATTTGTACATTCAAATTCATTCTTCGACTACAGAAAATCTTCAATTTGTTCATCATTGCCAAATACTTGCCAGTACCTGATGTTGTCTAGAACATTCAGTATACACTTCACCTCTAATATGTATTAGATATTTGGTTTGAAATGTATTTTACATGTGGTTATCGAAGTAGCCAATCCATCTGCCAGTATGTTTTGGGCTCTGGGCATTACCTGCAAGTCAATTTCAGTGATAAATTCGAAAAAATCTAAAACAACATTTCTATAGTCTCTGCGTCTAGGATCCTTATTTGAATACTCACATTTAATTTTCTTGATGACAAGTTTAGAGTCACCTCTTACCATAATCGTTTTGGCACCAACCTTCTTTAGTAACTTTAGGCTGAGTAGAAATGCTTCGTACTCCACTACATTGTTGGTGCACTGGAAATTTAGTTTATAAGAGTGGCTCTCAAAATAATTTGTTGTATGATTGTGTAACCAAACCCTAGCTCCAACTCCCTCTTTGCTCATAGACCCATCAAAGTCCATACTCAAGAGATTGGCTGGAAATTCATTACTTTCTATTGTTACAGTGTCTCTTACCTCAGTATTTGATTTATCTTCTTGCAGGTCAAGTGCATCATCTTCCAACCAAGGAATTTAATTTTCCAAGTCATCATCATTGTACAAAATGAATGAATCCAGATAAGAGTGTGAAAAGTATAATGATTAGTTGTGTGGTTTTTCCTGACTGCTAACAATATACTTCATCAGAGTCTCTCTGTAAAGTCTTCATTGTTGTCCAAATACCGCGATGGTAGCATAAGACATATCTAACTGCAAAGTGCCTTTCAACTTAGCTCCCCAAGATCTGGATAGAAACATACCATATTTCAGGGGAATGTCTGCAACCATGATATCCATCACCATGCTTTTTGTTGGGATTTGAGCCAGGTTGATACATAAATCCTTAATTATCCCTATTCATTTGACCTTGATAGAATCAAAAGAATGAAATTCCTTGTAGGGTCTAGTGACATCAAGCCCCAACTTCTCCATTATAGCTTTGGGCATAAAATTTTGAGAGGCGCCAGAATCAAGGATAACATTGTGCAAGATTTTATCATGGATATTCAGACTAATATAGAAAGGGGGAACAACACCGTTGTCAGTTTGTCCATCAACTTCAGGGCCAAACAATAGCTCAGGTTGATCATCAGTAAGATTTATGGTATCTGAGTGTGTTCTTGATCCAATATTTAATGCTTTTGTACCTATCTCTGGTTCAATTCTTAATGCTTTGATCACTTGCGGCCTGTACACATTTTTTTTCATTAGTTCAGGCAGGGGAATATGAATCTTCAATTTAGCTAGTTCCCCTTCCAGGCTAAAAGTAGTGGAAGTTTTGATTTGTCTCTACACTTCTGGTTTTTCTATCATATTTCTATGGGCAGAAGTATTTGGATTACTATTATATGTGAACTTGGTTTGATTTGATCTTTGTGAAAGTTCAGGATTTCATTTTGCAGAAGATTCAACAGTATTCTTCTCAGGGACTTTCTTGAGAGAAGCATCTGAGGTTTTTCTGGCCTTAGTTGTTTTCTTCGTTTCAGTAGACTTCTTTGTAGGATTTTCATTATTATTCTTTCTTATTAAGTTATACTATCTATGCACCTCCATTATAGCATTCTCAAAGGCTTGTTGTTTTGTTTCCTCTTCCTCCTCATTCACATTTGTTTGTGAGAGGAGAAAAAACTCATGTTCTTCCTGAGTAAGAAAAATGGAGTCATCATCATGAAAACCCATGAGTTTTATGTGAGTATCATCCAAATATTCAATTATCTCCTCCCCGTCATCAACATAATTCTCCTGAAGAGGTGGTATAATATGTTGATCGGGCCCCCTTTGATCTCTTTGATCTCTCAGATCCCTCTGTCTAATCTGGGAAGGGTTCCTTCTAAAGTTTGGATTTTTGATCTGAGGGGCAGGATTATTTTCCCAGGGTGGATTTCTATCAGTGATGGTTAGCCTTTCCATCATTCTATCCATACTTCTGACTATGGAATCTAGTTTATCATTTGAGGAAGACATGGAAGGCTCTTCTTTGATTGTAACCCTTCTCTCTATTCTTTGCCTGGATCTTATGGCTAATAGATTTGCTTCTACGCTTACTGCACTTTTCTACATGTATTCTAGAGTTACATAATTCCTTTCCCTTAGTTGATATGAAATATCAACATTAAATCCATAAGAGAACTTGATTAAAGCCACATCTCGTGAAGGTTTAATATTAGCTGGAATTGCGTTATAAATATTGTTGAAACGAATGCAGTAATCATGCACTGTTCCCCCCTAATTCCTTTTGATATTCTCATATTCTGATAAAATATGGAGAGGATTTTTCTTTACCTCCCATCTGTCAAGAAAAATCAGTTGAAAAGCAACAATGTCAACTATGGTAGTAGGGCATAAAACTTTGAACCATTTTTTGACTTTTCCGGTCAAACTCTATGCAAAAATTCTCATCTGGACATTTGCTTCATCAACTTCCTGCAGATCAAAATAATCATTCATCTTATAAACATGTTGTTGTGCATTTAGAGGATGGGTACCATCAAACTGAGGAATTCTAGTTTGATAGTCCTGAGACATGGCATGTAAGGGAGCGACCAATACCAAGGGATCATATCTTGCTGCCATGATTGGTGGAGGAGGTTGAACAACAACTTGTGTGATTGGAGGAGAAGTGACATAAGAAGTAGAANCGGGGTCTATTTTAGTTCCATCTTTAGAGATTATATGCCCCAACAATTTTCCTTATTCTAAACCAAAAAGGGTTTTCTTGGGATTTAATGAAATCCCAAATTTTCTGCACTTCTCAAACACTCGTCTGAGATGTCGTAATTTTTTCTCGTCTGATTTGGAGTAGACAGTAACATCATCTAGATATATGACTATAAACCTCCCAAGCTCGTCCACAAAGGCAATATCCATTGGTCTTTGGAATGTGACACCAACATTCATCAAACCAAAGGGCATTTTCAAATACATGAATGTTCCCTAGGGTGTGGTGAAAGTTGTTTTCTCCTGGTAATCTGGGTGGACAAGAACTTAGTTATAACCCGAAAAACCATCTAATAAAGAGATCCTATTGGCCCCAACTACCTTTTATAAGATGTGGCCCATTTTAGGTAGAGGGTAGTTGTCTTTGAGGGAAACCTTGTTTAGGTTTTGGAAATCAATGCAAAGCCTCATTTTGCCCGTCTTCTTCCTGGTAGGAACTAGATTAGAAACCCATTTTGAAAATATTAAGGGGGATATAATTTTTGCATCATACATTTTTTTAATCTCCTTTTCTATTAGGGGTAGTAACTTGGGATTGATCCTCCTAATTTTCTTTCTGAAAGGTTTATGTTCTTCTTTTATTGGAATTTTATGTTGTATGATACTGGTGTCATAAGCCTTTAAATCTTCATAGCTCTAGAAAAACACATCTACGAATTCTTTTCATAGATTGATGTATTTCTTCTTTTTCTCTGGAGGTAAAGACTTGGATAATTTAATCATCTTGGGTTTTTCCTTTGTTCCTATATTTCACTCTTCGACCTCTTTCCTAGTGGGTTCTATCTTAGGTTTTTTCGCTACATTGTTGAAATCAAACAGGTCTTCTAAAGGAACTAAACCTCTAGGTAAAGCATTGTTTTTCTAATGAAAAACATCTGAGTCTTCATCATTTTCATTTATTTCATCTGATTCTACTTTATTTACACTACCATTTTCAAAAATTAATTTATTTACACTATCATCATCGTTTTCTGTATCTATATTTGTACATTCAAATTCATTCTTCAACTGCAGGAAATCTTCAATTTGTTCATCATTACCAAATACCTGCCAATACCTAATGTTGTCTGGAATAGTCGGTATGCACTTCACCTCTACTGTGTATTAGCGATTTGGTTTGAAATGTATTTTTCATGTGGCTACTGAAGTAGCCAATCCATCTGCTAGTATGTTCTGGGCTGTAGGCATTACCTACATGTCGATTGCAGTGAAACATTCCAAAAAATCTAAAACAACATTTCTATAGTCTCCGAGTCTAGGATTCTTAATTGAATACTCACCTTTAATTTTATTGATGACAAGTTTAGAGTCACCTCTTACCATAATCTTTTTGGCGCCAACCTTCTTTACTAACTTCAGGCCGAGTAGAAAGGCTTCGTACTTCGCTACGTTGTTGGTGCACTAGAAATTTAGTTTATAAGAGTGGCTCTCAGAATACTTTGTTGTATGATTGTGTAACCAAACCCCAGCGCCAACTCCCTCTTTGATCATATCCCCATCAAAGTCCATACTCGAGAGATCGACTGGAAATTCATTACTTTCTATTTTTATAGTGTCTCTTACCTCAGTATTTGATTTATCTTCTTGCAGGTCAAGTGCATCATCTTCCAACCAAGGAATTTAATTTTCCAAGTCACCATCATTGTACAAAATGAATGAATCTAGATAAGAGTGTGCAGAGTATAATGAGTAGATGTGTGGTTTTTCCTGACTTCTAACCATATACTTCATTAGACTCTCTCTATACAGTCTTCATTGTTGTCCAAATATCGAGATGGTAGCATAAGACATTCTAACTGCAAAGTGCCTTTCAACTTAGCTCCCCAAGATCTGGATAGAAACATACCATAGTTTGGGGGAATGTATGCAACCATAATATCCATCACAATGATTTTTGCTGGGATTTGAGACAGGTTGATACATAAATCCTTAATTATCCCTATTCATTTGACCTTGACAGAGTCAAAAGAATGTAATTCCTTGTAGGTTCTGGTGACATCAAGCCCCAACTTCTCCATCACATCTTTGGTCATCAAATTTTGAGAGGCGCCGGAATCAAGGATAGCATTGTGCAAGATTTTTTCATGGATATTCAGACGAATATAGAAATGGGGAACAACATTGTTGTTAGTTTGTCCATCAACAGGGCCGAACAATAGCTCAGGTTGATCATCAGTAAGATTTACGATATCTGAGTGTGTTCCTGATCCAATATTTAATGCTTTTGTACCTATCTCTGGTTCAATTCTTAATGCTTTGATCACCTTTGACCTATACACATTTTTTCTCATTAGTTTGGGTAGGGAAATAGGAATATTCAATTTGGCTAGTTCCCCTTCTAGGCTGAAAGTAGTGGAAGTTTTGCTTTGTCTCTGCACTTCTGGTTTTTCTATCATATTTCTATGGGCATAAGTATTTGGCTTACTATTATATGCTACCTCAGTTTGATCTGATCTTTGTGAAAGTTCACAATTTCGTTTTGCAGAATATTCAACACTATTCTTCTCAGGGACTTTCCTAAGAGAAACATCTGAGGTTTTCCTGGCCTCATTTATTTTCTTCGTTTCAGTAGCCTTCTTTGTAGAATTGTCATTATTCTTCTTGCTTCTTAAATTATACTGTCTGTGCACCTCCATTATAGCATTATCAAAGGCATGTTTCTTTGTTTCCTCTTCCTCCTCATTCACCTTTGTTTGTGAGAGGAGAAAAAACTCATGTTCTTCCTGAGTAAGAAAAATGGAGTCATCATCATGAAAACCCATGAGGTTTGTGTGAGTATCATCCAACTCTTCGATTATCTCCTCCCCATCATCAGTGTAATTCTTCTGAAGAGGTGGTATAATATGTTGATCGGGCCCCCTTTGATCTCTTTGATCTCTCAAATCCCTCTATCTAATCTAGGAAGGGTTCCTTCTGAAGTTTGGATTTTTGATCTGAGGGGCAGGATGATTTTGCTTGGGTGGATATATGTCAATGATGGTTAGCCTTTCCATCATTCTATCCATACTTCTGACTATGGAATCTATTTTATCATTTGAAGAAGACATGGAAGGATCTTCTTTGATTGTAACCCTTCTCTCTATTCTTTGCCTGGATCTTATGGCTAATAGATTTGCTTCTACGCTTACATCACTTTTCTACATGTCTTCTAGAGTGATAGAATTCCTTTCCCTTAGTTGATATGACATATCAGCATCAAATCCATTAGAGAAATTGATTAAATCCAAATCTTGTAGAGGTTTAATATCAACTGAAATTGCATTATAAATATTGTTGAAACAAATGCAATAATCCTGCACTATTTCCCCTTGATTCATTTTTATATGCTCATATTCTGATAAAATCTGGAGAGGGTTTTTCTTTACCTCCCATTTGTCAAGAAAAATCAGCTGAAAAGTAGCAATGTCAACTATGGTAGCAGGGCATAAAACTTTGAACCAATTTTTGACTTCTCTAGTCAAACTCTGTGCAAAAAGTCTCATCTAGACATTTGCTTCATCAACTTCCTGCAAATCAAAATAATAATTCATCTTATCAACATGTTTTTGTGCATTCAGAGGATGTGTACCATCAATATGAGGAAGTCTAGTTTGATAGTCTTGAGGCATGGAATGTAAGGGAGTGACCAATACCAAGGGATCATATATCGCTACCATGATTGGTGGAAGAGGTTGAACAACAACTTGTGTTATTGGAGGAGAAGTGACAAAATAAGTAGAAGAGGTAGGGCTAGGGGATGTAGAGTTAATTATTTGATGTTTGATGGATGTTGCAACAATAGTCAGGGCATAAAGTTCTACAGACTATTGAAATTGATCTTGGTACAAATCTTGATCAAGAATTGCTACTAGATATTCTAACTTGTTGATTTCTTGAAGGAAACATTGATTGAATTCTATTCCGGGAGAAAGTATTTCAAGGGTCCTGGGTTGTAAAATGGTTTGATCTAAGATTGTTTCACTTATAAAGCTATCGGATTTGGTTATGAACAGACGTTTCTCAAAATATATGTCAAACTCAAGATCCTGAATAGCGATAAGATTTTCTAGGAGGGAAGTATACCTATGAAGGGGACTATGACTTCCAAAACCTTCTACAATGTTTTTATTTCTGAGTAATTTTTCTATACCGTCAACTACTATTGTAGGTTCTAGGTCAGAATGAGATCTAGTATGAATTCTTTTAGGAGCCAGGACTTTAAATTTTACAAAACCTAAACTAATTTATACAAAATTTAACAACCTCTGAAAATTTATCTCTTTGTAAGTTAGATTTTATGATTTGTTCAGAAATAAATTTTTCATTATCTAGGAAAAAGAAAATCCTAAGATGGAAAGTTTGTTCGATTCCCCAGTAGAGTCGCCACTATGTTAACTCTCTATAAATTCCCAGAGGTTGTCAGGAGGTAGAATAAATTTAGCAGAGGTAAATTTATCCAACCACTTCGAAACTGGGATCTAACCCTAGTATTTTTAGAGAGGGATCTCTCTGTAAGATTTAGATATGTTCGGGTTTAAATATTAGGCTAGTTAAATTAATCAGATTTCTATTGTTTTTTTTTATAAAGATGGTTGAAATATTGCTCATGCATCCATTGGGCTATGGGGTCTGTGTTATGAATTGAGATTAGAGAACATATTTTATAAGTTTTCTTCATAGGGAAAGGTAATGCAAATGTTAGATCCTTTAAAATTTAAAGTGATGGAAATGAAGAAAAGGTGAGATAATCAATCACAACAAATAAGCATTTAAGAATTTCTTTATCACAATATCAGAAGAATAACATTCAGATCTTTAAAATCCAAAAGCAGAGTATATGAAGATAAATTCTACATTTAATCTTCTTTTAAATGATCAGAGACTGAAAACAGATTGGTAGAAAGTAAGGAAAACATTAAACAATGAGAAATAACATCACCAACATCAACACACAGGAATCCTGTGAATCATCCTTATATTGCTGATAGATATCTCAAAAATGATTACAGGTTACAGCTTGCTTGGGTGTAAAGATCAACCCTCAATACTTCAAACTCTGGAGTACTTATAGAAAATTAGAATTTGATCTTGTCATTAATGATCAGGACATGATAGAATCAAAATCTAACTAACAAAATAACAAAATACAGAATTGTAGGAAACGCTAATGATCTATCGGATTCTTTGTGATGATTTCAGGGAAAGGTTGTTGGTGAGTCACCAAATTGACTTTGACTACTCTGTGAGTTGACCTGGACATCCACATCACCGTCTAGTCGATCAAGTCACACAGGTCTTCCCATCTCTGCTGACTGGGAATAGTAACTTTGAACAACCTTCGACATACTTCATATGTCTCTATGTACTTAGAAAAGGTGGGCTTGGTGATGAAAAGGTACTTTATCTCATGTTGGATACTCAGGTCCAACTGTAGATTTTCCAAGAATGCCTTTCCCATGAGGCTGCCCTGTATTCTTGTAAACTTAGACCCGTACTTTGCTACTGTGAGGATCTTATGTTTGTAGTATGAGAGAGTAATCAACTTGTTATTGATCATAAATAATCTTGGGAGACCTTTCTTCTAAAATGAATCGGTCTTGCTGAAAAATCTTTGTACTGCAACATCCATTGTTTGAACTCTCTCTTCGAGTTGTAGCATTAGCCCCCTCTTGGTCAACACTTTCTTGACTTCTATAATAGTTTCAGTTCTTTCCTCAATTTACAGGGATTCCATCTCTTCTTTTGATTTAGAATTGAGGAATTTGATGATCTTGTCTGCCTCTATAAGCATTTCTCCCAATTCTCCCTTTATCCTATTGATGGCCTATTTGGCTCTCTGCACCAGCTCATGTTGTTCAAACATAATTTGTATCAGGGGAAATATCTCTGTCACTGATTGACAAATTTCCATCCAAATATTTTCCTTAGCCTCTGATAGTGTCTTAGCCATGACTGTTTCCTTTTGCAGTTCCTGTTTGAGCCTCTCTGATTTATGCATCTCCATGTTGTAGCTATCCTGGAATGTGGACTTCATATTTTGGAGATTTCTTATCTCTTCATGCAGTTTTCTGATTTCTACCCCTTGCATAGTCATGTCTTCCATCGCTTTTGCCAATTTCTCTGCTACATTTGGAGTTGTCATTGAGGTTGCTACTGGAATTTCCCCTGTGGTGACTGATG
>JZKD02S1975232.1:41945-52011 GCA_000966675.3 Picea glauca | reverse complement strand
CATTAAATCAAATTAACACATTTAACATGGAATTACTACTCTCTTAATACCAGCAACACCATCCTTGGATGTTTTTCATGCTCTTCCTCTGACTTGGAATACACCAGAATGTCATCCAGGAATACTATGACAAACTTGTATAGATAATCCCTGAATACACCATTCATTAGGCACATGAAAACAGCGGGTGCATTTGACAGTCCAAACGACACCACTGTGAACTCGTAATGACCATAACTTTTTCTAAAGGTGGTCTTGATGATGTCTTCATCCTTTATCCTTACTTGGTGATATCCCGACCTGATTTCTATCTTTGAAAATATCTTTGTATCCTTCAACTAATTGAAGAGGTCATCAATCCTCGGCAGAGGATATTTGTTCTTAACAGTCAGTTTGTTTAACTGTCTGAAATTGATACACAATCTTAGTGTCCCATATTTCTTCTTCACGAACAGGATCGGGGCTCCCTAAGGTGACACACTTGGGCGTATGTACCCCTTCTTCAAAAGCTCTTCAAGCTACAATTGTAGTTCTTTCAGCTCTGGCATACTCATTCTATAAGGAGCTTTCGACACTGGAGCTACTCCAGGCATCAAGTTTACAGAGAAGTCAATATCTCTTTTCAGGGGTAATCTGGGTACCTCTTGAAATACATCTTCAAACTCCTTTAGTACCGCATGATATCCAATATTTGAGACCTCATCCTTAGATGTTTCCTCCACATGGGCTGCAAATAATTGACAGCTTTTTCTGTAGCACTTCTTCAGTTGCATTGCTGAGATTTCTCTAATAGCAATAGCTATGGGAATTCCTTGGACTGTTTTCTGATTTCCTTCCTCATCCATGCAATTGAATGCCTTGTTACGACAGTCCAATATGGCATGGAGTTGGTCCAACTAGTCCATCCCAATTAGATAGTCATAAGAGCCTAAAGGAAGAATGTTCAATTCAACCTTTGTGCTCAGTCCATTCATGTCCATGGGGCAGGACTTAACCAACTCAGTGACTTTTCTCTTGGTTCCTATATCCAGTTGCACTAACCAAGACTTTTCACATTTTCTTATCGACAATTGTAAACTTTCCACCACTCTAGGATCTATATAATTATGGCTAGCCCATGAATCAATTAAAATAGTGAATGGTTGCTTGTTAATCATACCTTGTACTTCAATCATGTGTGACTAATACTTAGCTTGCTTGTTGTCCAGGGCTGCGTAGATCCTTGGCATTCTACTGCCCATGTCCTCCAATGTTTCATCCTGTTGTACATTGTGGATGGCTCTCACTTTATCATTTCTATGGGGGCAATCTTTGTACCTATGGTTTCCTTTACAACCCCAACATTCCATAGGTGGCGGTCTTGGGATTTGCCCACCCACTTCAGCCTCTTGAGCTCTCTAAAAGATGGTTGTCCCAGAGGACTATTTCTGAAAAAGGGCGGCTTAGTTCCCTTCTTCCTCTGATCCATCTTGAATTTCTTTTTGTCTTCCCAAGCCTTCTGGAAAATAGGCTTCTCTCCTTGCTTCTCACATAATAATTTCACTCTTCTTATAGTTTCTTCCATAGTATTAGGGTCATCATACTGAATCTTGTCCCCAATGGAAGGTGGCAGTCCACTCAGATACCTTTGAATATTGAAAGTCTCATCCTTGATGAACGGAACATACTTCAGTAATTCTAAAAACCTTCGTTCATATTCATCAATGGTCATGTTGTCCAGCTTGAGTTCAAAGAACTATTTCATTTTTCTTTCGTAGTATATTTTATTCAAGTATTTATTCTCGAAATACCTCTTGAATTATTTCCAAGTGATATATTTCTCTCTAATGTGTTGCACCTGCACAAGTTGATCCCACCACATGGATGTTTTTCCTTTCAATTGATACATTGTAATTCTACCTTCTACATGAGAGGAATAATTCTACAGTTGGAAATATATTCTCATGCCCAGCAAGCATGTTTCGGCATCTTCCTCCTTCTTGTGTTCTCCATCAAACATTGGAGGCTTAATCTTGTTCATTTCTCCTTTCAATTCATCCACTCTAGATCTCATGTTCTTTCTAGTAGAAGATGGGCTTGAACTACTATGTGTTTCCTTACTGGAATGCTTTGAGGAGCGATGTCGATGCCTGCTAACACTCCTTGATCTTCTTTTCCTCTCAGGGATCCTATGACTCCCTCTTTTTCTTGATTCACTCTCCCTTTCCAATTTCTTTTCGATTCTGTCCAAACTCTTTAGCAACTTTACATTGAATTCACCTTGTTTTTCTTGAGCTTTCTTGATCTTTCTGCTATCTACTCAATGCGTTTGGGCATCTTTCTACAATCTTTCAATGAATTTCATCATGTTTCCTTCCTTATCTATCTCTTCTCCATGCCCATGGAGTTTGATCCTTCCACTCCCAAATGAAAATCCATCCCTTTAGCGTCATTCTTTGAACTAGAATCATTATGTGTTTCCTCCATTTCTTTGCACTCAGTGGAAACTCTAAACAGTTCTGGCACTCGCTAAACTTCTGCAAACACACGTGCAGACAACTGAAATTTTTTAGGACATCATTCCTTAACAAATTTTACAACATTCATAAACAAATTTGATTCAAGAAAAATGTTCAGTTTTCATTCTCTATGATTCTTGTTCAATCAAGAATCCCCGCAGATTTCTTCTTTTGGAGCTCTACCTGCTAAGTTTTAGGGAACTAGCCTTTTTCTCTTAGTTCCCCAACCCACGTGATCGCGGGTCGTGACCACTCGCCTAACAAGAAGGGTGCTTCGCGACTTCACGTTTTGGGTATTCAGCTATGGGCCAAACCCGATACTCTCGATTCCCAATTTTCCGAATCATGAATCTCCTAGGCGCTAGCTCCTCTCGCTAGGCCCCTTTGATTGTGACGTTGGGCTATACCATGGGCCCTAACTTCCAAGCTTCTCTACCCTCTAGCCCACATAGTAAAAATTTCACCAACCAAGGCTATGGCACGTGGCATGCTTAGGAAGTTCCACGTCACCCCAGGCAACGTCATCCGGCCCCACCACATTTACTCTTTCGCTTTAGAACTTCGGACTTCAGGAGTTTCTGCAAGGGCACATCCCACTCCTCCCGACAGCCTAACTCCTGAAATTACAATACTCTCTTCAGCTTGATCCAACAGTCAATCTCTTTTCTCCGGTTCTACGGTGTAGATATCCCTCAGGACTTTGGGGTTTCAGGATTCGGACATTTATGCCTCAGCACACCCCGCTTCTCCCGATTGCCACAGTTCTAAATTCTCTCTAGATTATCAACAGTCCTTATCTCTCCCACAACCAATGGTCAAGATCCATTTCACGATTTCTTTCTTCGGAGATGTTCACCTCTCTTCACATCCCATCTTCTGATTTCGCGAATTTTGAAGGGTTCTCGCGACTAACCCGAGCGTGAATTCACAAGATCTAACGGTCGATCTCTCCTCCCAGATCTAAAGTGTAGATCTCTTCCAAGACCTCGGATCTTCAGATTTTAGAAGTTTGTGCCTTATCGTACCTCACTTCTCTTGATTACCGAACTCCGAAAGGTTTCCAGGATAACCCTCCTGTACCTTCTCCATATCTGACAGTTGTAAAAGGGTTTCCCTTTCTTTCGAACAGATCTTACGGTCCACATTACTCTACGGCCCAATACCACTTCTATCATGGTTTTATGATACAGCTGCTCCTCCTGAGCTTTGTAACATAGCCAAGGTAACCTCTTAGCACTCAGGAAGGTTCTAAGGTCCGAAAATATTTCCTCCAGGTGCAATTCCCTCTTGAAACCTCGGGTCCAAAGACCACTTATCCAGCCCATCCAGGCTCAGTGTTGAAACATGGCTCTGATACCATATTGTAATGTCCCTGGCCATCAACCCCATTGTCGGGCAACGCTACTGTGCGGAACATATATGCATATATTTATAAATAATATGCATTAAATCAAATTAACACATTTAACATGGATTTACTGTTGTCATACAGACTTAAACAAAATTAACAGCAATTCAAACTTGCAACGGGATACATGATAACACTTCAAGACATAGACATGCATCACATGTAAATTAAGTATATAATTAATATTTATCTTTTAAACTGGCATAACACCACCAACTGTGTGCAAACCTTCCACGAACCTCCCAGCCTTAGACCATGCTTCTCATCACTCTCAGCAGTAGGTCACCCCCGAGCTAGGACTAAGCTCCATCGGGCAAGGGGAATCCTAGGCTAGGCAAGGTCAACAAGACACAGATTTTATGAGGAAGGATTCTCTCCTAGGAGCATCTTATTCTCACTTCTCACAGACTCTTGGTCCCCACATGCTTGTCCCACCCTGGGAGTATACACCTTCACTATCACCAAGACATTCCTTCGGCTGCTAAACCTCCCTTGCCTTGGGCTTCAGCAACAGGCCGGACTAGAATTCTATGAGCTTTGTGGCAGCTACAAAACCCCTTCCAGGAGTTCTCACTTCCTCCGTGCAATCTCTCACCTGGAGAGAGTCGCTCACAGGCCTAACAACCTGCCTCTTCAAACAAAACCACCTCCCTCACCTGGAGAGTGTGTTGCACACAGGCCTGACAACCTTCTTCTTCAGCTCCGTTCTAGCACAAGGAGGACCATAGTATAGCTCAGCAAAGAACAGATGACAGTAGCCAATCACACTCAGCCAATGGATTGAATGGCCACAATAGCCCATAGTTAAAACACACACGACATAGACAATTGTGGTATGCTCAAGTTTCATAGAAGACAGCGACCCAAAGAGTTAAGCATGAACTCAGATTTTCATAATGGATAAACCGGGTTCACAGGACACACAGGAGACATGGATCCATCCATGGGTTTTCCACTGGTATTCAAATGTGTGACAAGGAAATTATGCAGAGGTGATGATGGAGGACAAACACATAGACCAGACGGAATTCACGGGAATACACCAGTCGATCACAGATGTAATGTCCCCAAGGTTGAGCCCTTTGTAAGTCTGATGTATGAAATGAATTGTAAATATGTGTTATAGGATGGTGAGCCAAGTTTGTATAAGCCGATGGGCTTATGTGATTGTTAGGCCAGAGAGCCTAAGGGTTGTAGGCCAAGGACCTGATTTTCTAGGTGTATGTATGCAGCACATTAATAAAATATAAACACTGCCACGTGCAGACTGACACGATGAATGAGTGATGGGGGACTAAGCATCCATAGAAAGGTCAAGGGATTAGGGGAGGGAAGGTGGGAAAATGGGGCTAAGTGTTAAGCCTAGTGGGGCTTAAGCCTTGGGAATAATAAGTTAATATTATTCCAAAGAGACATGTGAAAATATATGTTTTTCTCCTAAGTTCTTTTGGAATGACATGTGACTTCCAAATGGAAGGAACGCATGCTGAAGGAATGCATGCAGTTCCAAGGGTGACAAGTGTCAACCCTGGTGCATGCAAATAAAATGGCCAAGATGAGCCGTGAGAGGGGTTCCTCTTCCATTCGACCCGATATTCTGAAAAGTACGACCGGTCCGACCTCTGCAAGAATACCCCGTATGCCCTTTGAACCATCGAACCTGTGTGTGGCATCTTTGTTCTGAAGCATCCTCTATCTGAGCATCAAGCCTATGCGTGGAGTCTTATCCAAATCCATATCCGTGATACCATCTGCCATTGTTGAACCCATTGGAAAACCTGTGTTTGTTTTCCCCATTGGTTGTTGTGGCCACGCAATGCTGGACTACGTGGGGCTTGTTGGCCGGTTTGTACAACACTCTCTCCAGGAGAGAGAGGTGGTTGAATTGGAAGAATAGGTTGCTTGGCCTGTGAGCGACTCTCTCCAGGTGAGAGAGTGTGCAGAGGAAGTAGAGAACTCCTGGAAGGAACCCTGTAGCTGCCAAAGAGCTCGGAGACTTCCAGTCTGGTCTGTTGTTGTAACCTAAGGCAAGGGAGGTTAGCAGTCGAAGGACTGTCTAGGTGACAGAGAAGGTGTATACTCCTGGGGTGGAATAGGCATGTGGGGAAGGAGAGTCTGTGGGAAGTGAGCATGAGTGGTTCTTGGGAGAGAATTCCTTCCTCGTGACTGTGTGTTTTCCCTGTAACCTCATCCTAGCCTAGGATTCCTTGCCTTGGGGTGGAGCTTAGTCCCAGCTCGGGGGTGACCTACTGCTGAGCTGATGACTAGTGTGGTCTAAGGCTGGGAGGTTTGTGGAAGGCCTGCCCCTGGTTGGTGGAATTGCCACAGTTTCAAGATAAGTATCATCTTATGTTAAATGTTATGTTTTGCATTCCTATGATGCTTAAATTTTATCATGTATTATGTTGTGCAGATGAATTATTGTTAATTCCAGGGAATATTTGTGTTAGCAGTAATTCTTATATTTAATCTGAGTTTAAATGTGTTTCATTTTCTTAAATGCATGTTGTTTTATAATCCGAGAGTGAGTGTTATATTTCTGCGAAGTATGGTAACAGAAAAGGTGTGTTACAATTTGGTATGAGAGCGATTAAGCCTTGGTAACAAAAAAGGTGTGTTACAATTTGGTATCAGAGCCAAGGTTTCGACGTTGAGCCTAGATGGGCCAGTCAAGTGTTCTTTGGACCAAGGGTGTGAGGAGAAATTGTGTCTAGACGACCGATTTTGGACCATGGAATGCTCCAGATGTGTCAAGGAGTTACTTGGCATGCTTACAAGCTCAGGAGGTATAGTGGTGTTGTGAAACCGCAGCCGGTGTGGTATATGGCCATAGGGAGAGAGGACTCCACACCAGAAGTGTTGGAACCTTAGGATTTGTTCGGAAGGGAAGGTGAACCCTTGTGACTGTCAGATATCGAGAATGTGCATAGTGTTTAAAGACCCTCTGGAGTTGCACAGGAACGTGGAAATCGTGATACGTGGAATCCTGAAATTCGTCAGGATCGTCCATCAGGGGAACCACGTAGTTTTCGGACGGTGTTTCATCACCTAGGAAACCAAAAAGGAAGACCCTTGTGTTTGCAAGTCGCGATTTAGCGAAGCACGAATTCCCAAAATGATCTAGACCGTAGATCGTAGGAGAGGACTTGACTGTCAAATCAAGTGGAAGAGTAAACCGTAATTCAGGATTTCAGCAAAAGAAAGTTCGAGATGTGGGATGCACAAACTCCCGATGCCCAAAACGCCGAAAAGATCTACGTCGTAGATCTTAGGAAGGATTCTAACCATTGGATTTTGCTTGGAATGGACATGGGTGCATGAATGTGTACCACATGCCAGTGAGTCAAGAATACAGGCGAGAGTGGTGGGACTCGATGACATCATCGAAGGTGACATGGACCCTCCTAAACGTACCACGCGCCATAGTGGTGAAGGGCGACAACTATGTTGTGGGCCCAGAGAATAAAGTAAATCAGAATTTCAGAAGTCGGGGGTTAGAAAGGAAAGTGAGTTTGGAAGTCTCAAGAACCGAAACCCCGAAACCCAAAGTCCCGAAGTCCCGAAGTCTTCGAAGACAGAAGAACCATAGCAGATTTTAAGGGAAACAGCTGTGTTGTGGGCCCAGAGAGCAAGGAAACTGAATTTTCAAAATTTGGGAATTGAGTCGACAAAGAGTGGGAGTCGCTGCAACGTGAATTTTTGGTCATGAAATCCTGAAAGAATATGGACCATTAGATCCAACTCATCGAGGATCGTTGGATCTCGTACAAGAAACCGTGTATCAGATTTCGAGGATAGGAGTGACAAGAGGTTGGGATTCACCACATCGTGAACCCCTGGGTACCGAAAACCTGAAGTCCCAAAATTTGCAGAGCCGAACAGATCTCAGAAAACTTTGTGAAGTCAAAACGTTTTTCTTGTTCACGTTGGCTTATGAATGTTGTAAGTTTTCTTGAAGGATTAAGGGCCTGACAAACTTTGGATTGATTGCACATTGTGTGTGCAGAGTTCAACGAGTGTCAGGACAGCCAAGAATAGACATCGAGTATGGAAATGGAAGAGGTGTCGAGTGCCTCCATTTCAGAGGACGAAAGAGAAGGAAAGGATGTCAACTTGGGAATCGAAGGAACAAACTCTAATGGGCATGGAAAAGAGATAGATAAAGAAGGACGTATGATGAAACTCATTGAAAAATTGCAGAAAGATGCCTAGGCTCGCCGAGATGATAGCCAAAAGCTCATGAAAATCAGGGATCGGCAGGGTGAATTCAACTTAAAAATGTTGAAGAACCTGGAAAGAATAGAAAAGAAATTGTAAAAAGAGAGTGACACAAGCAGATCAAGAAGTGTCAAAACCTTTGAGAGGAGAATAAGATCGAGGAGTGGTAGCAGACATTACCGTCTCTCCCCGAAGCATTCTGGAAAGGAAACACACAGTAGTTCAAGCCCGTCCCCTACCAGAAAATACCAAAAATCTGGAAAGGATGAATTGAAAGGGGAGATGAACAAGATTAAGCCTCCAACGTTCGATGGAGAACATAAGAAGGAGGAAGATGTCAAAACATGGTTGCTTGGCATGAAGAAATATTTCCAACTGCAAAACTACTCCGCTCATGCAGAAGGAAGGATTGTGATGTACCAACTAAAAGGAAAAGCATCCATGTGGTGGGATCAGTTTGTGCAAGTGCAGCACATCAGAGAGAAAGATATCACTTGGAAGGAGTTTAAGAGGTATTTTGAGAAGAAATACCTAACCAAAAGATATTATGACAGAAAGATGAAGGAGTTCTTCGAACTCAAGCTAGGTAGCATGACCATTGATGAGTACGAACGAAGTTTCTTGGAACTGCTGAAGTATGTTCCATTCATCAAAGATGAGACTATCAAGATTCAGAGGTATCTGAGTGGACTGCCACCTTCCATCGGTGATAAGATTCAGTATGATGATCCTAAGACCATGGAAGAAACGATAAGAAGGGAGAAATGCTTGTATGAACAGCAAAGAGAAAGGCCTACTTTTCGGAAGGCTTGGGATGATCAGAAGAAGTTCAGGAAAGAGAAGAGGCAGAAGGGAAACAAGCCTCCCTTTTTTAGAAACATTCCCCATGAACAGCCATCCTTTAGAGAGCCCAGGAAGGTTGAAGTGGGTGAGAAACTGCCAAGACCGCCACCTATGGAGTGTTGGGGTTGTAAAGGAAACCATAGGTATAGAGATTGCCCCCACAGAAAAGATAAAGCGAGAACTGTCCATACTGTTCAACAAGCTGAAACAGTGGAGGACATGGGCACTAGAATGCCAAGGATCTACATAGCCCTGTACAACAAGCAAGCAGAATTTCAATCACACGTGATTGAAGTGGAACGTATGATTAACAACCGACCACTTATTATTTTAATTGATTCAGGGGCTAGCCATAGTTATGTAGATCCTAGGGTGGTGGAAAGTTTGCATTTATCAAGAAGAAAACATGAGAAGTCTTGGTTAGTGCAGTTGGCCACAGGGACCAAGAGGAAGGTCATTGAATTGGTTAATTCTTGTTTAGTGGACATGGAAGGATTGAGCACTAAGGCTAAATTGAATATTCTGCCTTTAGGCTCTTATGAATGCTTAATTGGAATGGAATGGTTGGACCAACACCATGCCCTCCTAGACTGCCGTAACAAGAGGTTTACATGCCTGGATGAAGAGGGAAATCAGGTAATAGTCTAAGGAATTCCCAGAGCCGTGGCTAACAGAGAAATCTCATCCATGCAGCTGAAGAAGTGTTACAAGAAAGGTTGTCAATTATTTGCAGCCCGTGTGGGAGAAGCATCCAGATATGCAGTCTCGAAGCTGGAAGACCATGAAGTACTCACAAAGTTCAAAGACGTATTTCAGGAGGTACCTGGACTACCTCCGAAGAGAGACATCAATTTTTCTATAAATTCGATGCCTAGAGCAGCTCTAGTTTCGAAGGCTCCTTATAGAATGAGTACGCTAGAGCTGAAAGAGTTGCAATTGCAGCTTGAAGAGATTTTGAAGAAGGGATACATTCACCCAAGCGTGTGTTGGTTGTGGAGCCTGATTATCTTCTTGATTCATAGGTCCTTGCTTTCAGCCGTGTTTATACCCCATGAAGTATTTACACCCCAAAAGTATGTACACTCTTCCACGCGGGGGA
>JZKD02S1975232.1:22468-40153 GCA_000966675.3 Picea glauca | reverse complement strand
TATGACTTTGATATCAAGCATATCAAGGGTAAGGAAAATAAGGTGGTTGATGCACTCAGCAGAAAAGTGCATGACTTACATGCTACATCCATTAGCATGTACAGGACTGATATCAGGGATAGAGTTCTAGAAGATGCAAATGTTGATTTGCAGTTCAAAGATTTGGTAGCAAAGCTATGGCAGCGTGAGAGACCACAGACCAAGGAAAGTTACACCTTGGAAGCTGATGGCTTACTTATGTATAAAAATAGAGTGTACATACCCAATGTCCAAGAATTGAAGCTGGCAATTCTAAAAGAAATGCATAATCTGACGTATGTCGGACATCTTAGTTATTAGAAGACTGTAGCAGCAGTCAAAAGCCATTATTTTTGGCCAGGTATGAAGAAAGAAATCGTTGAATACATCGCCAGATGTATGGAGTGCCAGAAATTTAAGGCTGAGCATAGGCACCCAGCAGGGTTGCTGCAGCCTTTACCCATTCCTAAGTGGAAATGGGAAGTGGTGACAATGGATTTTATTACGGGATTACCCAGAACAAGCAAGCAGCATGATTCGATCATGGTGGTGGTGGACAAGCTTACAAAAGCTGTCCATTTTAATCCACTGAAAACCACTCATAGGGAAGCAGATGTTGTTGATATATTCTTAAGAGAAGTGGCACGCTTACACAGAATTCCTAAGACAATTGTGTCTGACAAGTACCTGAAATTCACCTCGAATTTCTAGAAAGGATTGTTCAAAGGATTCGAAATGAATCTGAACTCTAGTACAGTGTATCATCCTGAGTCTGACGGACAGACAGAGAGGGTGAACAGAGTAATAGAAGACATGATGAGAATGTATGTGATGGATAAACCATCAAGATGGGAAGACTACCTGTATTTGGTAGATTTCGCCTACAATAATGGGTATCACGCATCATTGAGGATGAGCCCATTTGAAGCACTTTATGGAAGAAAGTGCAACACTCCAGTGAGCTGGGATAATCCAATTGAAAGAGCAATAGTTGGGCGAGAGTTGCTCAAAGAGATGGAAGACCAAATGATAATAATTAAACAGAATTTGAAAGCTTCCCAGGACAGGCAGAAGAGTTATGTTGATAAGAACAGAACCCACAGAGAATACAAAGTGGGTGATCATGTTTTCCTGAAAGTAAAAACTAACAGGAGTTCCCTGAAGCTAGGAAGTTGCACCAAGTTGGCAGCAAGATTTTGTGGGCCATTTGAGATCCTGGAAAGGATTGGGCCAGTTGCATACATGCTTACATTACTTGCATCTATGACTGTACATAATGTGTTTCATGTTTCACTACTTAAGAGATATATACCTGATGCTAATCATGTTATTGATTGGAATTTGATTCAGGTCGAACCAGAAGGTGTCCTCCAAGTGCATCATGTGGGCATATTGGACAGGAAAAGAAAACAGCTCCAGAATCGAGCCATAGAGCTTGTAAAGGTCCAGTGGGCATGGTACGGTCCTGAGGATGTGACATGAGAGCATGAATATTTTATGCGGGCTGAGTACCCACATCTTTTTGAAAATTTTGAAAAGCTTGCAGAGACAGTGTAAGGTTGCACTGAGGACAGTGCAGAAATAAGGGGAGGGGAATTGTAATGTCCCCAAGGCCGAGCCCTTTGTAAGTCTGATGTATGAAATGAATTGTAAAAATGTGTTATAGACTGGTGAGCCAAGTTTGTATAAGTCGATGGGCTTATGTGATTGTTAGGCCAGAGAGCCTAAGGGTTGTAAGCCAAGGGCCTGATTTTGTACCTGTATGTATGCAGCACATTAATAAAATATAAACACAGCCATGTGTAGACTGACATGATGAATGAGTGATGGGGGACTAAGCATTCATAAATAGGGCAAGGGATTAGGGGATGGAAGGTGAGAAAAAGGGGCTAAGTGTTAAGCCTAGGGGGGCTTAAGCCTTGGGAATAATAAGTTAATATTATTCCAAAGAGACATGTGAAAATATATGTTTTTATCCTAAGTTCTTTTGGAATGACATGTGACTTCCAAATGGAAGGAACGCATGCTGAAGGAATGCATGCAGTTCCAAGGGTGACAAGTGTCAACCCTGGTGCATGCGAATAAAATGGCCAAGATGAGCCATGAGAGGGGTTCCTCCTCCATTCAACCTGATCTTCTGAATAGTACGACTGGTCCAACCTCTACAAGAATACCCCATATACCCTCTGAACCATCGAACCTGTGTGTGGAATCTATGTTCCGAAGCATCCTCTATCTGAGCATCGAGCCTATGCATGGAGTCTTGTCTAAAGCCATATCCGTGATACCATCTTCCATTGTTGAACCTATTGGAAAGCCTGTGTTTTTTTTCCTCATTGATTGTTGTGGCCACGCAGTGTTGGACTGCATGGGGCTTGTTGGCCAGTTTGTACAACACTCTCTCCAGGAGAGAGAGGTGGTTGAATTGGAAGAAGAGGTTGCTTGGCCTATGAGCGACTCTCTCCAGGTGAGAGAGTGTGCAGAAGAAGGAGAGAACTCCTGGAAGGAACCCTGTAGCTGCCACAGAGATTGGAGACTTCCGGTTCGGTCTGTTGCTGTAACCCAAGGCAAGGGAGGTTAGCAGCCGAAGGACTGTCTAGGTGACAAAGAAGGTGTATACTCCTGGGGTGGAATAGACATGTGGGGAAGGAGAGTCTGTGGGAAGTGAGCATGAGTGGTTCCTGGGAGAGAATTCCTTCCTCGTGACTGTGTGTTTTCCCTATAACCTCAGCCTAGACTAGGATTCCTTTCCTTGGGGTGGATCTTAGTCCCAACTCGGGGGTGACCTACTGTTGCGTTGATGAGCAATGTGGTCTAAGGCTAGGAGGTTCATGGAAGGCCTGCACTTGGTTGGTGGAATTACCATAGTTTCAAGATAAGTATCAGCTTATGTTAAATGTTATGTTTTGCATGCTTGTGATGCTTAAATTTTATCATGTATTATGTTGTGCAAATGAATTATTGTTAATGCCAGGGAATATTTGTGTTAGCAGTAATTCTTATATTTACTCTGAGTTTAAATGTGTTTCATTTGATTAAATGCATGTTGTTTTATAATCTGAGAGTGAGTGTTATATTTCCGCGAAGTATGGTAACAGAAAAGGTGTGTTACAATTTGGTATCAGAGCGATTAAGCCTTGGTAACAGAAAAGGTGTGTTACAACAGAGGTCTCACAGTTTTGGGTTTAAGAGTTGTGTGAAGTATGCAACAATTAGATGCAGAGGTAACACGGTTCATAAAGAGGACGAAAAAATGGAGGACAAACCTCCATCATGGCTCAATTCTTGGGTTAAATTGCATGTGACTAGGCCGACACATGTCGCCCATGAAGTTGCATGCACTCCATCAAGTATGTGTTCCATTTTTCCAGGAAGTTAGGATAACCAAAATATACCTTTCACACCACTTTGGAATAATAATAAATTATTATTCAAGGACGTAAGCCCTCAATATTAGCCCCTCTTCCAATCTTTCATCCCCCTCTCCCTTACCCATTCTATGGAAGCTTAGTCCCCCATCACTCTTTCTTCGTGGTCGGCTAGCACACAGCGATGTTTATATATTATATTAATGATTTTCATAATTACATATACAAAAATCAGGCTCCTGGCCTTAACACTTAGGCTCTCCGGCCTAATAAACACATAATCCCACCATATTATCAATACTCGGCTCACTAGCCTACAAAACATGATTACAATTCATAATATCACTCGGGCACTACTGGGGGATATTACAACAAGGCAAGGAAACACATGGAAAGAAATGGAATGGCAAGGCAAGGCATGGAAAGGTAAGGAAAGTCATGCCATGGCATGGCAAGGAAAATCATCGCATGACATTGCATGGCAAGTGAAGTAAAGGCAAGGCATGTCATGGCAAGGAAATTCATGGCATGGAATCGCATGGTAATTCAAGGAAAGGCATGGTATGGCATGACATGTAAAGGTAAGGAAAGAAAATAAAATGCAAGGCAAGACAAGGAAAGGTAAGGGAATGCAAGGTAAGGCAGAGGCAAGGCAAGGCTAGGAAAGCAAGGAAAGAAAAGGCAAGGCAAGGCTAGGCAGGAAAGGCAAGAAAAGGCAAAGTAAGGATTCTCATATGAAATTTGTAATGTATATGCATGGATATGAGCTATGTGATATCCAAATGACTATAGTGTTGAGGTAACCAAGGCATGGCATGGAATGGAAAGGCAAGGCATGGCATGGAAAGGCAAGGAAAGGCAAGGCATGGAAAGGCAAGAAATGGAAAGGAATGGCATGGCATGGAAAGGCAAGGCATGACATGGAAAGGGATGGAAAGAGAAGGAAAGGAAAGGCAAGGTAAGGCATGGCATGACAAGATAAGGCAAGGAAACACATGGCGAGGCATTGCATGGCGAGGCATTGCATGGCAAGGCAAGGCATGGAAAGGAAATAAACACACATTTCTTAATTGAACATTAATACAGGTAAGGATTCTCATATGAAATTTGTAATGTATATGCATGGATATGAGCTATGTGATATCTAAATGACTATAGTGAGGTGACCAAGGCATGGCATGGAATGGAAAGGTAAGGCATGGCATGGAAAGTCAAGGGTAGGCAAGTCATAGCAAGGAAAGGCATGGCAAGGCAAGGTATGGCATGTAAATGTAAGGCAAGACATGGCATGGCATGGAAAGGCAAGGAAATGCAAGGCATGGCATGGCATGGCATGGCAAGGCATGGCAAAGAAAGGCATGGCATGGCAAGTCAAGGTAAGGAAACACATCGCATGGCATGTAAAGGCATGGCAAGGAAAGGCAATGCATGTCATGGCATGGCAAGGAAAATCATGGCATGGCATGGCATGGAAAGTGAAGGAAAGGAAAGGCATGCCATGGAAAGGAAAGGCATGGTATGGAATGGCATGGAAAGGAAAGGAAAGGTAAGGCAAGACAAGGAAAGGAAAGGCAAGGTAATGGAATGCAAGGTAATGGAATGCAAGGCAAGGAAAAGGAAAGAAAATGCTAGGAAATTAAGGCAAGCAAAGGAAAGGCAAGGCTAGGCAGGAAAGGAAATAAAAGGCAAGGCAAAGCAAGGCTAGGAAATGATCACATACTTTGTTATGGATTCCCAATCCACTTGGCATCTTGCACATTCATCCATGGAGTTGGCTACCTTGGAATTCACACATGTGAAGTGGTTGCATGCATGCACATTCTTGGAGGGAAAATTCCATGTGGACACTTGGCATTTGAATTGGCTTGATGCCTATTTTTGGTGGTGTGTCCCCTTCAATAGCATTATTTGGTGAATACTACTACTATTTTTGGATGAGGGAAAATTGATTTGGAGAGGCTAATGTCCACATGTTGTAACATGGTCAACCATGGATTGAGGAGAGATATAACTAATTCATTATTATAATATTTATTTGATTTTTCATGGAGTTAGTTAGAAAATAATAATATTTTATTGTATAAGAGAAGAGACTCACTCTATAAACAAGAGTTCTCTCTCTCCATTGTAAAGGGTGGAGAATTTGGGTATTTAGGAGCTCTCCACTTGGGCTACATTGTAGAGCATTTTGGCAAAGCTTAATGGATAATTTGAGGTATATTTTCATTTGATGTGAGGCTTTATTGTGCACTCATATTTTATTTGTTTATTTTGTATTAAGAAACCCTTGTAACGTGTTTGGATTTCCATTATAATGAACCATGTTTCATTTTGGATAGAGTAATGTGAGGTTTCAACTCTCTTATTTATATCGTGATTATGTTAGCCTACATTATTGTTATTATTGGTTCTTGGAGTCTTAACTAGGATGGGTCTTCAGTGTTTTGTCAAATTTAGGTAATGAGAACCATTAATTGCATACGGATTTAGCACTTAACAATCTTTTTCACCATAAGAGATTTGTTAATGCGTAATACAAGTATTTATAATAACTTTAGAAAAAAAAAGTGTTCTTACTGACATTGACTTCATTGACACTTTAAAAAGTAATTAATCAAATTAAATAAATTCATACATTCATACACATAAAATTCACACTTTGAAATTCATACATTCATCAACACAAAATGAAGAAACAATGAGATTCATAAAAAAACGTGTCATTAAATGTGTGTGTGTGTGTATTCAAAATCGTCTAAATTGTACATTTTTTACAAAATGGCACCTCGTCCCCAATATACAAAACATCAGGAAGTTTCCTAACATAAAAAAAAAAAAACAACCATATGGTGGCCTAGATACAAAATGGTAGTCATTGGTCACTCATTTACCATTTCCACCCTTGCCACCCTCAAGAGAATCTTGGAAATTGATATTTCTTCTCTTGCTTGAGGAAGCACCTCGAGTGGTTTTGGGTCTGGGCATGGTTTGTCACTTCGAAGACTACACAAAGAAAAAACATTGTTATAATTTTTTTTCCACAATGAATTAAAAGACATACAAAATGATATTTTGCAATTCAACATAAGACAACTCACCGCAGATGGTACTAACAATCATGAGGGTATTACCCTCCTCTGCGACCCTAATCTCTCAGCAATGCCACCCTGCGTTAGTTACAAGGATCAAATAGTGAAATTTAAACAAATATGCATAAAATCAATTCCATTCATGATACATCAAAATTTATCATCGACACATTGTCTCACTGTGAATATCTCAGGCCTCAATGAAGAGTCACTGACAGGTGGATCACTCGGTTGTACAACCTGCTCCGAGGAAACCTCTATTGTGGAAACCTCGGTGGATGGTGCAGATGGAAATGGTGGTGGAGGTGGGTTCCATACGAGTGCATCAACTGTGGATGGATGAGATGGAAGAGGTGGTGTGGATGGGTGGATTGTGGGTGCATCCACTGAGGATGCATGGAATAAGAAATATGTTGGGGGTGGGCGATGATGGACCCCCACAGACTATACAAGTGATGGAAGAACCCTTGGCATGGAGTAAGGTAGCCCAGAAGTTGTGGATAGGTGCCCAGGGAGTGGACTAGTATTATAACTAGCAAAAATATTAGTTTCCTTCATACATATTAATAATATGGAACTATTAGTACAAAATAGTAAAATTCAACAACATAAATACAAAAAAATTGAGATTTAAAAGAGATTTAACTCTACACATAATACATGTGATGCAAGTGACTTTTCCATCCCAAGTGGACATTGCTCAGCATTGCTTGGTCCTACAACCTGTAGAAACACAAGAACATTAAAATTTTGAGGATGTCATAAAATAAAGAAATCATTATGGTGAATTTATCAAATGTGACACATACATGTGTATGGGGTAGATATATTGAGCACACTACCTCTATTGTTGCATCAGTGGTGGAGACGGAAACCAATGAATCCATGGGCGTAGAGGGTTTGCTATACGGGCATAGCAACTGCAAATCAACATACAATAAAATATTGATATAAATACACAGAATACTACATAAATATATAACGATGAAGAACATAGAGATGTTTAAGATACTAACCTCCTCCATGAAGCTCTATTGTCAACTAGCCTCAATAGGCCCATAGCAAGTATTCCCACAACTCGAGCATCTGTGAGGTTCACATGCACAATTGTTATGTCCATGTGCCCTCTCCTCACTGCAGTCTGTTGTAAAAGGTGAAGCTTCGACCACTCTATCAATTTCAGTGGCACGCAACTCCTTCTAAGATAGTGCAACAAAGCTACCATGTTGCACTAGGCTTCAAGTCAATGGTGATATAGCTACATGTACCTATTGCAAGATCTCTGCAACAGGAGGATGTTGGGCAGGGAGGTCAGGCCTTCACCTAGGGGAACAAAGACCTAACATGGTATCGTTCCTAACATGTTCTCAGTCTTGTGCAGAACTTCGACCCACCCCGTGGAAGTCAATAATGTCTAAGTAGTTCACATGGTGACCCATAATTTTCTCAAAAAATATAAAGGCACATCCTTGTTATTGAAGGGTGGTTTATCAAATACCATGTACCACCTATCCATCTAGTGTTTACTAATTTATGGGTGGATGCACGAGTCAATGCAAATGCATTTCTTTTTGATGGGTGGTTGTTGTCTAGTTTGGGGATCAATAAAAAGAGACATCATTTCTTGTTTTGAAACACACAAGTCTCTAACTTGGTTTCTATCCAATCCAGTGCGGTAAAACTCGTACATTTTAACCATGTATTGAGAAATAGAAGTTAATTTCCCTTGGGAATTTGCAATGGACCTCACAATGGAGACCAATGAAGTGGCCAAGGAATCTCTTCTAGGTTCGCTCATGCCCCTTAATTCATTTACAAGGGTTCTCAATGTGGCCAACCCCTCATCAATTTGTGTGTCTATGTTGGGGGTTTGTGGTGGGTTGGAGTTTTCCTCACCATGGTCTACTTGTGGTTGGTTTACATTGTCTATGGGTTCCATTTTATAATATATGTTGCAATTTAATAAGGCATGTCATGTAAATTAGTTCATTTTTTTTAATTAAAATACAAAATTACAAAAAACATCAATACATATTTTAAGAAATAAAATAAAAAACATACAATAATCACATTTCTTGCAAATTCTCTATAGTTATTTTTAAAAGGGAAATGTTAGGCAATGTAAGAGGTGACTCTCTCTAAATTTTCTAGATGAGATTTCTCTATAAAATTACAAATTTCTATAATTTAGATTCTTTTAGAATATATTAAATTAATTGAATAAAAGTAAAAATTATTGAATTGGGAGGAAAAGAAGAGAAATCAAACATATGTGGCTTGATTGGGACACGATGGAAAGATATTGACTTTGCTCCTCCTATATGTTTTCTCAATGAAGGTAAAAACGTGAGTGTGATGTGTGCAAATGGGCACAAATCGCACCCGCGACCCGTTAAAAATGGTATGACAGAATAATTCACACGCGTTCTTAGGAATGTGCACATGTTCCTGCCAATGAGCCTGCGTGGAAAGATGAGTGGAGGTTCAGGCTTTTCCAAACCTATAGAATCAATAATATGTGTGTGTTCCTGAGAACACACACGCGTTCATGCAAGTGTGCATTCCTACTGACCCCCTTGCCACTTTTTCATCCAACAACTTTGTGCACACACCCTTAAAGGTTTGGTCAAGGTGTTGACAATCTACTCCATTTTTGGATAGTATCTCAGATCAATGGCCTACCCATGAATAAGCTCCTAAATGAAGTGCATATGAATCTTAATGTTCTTGGTCTATTGTCAGTGAACCAAATCTCATCATATTTGAATGGTACTTTCATTGTCACAAAAAAGGACACATGTGTGGTGGTACTAAATACCAGACTTTGTGAGAATGTGTTGAATCAAAATCACTTTAGTGGCTGCATTGACAACTCCCCGATACTTTTAACACCCTTGTATTAATCCCTGGGAAATTGCAATGTAATTGTATATATAATAAAGATTGACATATGGACAAGATGGTTGAGGGACAAGCAATGTAAATTTGTACACCAAAATTATTATCGAAAATACACCGCACATTGCATACAAGGGGACCGAAAACAATGGGGGGATATGATTCCATGAGAGAGGAATGAGAGGGTGCTTAAAGGGGCCAAAGCCTGAAAAATACACTATTTTATTATAACACAAATTCCTTACCTTGGCTTATGTAAAAGGCATATCAACCTTGGAATGCATGCTAAAGTAGTTGGGTGGACTTCCTTGAGTGCCAAATGGCAAGTTAAAAACATGCACACTTATTCTTTGTGTTTGGGGGAAGTTTTCCATCATTGTGTCCATCATTCTGCATGATTCAAACTACCATAGGGTTGAAGCTAAGCATGTAATAGAGGTTGAATTGAGATGTATGTGAATTATGTTAGGAAATTGCCTAAGAGCATGTGAGCATGTTGTTGTTGAGAACTCCAATTATAATTGAGAATCCCTGTAGATCCCAGCATTGAGATTTTCCTAGAAAATATGTGTTGGATCTTAGGAAAGAGGTATGATAGCATGAGGGACTTCATTGCAGAGAAGGGGTCCACTCTTTAGGTTGTGCATATTAAACTAGGGAAGAGAGTTGGTGATTTGGGATGGTTATGTGAGTGAATAGGTTGTGTGAAATTAGTGGGAAAATGGGTTGAGATAGTGTTTATGTGTCCTTGTGGACTCAAAGTCCCAAATCAGGAGTGGTATGTTGTAGAAATACCTGGTGCAATAGTGTCTATGGTTGGGAGGAACGTCCCATGTTTAAAATCAATAGTGTAATTCTTCACAAAAGATAAGTATTCTAATTTATATTTGTCTTTATTTTTTTTATGTTGTGTATTTTATGTGTTTAATGGTTGTTATGTTAATGAATAGTCTATATGTGTAAATATGAAATTTTTAATGATTTAGGCATGGGATTGCCTAGCATTATGGATGTATATTTCACCATTCAATAGGATAGAGAACAAATGGTATCAGAGATGTGATATTAATGGTGAATTTGTGGGAAAGTGGAAGAAATTTCCCAGTGCCTCACCATTGCAACAGGCACAAGGGTGGTCGGGTACATTATAGTCTTTGTGGTAGATAGAGAAATGGTCGACCTTACTTCTTGCTCAACCAACAAATCCAACCAGAACCAAGGGAGAAAAGGCATCTTGAAGTGGATTTTTGATCTTTAGCACCACTTTATCAATTTGAATATGTATACCTAACTAGATCAAGTTGCAACATGTTGAATAATGAATCCCAAATTTATGTGTTCCTTGAATGTACTGAAGAATCTGTTTGGTTTCCTTCTAGTGCAACTTGTGGGGTTCGTACATAAATCTGGAAATGATGCCAAAAAAATAAGAGATTTCAATCCTAGTACATGTGATTGTTGGTTTAATAGGATCTCCCTACATTCTTTCATGCACTCCCTCGACAATATGACTAGAACACTTTCCCTTAGTGATTTGACAATTTATAGGTGAACTCAAAAATTCCTAGCAACATTTTTTCGACCGAAAAATTGCTGCTAGGAATTTTTGAGACCCGATTGTCACGAAAGTGTTACCCATATTCATGATTTTACCCTGATATATAAAAGACTCCCAACTAGTTGTCTAGATCAGGTGCTATCAAGTAAAGGTGAAGAATAGACAACATCTAGTTTGACGCTAGAGAAAAATGGAGTCATATGAGGATTACAATTATCCATTTAAACTCAAGAGAGACTATCTAGAGTATATTTAAATTTTTCTATGATGATCCTAAAATTAGATTCAAAGATCTCAATCATGAGAAAAAAATGTAGCATCCCTAAGTCGCTCATCAAAATTAACTTGTCATGCAAGGAAATTTTTATAGTAATAATGGATGTTGAAGAGTTATCGGTGATCAAGAGATATCTATATACAATAACACAAAAATGAAGAGGCATCCTACCACAGAATGTAGATATTGGGATCAGAATGGCATCAGGAAAATCCATGAGAGAGAAGGAATGAATCCATCTTGGCATACCATATAAAGTTGTATAACATTGATATAAAACATATAAAAGTTGTATTACAATACATATCCTACATTAATTACTTTGCTACAATCAACCTGCAACATAAACATGGGTATGTTAATTAGATAAAATGTGCATAAGATAAAAATTATGCAAATCATATTCAAACACAATATTCAGTAAATAATGACTATAAATTGTAAAACATAATTACCTAATTTCCTTAATTCAATTCAAATTGTAATAGATCAACATGCAATTTTGTAAATACTTTCCTAAAATACCATGGCAAAGACTTTTTTCCTAGAAAACTTTTTGAAGAGGGAAGAGATTGGTGCAAGCATTGAACTTTCTAATTATGAAAATGTGACATTAAGTTTTGAAAAAGCATGCTTTGACATTAAGTTTGTTTGCAAAATAATTTAGGCAACATTTTATCTACTTGATGTATATTTCACTTACAACAATCGAATTTTCAAGGTGAGGCAACTTTGATTTTGATTATGAAGGAACCCAACAAATACATTAAACATGCTTAATTAACATCGATGCACACAATTGCAAGGTTAAGCATTCATATTTGATATAAATTTTAATGCACATTCATGCACAAATCAACCAAAACATATACTTTATTCTAAGCATCAACAAGTAACTGTTATATTCCTTATTCAATATTTTTTTAATTTATAAAAATGTATTTTTTTTAAATCAATATTTTTTTTTCTTAAAAAAATATTACTACTAGTCTAAATTCATTTTAAATGATAAAAAAATTTACATTTAAAAGTGTTTCATCTCCTTGATTGTAACCCCATTGTAGGTTTGGGTTATTGGAGAACAACAATTGTTCTATAAATACTTACAATATTTTTTAAAAGTATTTCATCTCCTTGATTGTAACCTCATTGTAGATTTGGGTTATTGAAGAGCAACAATTGTTCTATAAACACTTACTCACAATATCTTTTACATGTGCAAATTACCTAGCAACATGCTAAAACAGAAGTCTAATGTGACTAAGCAACGTAGGTTAAGCACATACCAAAATCTTCAAATAACATATTTTTGTAATTGTACTCAATTTTTTTTTAGCTTTTAGACACCTGTCATTATTAGTCCCTGCGTAAATGGATTTCTATTTTTACAATATCCAAACACACATCAAAGTATTTTATCCAAAGTTTTAAGCTCACATGGAATATGAACACGTTTTCTCGTCATATCAAATACTTACACCAAATTTTTAAACCAATCACAAACTTTAAGGTCTTATTTGGCCTTTTCCCAAGACAAAGCTAAATTATCTTAATACTTTTTTTAAACCAACCACAAACTTTAAGGTCTTATTTGGCTTTTTCTCAGACAAAGCCAAATTATCTTAATACTTTCGTGATGTTTGAATTTAGGAAGTAACAAATTAATAAATACACTAACCAAGACGTCGACTAATGCTAGTGATTTTATAGCATTAGTTTGGTATCATTAGTTGTTAGGAAATATTAACACAAAATAACTTTACAGTTTTTGGTTTACATGGGTGTTGCTCTTGAGTTGTCACATTACGGCAAGTTGACATTGTTTGGTTGTTGGCATGTTCGCCATGTGTTTCCCCTCCTAGATGAAGATGACCTTATCCCTTCACTATCAATCAACCTGCCTAGATGAAGATGACATTATCCCTTTACTATCAATAAATCATTGCTTACAACACTTTCAATTTCATAGGTGTTTGCTTCACTCTTATTTGTAGGTCATATTTTATGCAAGAAGTTGCGACATCTTCTTACCATACCATGATATATGCACATTATATTCTATGCAATAAGTTATGTGTAACCAAGTATCATGGCCAACCTATGAACTCATGTAAACTAAAAGAGATAGTTTGGATTAGTCGATGATAAACTTGGTTGGTAGTGACCAAGTATCATGGCCGACCTATGAACTCTTGTAAATTGAAGCAGATAGTTTGGATTGATTCGATCATAAAATTGGTTGGTAGAATGCAGATTGAAGGATGACGGGTAAAATTATTATATTAATTGAATAAGTCTCGCGACTTCGATGAAGATAACCAAGTGTCAAAGTTGTACCTACAATTTTGTGTCTTCATAATTGTGTCCTATTTGTGTCTTCATAATTGTGTTCTATTTAGGGCTTTATGTCTCCAGTGGTTGAATATTGTGGGCATCTAACTACCATGTCATTCCATAAACAATGTGCAGAAGCATATCAAGTATGCATGCATAAGCTTATCAAGCATTATCAAGTATCAAGTAAAACTGTTGAAGGGTGTTTATGGAGGTCAAGAATGTTTATTTTATGTGTAGATTTAATAAAAGTAAAGCACTAGCAGCCATGAAGGAACCATGAAAACTCTCCCACAATGTCCAAAAACGGTGTTAAAACCCTATGCAACTAAATGAACATCATGATACATCAACGTGTCAAGATACTTAACATAAACAAAATTGATTACAATGCTTCTGCCAAGAAAAATTCATCCTGAATGGGTTAACAACATGAAAATAAGGAAAGAGAAATAATGCTCAATCGACTAACCCACCTCCTAAGGTTATCCCCAGTATCAGTCTTGTCGATATTCAAAAGTCGTCTATGCTCGAATTCCACAAACTTTCCCTTTCTTCCCCTAAAAAGGTATCTCCTTCGCTTGTAGAATGTCGAGTTGAAGACCTCCTCTTGAGCACTCGAAGGGCACTTGAGTCACTGCATCTTGATACCTAACCCATCCAATTACCTTCAATTTTTTGTGCTACGATCTGTCTGGCCAAATGTGAAAAAAACTTTCCTTTCTGATTGCATTTATGTTCTTATTCAGCATCGAATCGGGGTGAGATTCTTGGCTGGAGCTTTCTAAGTGTTGTAGTAACAAATTATGAGGTTCCTTGAGTGCTTGTCGCAGAGGATAATTCCACCGACTGATAATTTGATGTGTTTGAAGAGGAGGGATGGAAAAGAGGATGGAATCCATGGAAACCATGCATCGAATTCGAATTTCCATATTAATCGGCCAACCAAACCGAATCCTCAAATTTTCCATGTTTTTTCCAATTTGATTGAATTTGATAACTATGATTTCAACTAACCTATAGCTCACATAACATACATCATTTATGTTCATGTAATTCCCACATGATTTATGCCTCATATTTATCAAATTAATGTCAAGGTAAATCGTTCAATAATTTTAAAACAATCATGTATCTTGCTTAAAAAACAATATATTTCAAAGTCATGTATCTTACTTAAAAATCAGTGTATTTCAAAGTTATTGTACATGGACAAGATAATATAGGTGTTCAAAAAGATAAGGTTGATGCTGCCATATTTTGAAGTAATACAATTGCTAACTTCTATTAAATCTATGCACTTTAAACCACACTTTTAATTTGTATTTCCATCACGACCAAAATGTACTAAGAGGGTGAAAATTTGACTGCTAGTATTTCCTTCACGATCAGAATGTACTAATTTTTATGATTAATTCATTTGCCTTAAATTGCAAAACCGTCTGATTATCTAAAGCTAGCTCAACTGTTAGAGCTTCCTTGAATGACTTTGGAGTATTATGTAATGACTTTGGAGCATTATGTAGAGCTTCCTTGAATGACTTCAATGACTGAGAACCCTTAATGACTTCTGAGAATCCATTGAAGAAAAAGAACCATTGTCTCATTTGCACAAAATATGCACTCTTCAACCTATAGAATTTTCATTGAAGACAATAACCATTGTCCTACCCATTGTCTCACTTGCACAAAATATGCACTCTTCAACTTATAGAATTCATTAAAGACAATAACCAATGTCGTACCTGCACAAAAATGCACTCTGCAACTTATAGCCACGTTGCACTGGTGAGCTTAAACCCTAGACGTGAAAAATGAAAAATCAAAAAATATGCATTCTTCAACTTATAGAATCCATTGCAGAAAACACCATTGTCCTACCTGAACAAAAAATGCTCTTTGCAATTTATAGTCAGGTTGCACTCATGAGCTTAATTCCAATTGTGATACTTCGAAATTCTTCTTGGGCAGTAGGACAGGGAATACCATAGAGGCAAAAATTCTTCTTGGGCAGTTTGGTGGAGGTTTGTTCTCGGTTTCCTACTAGCATCTGGTGTCGGTGTCGTGATTGTGGTATTGAATCTCTGTGCCTCGGTTCTCTTACTGCATTCCCTAGTACCTGCCTCAGTTTCATGTAGATTGTATTTGCTGCATTAGATACTTATGAAGGATATAATGACTTCAGATAATTTCAATTGTGTTACTTTGAAATTCAGTAGGACAAGGAATACCATAAACCCAAAAAAAATCTTCTTGGGCAGTTTGGTGGAGGCTTATTCTTGGTTTCCTACTAACATCTGTTCTTGGGCCGTTTGGTGGAGATTTGTTCTCAGTTTCCTATTAACATCTGGTGTCTCCACAAAGTCTCCTAATCTCTCAATGCTAACCTAACATAGATTGATCAAAACCCGGATTCATTAATCACGGATTTTCGACGTTCTCCATAATTTTAAATTTTCGCTTCACTTCAGCAGGGTTAATCATTGCAGAAATCTCTAACACCGAGGCTGTCAATTACTCAGTTCTGTCGGTACAATAATGCAATTCTTGCATGAGCTTCGTCATTCCATAAATATAAAATATATTTTATTCCTATCACGATCAGACTTTTCGTGCAATAATCGATCAGAATTTTCGTGCAATTATGCAATTCTTGCAAGAGCTTTGGCGTTCTGTACCTACATGGAAAATATATTTTACTCCCATCGAAATCGGCTTTTTCTTTCGCAATAACTCTTCCCCGAAAAGTTCTGTAAGTGTGAGTAATAGAATTCAAAACTGGTAATTACACTTCCTGAAAAGTTCTGTTCAATGGGATTAATAAAATCCAATTTACGAGTGAAAATGTATATAAAGTAGTTTATCATTTGTTTTGGATTGGTTGATTATAATAATGTCTACCAAATTTTAAAAAATAAATAATGTTATTTATTTATCAATGTAGATTTATCATAAAATAGATTAAAAAATAATTGAAATGTAAATTTATAAATATATAAAAAATTTCAATAAAGATGGATTTTCCTTAATGTGTTTTATATATGTTTGATATTATATAAATATATAAAAATTTCCCATTAAGATGGATTTTCCTTAATGTGTTTTATATATGTTTAATGGGTTTTATATATGTTTGATATTATATAAATATATGTTTTATACTATATAAATTTATATATATTTGATATTATATAAATCATAAAATGTAGATTTATAAATATATAAAAATTTCCCATAAAAATGGATTTTTCTTAATGTGTTTTATTTATATTTATGTTTAATGTGTTTTATATAATATAATATATATTTTATATATGTTTAATATTATATAAATCAAACTTGAATTAATTCATACCATTCACATTTTGAAGTATCATATAATTTACATTAATATTATGTAAATCATAAAATGTAGATTTATAAATATATAAAAAATTCCCATAAAAATGGATTTTCCTTAATATGTTTTATTTATGTTTAATGTGTTTTATATAATATAATATATATTTTATATATGTTTAATATTATATAAATCATACTTGAAGTAATTCATACCATTCACATTTTGAAGTATCATACAATTTACATTAAACTTAAACTTAAAAGCTTAGCTCTATGCAATTAATAAATAAAATGTAATTTATAAGAAAAGAATGCATATTAAAATATGAATAATGAAATTTAATGTATATTATATATGTTTGATGTTATATAAATCATTTGAAATATTATACAATTCACATTAAACTTAAAAGTTTAGCTAATACAATTAATAAATAAAATGTAATTTATAAGAAAAGAATGCATATTAAAATAGAAGAATGATGAAACTTAATGTATATTATATATATGTTTGATGTTATATAAATTATAAGTGAAGTATCATATAATTCAAATCAAATTTAAAAGCTTATTTCAATGCAATTAATATGCAATTAATAAATAAAATGTAATTTATAAGGAAAGAATGCATATCAAAATAGATGGATGATGCAACTAATGCATATCAAAATAGATGATGAATTTTTGTGGGTTAGTTGATTACATTAAAGTTTTATTTGTAAAAAAATATAAAATTTTATTTGTAAAAAAGTATAGAGGTTGTGTTTTTTATTTATCAAAGTAGATTTATCATTTATGTAT
>JZKD02S1975232.1:6804-22418 GCA_000966675.3 Picea glauca | reverse complement strand
ATATTTTGTTGAGTTAATTTAATTATTATTTTATTTTTAATTTTGTAAGTTATTTTAAATTGTATCTACATATGTTCACATTAGCATTATGTATGGATAGGAAAAACTATACATTGGGCATATGTTACAATCAATTTAATATTGGGTTATAGAATACATCTCACTTATTTGATACAATTGAAAAGCTAGTTTCAATAATAGAATAGAATAGTATGGAAAACCCTTTGTTTTGAAATCAATATAAAAGGAAATAATTATACCGAAAGGTGTTTATATTCTGACAAAGGGTTTAACCAAATTTTCCTAGTGAACTAATGAAACAATGACATATGTTCAAGCATATTGTTGTTCTATGTATGTGTACCTTTTGTCATCACACCAAAATTGTGCTTGAGCGCTCTATTAAACAATTAAATAGAGTATATATTACAATCGTCAATTCAGGTCTCCATCATCACTAAGTCCTCTAAATCAAGGCACCTCGTGATCAGCAAAGTCTATGTCTGGTCCAACCTATTACTTCTCTTTGTATCTGGATCATGCATCACCAAACCGCCAAAGTCCATATAAAGAGACAACCATCCACTAGAATGCATGGGTCATCGATCGGTGCAACCGCCAGTTTAGTAGGATGTCCTTCAGGTACATGGTTCATTCAACCTCTTGATGAACTCCCCTTGAAATCAAAACTCATGGTTTCTAGGCACCTCCTAGATTTCACTCATAGTTCATGCAACTGAACCATGACATGGCTCACTCTTACAAGTGTTAACGAACTCTATCATAGAGATTGTTGCACTACAAATCAATAGGGGTACATGAAAAATGGGTATGCATGCCTAGTAGTATTATAGTGATATGTCATTTACATGTTACATAGATACAGGTACATACATTACATACTCCATCTCATGAAGATACGTAATCAAACCTTTCAAGGACCAATACATCATATCAATAAACATTATATCAGACTTGTTAAAATAATGTGTGACTCAGATTAACAAATGGCAATTTACTTGTCTACAATCATCTTGTTGCTTCCACACTTCTATTGTTTCTGCACGAATACCATTATCACAAACTTCTATGTTGTTCTAGAACAACATTTATGTTCTTCCTTCTTATCATTCCAACAACTTCCCTTTACAAAGCATACTAAGGAATGATTTTACATCACAAAATGTTATCAAGCGGGATTTCAACTCATTAGCAATAAATAATAATACACAAGACAGGAATACCATCTTCCTCTGGGCATTTTTTCTTTATCATCGGTATTTTGATTTAGTGATTGTCTTGGATATCTTTTCCTTCCCTACCATTTGTTAGAGTAGTGAATTCTAAAAAAATAATTTGACCCTGTTAATATTAGTTAATATTGAGATCATTAATCTCAATATATATCATTAAAATCCAAGACACTTTCACCATAAAAAAAAATACCCCAAGAAAAAAAAAAAAAACATACAAACAATTATTCACAAAGTTAACCATGTTTTTTATTTCAAGACACCATTAACATGTTCTTCTTTGAAGTTTCCAAGGAGGAAATTGTCAAAGTAGTAAACTCTAACAAAGTATTCACATATTGAGTTTACTAGTCTCAACACGTTTCTTAACACAAACTCCAAAGAAAAATTCTCACCATTACTAAGGTTTCTGATTTCACCATCGTCAACATGCAAATGCCCATCATCCCATCATGGATGTACAACTCCCAGCATCCTTCAGCAACCCATGACATGCATCAATGGAAACAGCTTCCTTCAGCAACCCATGGCATGAATCAATGGAAACAGCTTCTCTAGTCTCCCTGGTATCTTATTGAATGTAAACCACGTCGACCCTCTCTTATATTCTAGCAACAGAACTCCATCGTTCTCATCTTCCCATGAAGAGCATTGCCCATGTATCGTATTGGATTTTAAGCACTTCCATAAGTGCCATCATTGTTGACGTGGGAATAAACTCTTCCAAGGTGACGACTCAATATCCATTGATATCAATGCACACGATAATCTTTCGGCGGTCGTCAATGGTAGTCGGCTCACCCACCTTACACTGCAAAGATTTCACTAGCATCATTGTTAAACCTTCCTTGTGTATCACATCCTTGACAAGTAGGGCGTCGATATTTTATTTTTATTTTACGTGTACCTGTAATATTTGATCAATGATAGAAGGAACAACATGTGTTGATGTTTTAATATTTTAGTCTATAACTAAATGTTTAACAGATGGATTACATGTTCTTTGACTAAGTCAACAATATATATTCTTGCAATACATTCTTTCTATTTTAAACTTGCTAGAGGCACCATACGTTCAATGAAAACCAGATTCCATCTTTCCTCTATCGGCAATGCAATCGACCTTCTCTTAGCAAGGCGACAGCAGTTCCTTGGCTATTTTGGGCTCCTTCAACAACACTCTTCCTCTCACGACCACAAGATTCCATGCAACTTCTCTTTCAACAGCATATATGTGGCCAATACATCCCAAATATGGAATCTCGACAGAATTTTTGCAGCAGAGAAATACATGCCTCTCTTAGAACTAGACGGATCCCTCAAGCGACTTCAAGTACATCTTCTGCTTGAGCGAAGCCATGCTCGACATCACTATTGTGGTTGCTCATGTCACCGAGCAGCAAGACATTGTTTTTTAAGCTACCTGAGGTGCTCTTTATTTGGTTGTGTAGTTTTCAGTAATGCTTCGTCCAAATCAACGCCTCCTCCTCGAATGGGGTCTCTGTTGGAAAATTGGTTGTCATTGATGTCAACCCTAGAAGAAGCCCCGAAGTAGGTCCAGAAACCCCTGGGTTTATTTGAAGGAGTCTCCAAAGTGGTCCCCTTATGGCGTAGCTATAAGCATGGCCCTCACAAGAATATGCTTTGAAGAATCCTACAAGAAAACCTAGATGTTAAGAAAACAAGTTACAATCTATGGTCAAGAAGCCCTGAAAATATGGTCAGGAAGCCCCAAAGGTGTGGTCATGGAGCCCAGAGTTGACTGAAGAAACAAAACATGAAGTACATTGAAATTGCATGAAAAACCTCCATGGATTTTAGTTCTCGTTAAGTCGTTTCAAATGGTAGGTGGAACGCCACATGGTTCCTCATGGTTGAGGAGATATGCCCTCTTAAATATTATCATGTAAAATTTGTCCCTAAACGGTCGCAAACAAGAATTTATAAGTCGACCTTAAAATCAAGGAGAAAAACGATTACAAACAAGAAGTTATAGGTCGGCCCTAAATACAAGTAAAGGAGGTGCTTGGAGTAATATAAACACACATAAAGAGCCTCTCATTTTTATCAAGGAAGCTTGTGATATCTTAGCGCAAGTGAAGTAGCGTAATTGTGCAAAGGAGATAGTTCTCGGAGCTATAGATGTGAGAATGGTTTTCAGGAAACCCTATCTAAGGTCACCCCCATGGGTCAACTATAGGGTGTCCTGCGAGTACCCCACTAGTTGTCCAAGACTCATCATGTGAGGCCCTGCTCGTTGCCCAGTCCTTTCCTGGGAAGTTGAGGAAGGGTTTGAAGAAGATGTTATTTTCTTGATGTTGAATAAGATGCTCTTTTCTTTGATGACCTGAGATCTCATGCACTAGGTTTTTCACATGATGAAAGGTATGTTTTTCTATATGTCTTTGAGGCACATCTTGGAGGTTTTGGTACATGCTTGAGGAATATCTTGGTGATTTTGGGCATATGATTTGGGGGACATTTTGGAGATCTTGGCATAAGATTTATGTGGTTATTGGGGTTGAACCAGTTTTGATGATGATGATGTTTCAATATCAGTCACAGTAATAGTGACAGGTTGATTCTCCTATTTGTATTTAAGGGAGGAAGGAAGGGGAAAGGAAAGGGGGTTGGAGCCTCCTTCCAGTTGAAGCTGGAGAATTTAGGAAGTTGTAGCTTCCTTCAGGTTGGAGCCTATAAACCAAGGTTGGTGCTGGAGAATTTTTGGAAGTTGGTTCTTCTGGTGGATGTAATCTTTTGATACAATAAAAATTACTATGTGGTTTTCTCCCATTTTAGTTTCCACGTAAAATTCTTGTGTATTGTGTATATGTGGTTATATGTTTATGTTATCTTGAATGCAATCATAAATGATAAATTGTTCATAATTTAATTTTTACATGTTGGTGGTAAAAATGGTAAAAAGTTCCCAATATTTATTCCCCCCCCCCCCCCCCCACTCGGTATTATTGAATATTATAACAATTGGTATCTGACCAAGTCCTTCAGAAATAATCTAACCACTATAAGGTAGATCATGGATTGAACTAAAATGGAACGCCATTGTTTGATGGTTAGAACTATTCCTTCTGGAGCAGAAGGATGAAAAAAAATTTGCAAGCACAAGGATTTGATGTCTGGCAGGCAGTAGTAAACAGATACAAGGCACCTGCATCCCCCCCAACAAGTAAATATGAAAAGAAACTTTGTGAAAACAATTCGAAGGCTACAAATTCTATTCTGAGTGGTCTGGTTAATTCAGTATATGTCAAGGTTATACATTGTGACTCTACAAAGGAAATTTGGGACAAACTTCAAAAATTTTATGAAGGGGATACCAAAGTCAAGGGGGGCAAGCTTCAAACTTATAGAGGTCAATTTGAACAACTAAAAATGAAGGACGATGAAGATATTTCAGCTTATTTTATGTGAGTTGATGAAATAGTGAATGTTATTAAAGGATTAGGAGAAGAAATTAAAGGTTCTGTAATTATTCAAAAGGTACTAAGGTCTCTTCCAATGAGATTTGTTCCTAAGATTTAAACCCTAGAAGAAAGAGAAGATCTTGCTACGTTGAGCATGAACAAGCTACATGGAATAATTACATCTTATGGGATGAGAACATAACAGGATAATCCATCCAAGAAGGAAGCAACTTTCAAAGCATCCAACAAGACAAGAAAGAATAAGCAAAAGTCAAATTCAAGCTTCAGTTGCAACGATGATTCAGATGAAGATGAGGAAATAGCCAACTTCATGAGGAGGTTGAAGAAAGGAACTGGCAAGTACAAAGGTAAGCTTCCCTTAAAGTGTTTTAATTGTGGTAAAATTGGTCATTTTGCTTTCAAATGTCCTTATGCTAAGAATTTAGATAGTGATGAAGAAGAAGTTCCCAAGAAATAAGAGAAATATCAGAAAGGAGACAAGAAAAGAAATCAAAGAAAAGTATTCAAGAAAAGTATTTGCTATAGAGAAGATAGTTCCTCATCTGATGAGGATAGTGACAGTGACTCAGAAAGAGTGTTCTTTATGGCAATGGAAACTCATAAATGAACCCTTGAAAATGACAAAGAATATTATGAACAAGGAGAAGTGGATCTTGAGGAAGAAAAAATCAGTGCTTTAAGTGATCTAAAGAGGGAAAGGAGGAAAAAAAATTCCCTCAAGAAAGAATTGATCGAGCTAAAGGAGGGTTCTCAAAACCCTAACAAAAATTATGAAGAAGTCCAGCAGATTATCATAAATCTAAAGGTTTAGATGGAAGAATCCAAAGTGATTGAAGAAACACTCAAGAAACTGTTGGAATAAAAGTAGAAAATAAACGAATCTTTGGAAGTTGAAATAGTATCGCTGAGAAAGGAACTTCAAAAGAAGGATGTTCAACAGAACTTTGGTAATAGAACCAAAATATTGGATGAAATCATCAACAGTCAAAGGCCATGCTATGAAAAATATGGACTAGGATACAAACAAACTCATACTGAGAAGAGTTCAAGCTCTATAATGATAGAAAAGGAAGAAGAACAAAAGAGTTATGCAGAAGTCATCAGAGGTCCCATCAAGAAGGAAGAATGTAATCCTTCAAAGGAGAATATTTAGGCATTGGAGATCATTCAAGAAGAACATCATCAAATCAGAGGAACGTGGAATCATCAACTAGCAATGGAGAGGACTCAAGAAGAAGATTACAGAAGAGTTGCACCACCTAGAAGATCTCCCACACTCAAGTACCAAACTGTCTTTCTGGGATTATGTTATTCTTGCAACAACTCTGGGAACAAGGCTATAAATTGTAGAGCCTATGCTAAGAACAGAAGCAACTATGGAGGCTACTCTGGGAATAATTATCTCGAAAAAACTCATAAAGCTTATAACAGAAACTATAACAGTTTTGGATCATTAAATAATGAAGTAGAATGCTACAAGTGAAAAATATTTGGACACAGAGACAAATATTGCAGGTTTATTGTTCCTCCAAGGGAACCGAAGCAGAGTTTTAACAGTCATGTAAAAGAACCATCAAGGATATGGAAAAGGAAGCAGGATAAACTGAGCATTGAATAATTTTCAATTTCTCTACAAGCCCAAAGCAGAAAAAGTGATTGGTACATTGAAAGTGGTTTTTCAAAGCACATGACAGGGGATAAGGTAAGATTTGTAACTCTAAAGAAAGAAAGTCATTGATCAGTTTCATTTGGCAATGATAACTCGGCCAAAATTATAGGAAAGGGCACAGTCAAGCTTGGAATAAAATATGTCATGGAAGAAAATGTCCTACTTGTCGAAAATATGAAGCACAATTTGCTGAGAGTGATTCCAATGTGTGACCAGGGACACACACTTTTATTAAACTCAAAGAAATGTGAGATAAGGAAAGGAGGATTACGAAGATTGGTGGCGACAACAATAAGGAATCCAAACAACATATACATCTTGAATGAGATCGAAAAGGAAAGATGTCACTTGGTAAGGGAAGATGAAATTTGGATTTGGCACAGAAGAATGGGCCATATGCACTTTGAAAATCTTGTCAAAATCAGTAGAAAGGAAGCGGTAAGAGAAATGCCTAAAATTTCAAAGCCAACCAACACTATGTGCAGGCACTGTCAACATGGAAAACAAACAAGAACTGAGTTCAAGAAAAAGGGACACTCTACAACAAAAACCTTGGAGATTGAACACATCGATCTACGTGGAACGATGAGAACAAAAAGGCTTAATGGAGAACAGTACTTCATGCTATTTATTGATGATTATACAAGAATGACCAGAGTTTGTTTTCTCAAGAAAAACTAATAGGCATTCGAATGTTTCAGGATATTCAAAGATATGGTTCAAAACAAGATTGATTTGAAAATCAAGTGCTTGAGATCATACAATGGATTTGAGTTCATGACAAAATAATTCAAGGATTTTTATGAAGAACATGGAATAAAAAGACAATTCTCAGCAGCTAGGATACCTCAACAAAATGGAGCCACTAAAAGAAAGAACAGAATTGTACAAGAAATAGCCAGAACCATGTTGAAAGATTCCAAGTTGGGTGATATCTTTTGGGTACAAGAAGTACATACATTCATTCATATATTTGATGGAGGAATGCTTAGAACTAACAATGAAAAGACTCCATATGAACTATGGAAGGGAAGACTGGCAAAATTCAAACACTTTAGATTGTTTGGAAGCAAATGTTACATAAAAAGAGAAGATAATAAGATTGGAAAAATTGACTCTCGGGTTGATGAAGGCATACTGGTTGGATACTCAAGAAAAAGCAAGGCATACAAATGCTACAAACTAAGACTCAACAAAATAGTGGAAATCATCAATGTAAATATTGATGAAACAACTGTGTTGAAGACTAGAGCAGAAAGAAGAAATTCAAAAGAGTAGGAAGCAGAAGAATAACTAAAAGAAGAAGTAGAAGAAGAAGAGGAACCAGAAGAGAAGCAACCAGAAGCAGAGTAAGAAGAAATAGAAGACAATCAACAAGATCTCCAGAAACCTTCTAAGACACCTAAATGCTAGTGTCAGAAGAATCATCCAGCGGAACAAATTATTGGGGACAAAAGTGCAGGAGTAGAAACTCGAAGAAGAAAACCAACACATACACCAGAACAAAGACATATATCATTATTATCCACATTTGAACCAAGCAACTTTGAGGAATCCAACAATGATGAACATTGGATCAATACCATGGAAAAAGAATTGAATTAAATAGAGAAGAATGAGACATGAGAACTGGTTCCAAGACCTAAGGACAAAAAAGTGATTGGTACGTAATGGGTGTTTAGAAACAAACTAAATGAATATGGACAAGTAACCAGGAACAAAGAAAGGTTAGTATGCAAGGGATATGCTCAATTCGAAGGAATATATTTTGAAGAAACCTTTTCTCTTATTTCTAGAATGGAAGCAATCAGAGTGATCTTGGCCTATGCATGTTACAAAAGAATCACATTCTAATAGATGCATGTAAAATTATCATTTATAAATGGTGAATTAGAAGAAGAAGTCTACATCGAATAGATATAAAGGTTTCTACTATCATAAAGGGAAGATTATGTTTTCATATTGAAGAAAGATCTATATAGACTCCAACAAGCCCCTAGAACTTGGTATTCAAGACTAGAAAAGTACTTACAACAACAAGGATTCATAAAGGGAAATGCAAATAGAAATATCTACATAAAAGTGGATCAGGACAACATACTTGTCATTGAAGTATATGTGGATGATATCATCTTCGAAAGTGATGATGACAGGTTGAGTCAAAAGTTTTCCAAGGACATGCAGGGTGAGTTTGAAATGTTCGTACTTGGTGTTGACTTTCTTCTTGGGACTCCATATATCTCAGTTAGATGAAGAAATATTCATCTCCAAAACCAATTACATCAAACAAATGCTAAAGAAGTTTGGAATGGAATATTTCAAACCTATAAGTACTCCTATGGTGATTGGTTGCAAGTTGAGAAGATATGATGAATCTAAAGAATCAAATCATATACTCTATAGATAGATGATTGGAAGCCTACTCTTTGTGACCACCTCAAGACTAGATGTGATGCACACACTTGGACAGGTTGCAAGATTTCAAGAAGCGGCTATGGAAACCCATGTTATGGTAGTAAAGAGGATCTTCAGATATCTCAAATGAATAACAGAGTGTGGACGGTGGTATCTGAAAGGGAATGAGTTTACTATGGCCGCCTACAAAGATACAGATTGGGAAGGAATAATTGATTATATAAGTAGTACCAGTGGAGAAACCTTCTACTTGGGTGATTATTTGGTGTCATGTTTGAGCAAGAAGTAGTCTTCAGTATCTGTGTCCACAGCAAAATAAAAATATATTGTAGCAGTTGCATGTTGCACGCAGATCCTCTGGATGAAGCAAACCCTGCAAGACGTACAAGTAAAATATGATGAGCCTATTTCAATATTCTATGAAAATACCAGCTCGATAAGTATCTCCAAGAATATAGTGATGCATTTCAAAACCAAACATATTCCTATCAAGTTCCACTTTTTGTGGGAACAAGTCACAGAAAATAATATCAAGTTGGAGTACATTGGGACAAAAGAATAGATTGCAGATATCTTCACCAAACCTATCCCAAGGGAGACCTTTGAGTATCTTCGACAAAAATTGGGAGTAGTTCCTGCCCCCACATTGATCCACATGGAATTTTGCAAAGACGACATGGGGAGAAAAATCATCAGGGGGAGTTACCCTTTGCCATTGATGTCAAAGGGGGAGAGAAATATCAAAATCATGAAGATAGGGGAGAAATGGTCACAGTGGGAGCATGAATGTTTCCTTCAATTCCAAAGGGGGTTATTATTGGAAAATTGGTTGTCATTGATGCCAACCCTAGAAGAAGCCCCGAAGAAGGTCTAGAATCCCCTATAAGTTATGGGTTTATTTGAAGGAGTCTAAAAAGTGGTCCCTTTATGGTGTATCCCTAAGCATGGCCCTCATGGAAAGACGCTTTGAAGAATCCTACAATAATCCCTATTTCTTAAGAAAATAAGTTACAATGTATGGTCAAGAATTCATTGGAAAGGTCTTGGATAGAAGAGTCTAAATATCCACCCATAAAATTGATCTGGGCAGTTAATTTCACGAGAAATCAGAAGAAAGAGTTATGATGCATTATTGGAACAAAATTGTACATAATTTCATGAATTTGTTAAATTGTTTAATCTAACAAATCTTGTTACCTACACATTTTGCAGAGTAACAACATTTAGATCAGAACAGGATCAGCATAGAGTTCAGAAGCATGGAAGGAATGGAAGATGCACATAGGGATTACATCCATGAAGATGAGATCAGAGAGATGTATGTCAGTATGGGTAATGAAGGTACAAATTCAAATGGACATGGAGAAGGAAAGGAGGAAACCATGAACTTGGTAGAGACCATAAAAAGTTTGCAAAAGGATGTATAGAGTTATAAAGCTGATAATGAGAGGCTTATGAAAGCCAAAGAGCAGTAAGAAGGATTCAACATTAAGTTAATGCATAGATTGGACAGAATAAAGAAGAAGATGGATAAGCAGACCGATTCAAGTAGATCAAGGAGTCACAGGTCTCATGATGAGAGGATAAGAACAAGAAGTGTTTCCAGGCATCACCATCTCTCCCCAAGGCATTCATCTAGGAGATCACATAGTAGTTCAAGTCCATCCCCTGTCAGAAAACATAAGAAGAGGTCTAGGGTGGATGAGCTACAGGGAGAAATGAACAAAATCAAGCCTCCTACATTTTATGGTGAGCACAAGAAGGATGAGGATGCAGAGACATGGTTTTAGGAATGAGGAAGTATTTTCAATTGCATAATCACTCTTCACAAGAAGAAGGAAGAATTTCCATCTATCAGCTCAAGGGAAAAGCATCAATGTGGTGGGACCAATTTGTGCAGGTGCAACACATTGATGAGAAGAAGGTTACTTGGGGGGAATTCAAGAGGTATTTTCAAAAGAAATACTTGACTAAGAGATACTATGACAAGAAAATGAAGGAGTTCTTTGAACTCAAGATTCGGAGTATGACCATAGATGAATATGAAATGAGGTTTTTAGATATGTTGAAGTATGTTTCTTTCATCAAGGATGAGCAAGTTAAGATTCAAAGGTATTTGAGTGGGATGCCATCATTTATCAGTGAAAAGATACAATATCATGATCCCAAAACATTGGAGGAAGCCATAAGGCGAATTAAATGCCTCTATGGTCAGCATAAAGGAAGAACAATTTTCCAAAAACTTGGGAAGACAAGAAGAAAAACAAGATGGAACAGAGGAAGAAGGGAACCAAGCCACCATTCTTCAGAAAAAAAACTCTCAGGGACAGCCAACTTCTAAAGAACCCAGAATGACCAAGCCATTGGGGAAAATACCAAGGAAAACACATATTCAATGTTGGGGTTGTGGGGAAGATCATATGTACAGAGATTTCCCTCATAGAGGTGAAAAGGTGAGGATTGTTCACAATGTACAACAAGTTGATACAATGGAGGACATAGGCAGAAATGTACCTAGGATCTACGCATCCTTGGATAACAAGCAAGCTGAGTTGCAGTCACATATGATTGAAGTGGAAGGTAAGATCAACAACCAACCCATTGTTATTTTAATTGATTTAGGAGCTATTCATAGTTATCTAGATCCTAAGATGGTGGAAAATTTTCAATTTCCAAGAAGAAATCTTGGAAAATCTTGGTTGGTGCAGCTGGCTACATGAGCTAAAAAGAAAATTAATGAGATGGTTAAAGCATGCCCAATGGACATTAATGGACTTGGAACTAGGGCATATTTGAACATCATACCTTTAGGATCCTATGACTGCCTAATTGGTATGGATTGGTTGGACCAACACCATGATATCCTATACTGTTATAATAAGGCATTTACTTGCTTGGATGAGGAAGGGAACTTAAGGACAGTACAAAGAATTCCTAGGGAAGTAACCGTCAAAGAAGTTAAAGCCTTGGAGCTGAAGAAAAGTTACAATAAAGAATGTCAAATATTTGCAGCGCATATTGAAGAGACACCTAAAGATAAGATGTCAAATATTGAAGATTATGCGGTCCTAAAAGAGTTTTAAGATGTATATATAGAAATACCAAGATTTCCACCCAAGCGAGATATCGATTTCTTCATCATTTTGATGCTTGGAGCAGCCCCAGTATCGAAGACCCCTTACAGGATGAGTACACCAAAACTGAAGAAATTACAAATGCAACTTGAAGAGCTTCTGAAGAAGGGGTATGTATGCCCAAGTGTGTCACCTTGGGGTTCCCTAGCATTATTTGTGAAGAAAAAGGATGTAACATTGAGACTTTGCATTGACTTCAGGGAGTTGAACAAGGTAACTATGAAGAACAAGTATCATTTTCCAAGGATAGATGACCTCTTTGATCAGCTGAAAGATGAAAAAATATTCTCGAAGATTGATCTTAGGTCAGGCTATCATCAGGTAATAAGTAAAGAAGAAGGCATCAGCAAAACTACCTTCAGAACTAGGTATGGCCATTAGGATCTCACAGTGGTGTCATTTGGGTTTTCAAATGCACCTGATGTCTTCATGTGTCTAATGAATGGTATTTTCAGAGGATACTTAGATAAGTTTGTCATTGTATTCCTGGATGACATTCTTATATATTATAATTCTGACAAAGAGCATGAGAAACACTTGAAAATGGTGTTATGGGTATTGAGGGAGCATCAGTTGTATGCCAAAATGAGCAAGTTCTCATTCTATCATAAGCAAATTCACTATTTGGATCATATCATTTCAGAGGAAGGAATAGCAGTGGACCCAGAAAATATAAAGGCCATTGAGGGGTGGCCAACACCGAGGAATGTCTCTAAGGTGAGATCATTCATGGGACTTGTAGTTTACTACAAAATATTCAATGAGGGATTCTCAAAGATTGCACACCCAATCACTTCCTTGTAGAAGAAGGGTGTGAAGTTTGAGTGAACATCAAATTGTGAAAGGAGTTGCCAACACTTGAAGCATTTATAAAACAGTCCTTCAATACTAAGGATTGTTGATCCAAATGAAGACTTCATTGTATGTATTGATGCATGTAAAGAAGGGCTTGTTGGAGTCCTTAGTCAAAATGGGTATGTGGTGTGCTATGAATCAAGGAAATTAAAGGAGCATGAAAGGCACTGTGTTACTCATGATTTGGAATTGGCAGCCATAGTGCAGGCATTGAAGATGTGGAGGCACTACCTCATGGGAAAAATATTTGAGTTGAGGACAGACCATAGTGGTCTAAAATATTTATTTGTATAGCCAACTCTAAATTCCAGGCAAAGCAGGTGGTTGGAATTCCTCAGCGAGTATGACTTTGATATAAATCATTTCAAGGGTAAAGAGAACAAAGTAGTGGATGAACTTAGTAGAAGAGTGCATGAGATGCATGCTACAACCATTAGCAAGTATAGATCATATTTGAAAGACATAATTTTAGAGGCTTCAAAATCAAACCTACGGTATATGGAAATAAAGACAAAATTACAACAAGATAATTTATAGCAGAAAATTGAGGACTATAAGCTAGAAAATGATGAAATTATCATGTACAGGGGCAGAATTTATGTGCCAAATTCTCAGGATTTGAAAAATATGATATTGGGAGAAATGCATAATGTGCCTTATGTTGGGCACCCAGGTTACCAGTAAAATATTGCAGCTGTCAAGAGACAATACTATTCAGGCATGAAGAAATAAGTTGTTGATTTTATTGTCAGGTGTATGTAATGCCAAAAGGTCAAGGCTGAGCATAGACACCCAACTATTTTGCTACAACCATTTCCCATTCCTGAGTGGAAATGGGAAGTTGTAACAATGGATTTCATCACCAAACTACCCAGAACAATCAAGCAGCATGATTCTATCATGGTAGTGGTGGATAAGCTTACTAAATTTGCCCATTTTATTCCAGTAAAGATCACACACAAGGTAGCCAACATTGTTGATATTTATATGAGATAAATTTCTCGACTACATGGTATACCCAAGACAATTGTATTTGACAGAGATCCAAATTTTACATCAAATTTTTGGAAATGATTATTCAAGGGATTCAGAAGAAATATGAATTTTAGCACAGTTTATCATCCAGAGTCAGATGGATAGACAGAAAGGGTGAATCGGGTGATAGAAGACATGTTAAGGATGTATGTGATGGATAAACCATCCAAATGGGAGGATTATTTTCATTTGGTAGAGTTTTCTTATAACAATGGGTATAAAGCATCTCTAAAGATGAGCCCATTTGAGGCACTTTATGGCAGAAAGTGTAACACGCCAGTGAGTTGGGACAACCTAGCAAATAGAGTAGTGGTTAGACCATAATTACTCAGAGAAATGGAAGAGCAGATGGTGCGAATAAAAAAAAAATTAAAGGATTCCCAGGACAAGCAAAAAAGTTATGTTGATAAGGGAAGAACTCACAGGGAATTTAAAGTCGGTGATCATGTGCTTTTGGAAGTTAAAGCCAATAGAAGTTCCCTGAAGTTGGGAAATTTTTCAAAGTTGGCAGCACGTTATTGTGGGTCGTTTGAAATCCTGGAGAGGATTGGTCCTGTATCATATATGCTTGCCTTACCGGCATTAATGTGTATTCATAATGTATTCCATGTTTCATTGCTTAAAAAGTATGTACATGATGTTAATCATCTCATTGATTGGAATGTGATTCAAGTGGAGCAAGAGGGCGACTTTCAAGTACATCCGGTGTGCATATTGGACCGGAAGATCAAGCAGCTCTGGAATCGAGTTGTAGAGATAGTAAAGTTCCAATGGACTTGGTACGGTCCTGAAGATGCAACTTGAGAGCACAAGGATATTATGCGAGAAGAATACCCTCATATTTTTTAAGACCTTCTAAATTTTGGTTGTATATGTGTATATACTTCATTGAGGACAGTGCATAAATAAGGGGGAGGGGAATGTAATACCCCTAGGTCAAACCCCAATTGTACATATAAATGTAAATGAATATATAGGCTAGTGAGTCATGGGTACTAATTGTAAATGTAATTGTAATTATACATATAAGTTTGTGAGCTAATGGTACAAGGTATTTGGTTTGATTTTACGCGCATTGAGTCAGTGTGCAGGAATCTCATACCAAAGGAGTGTGCACATTTTATAATGTATCACGCACCTATGTAAGTGTGTGAGGATTTCACACTAAAGGAAGGGTGTGCACCATCCTGAGTTTTGTGTATAATGGAGTAAGTGTGCGGGTTTTGGGGCCATGGTGCCTTTATGTATATGTATTTTGAGGCCATAGTTCCTATGTGGTTATTAGGCTAGAGAGAAAGATGTTAAATGGCTAACGATCCATCATTGTAATATGTAATCACATGCAAATATTAATAAAAACACATCACTGTTGCATACCAACCATGTAAAAGAGTATGGGGGACTAAACTCTATTAGATAGGGAAAGGGGGGCTAAAAGTTAAGGATAAGGGGCTAAGCTAGGGGGGCTTAAGCCCAAAGGAATATTATATTAATATTCCTTAAAGTATAAAGTATGGATAATTATTTTATCCTAAGTTATAAGGATGGGGATAAGTGGGCCCAAGGTAGTTCTCAACATGACAAGTGTCAAGTTGGGAACATGCATAAATATAGTTTGGACTTAGATCATTTTCCTATCATTCTATTATCATTCCTTCACTCACTCAATTTTCATATGTACCCTACCATTACCATTGTTACACATCCAAATCACTCAACTGGATAAGTGTCGCACATACCTCTCGCTTGTCGCAAGTGTCGCAACTTCTGTACAACTTGTCGCAAATGTCACAAGTTGGTGATAAGA
>JZKD02S1975210.1:42639-53438 GCA_000966675.3 Picea glauca | reverse complement strand
CTATATTCAAAAACCTATCAACAAAACAAACAAAGCATCAAACTCTTGATGCATTCTCAGTAATTTGTAACATACCTAAAGTACATTACCGCCATGTAATGATGTATAATCATTTATGTTTTACTAGTAGTCATATAGATCAATATTCTATATTTATTATATTGTAGTTAATGATAGTCAAACCTTTTCCCGAAGGACGTGACTTATCACCCCCTATGGGTATTTATATACACATCCATTGTTATCATTTAATCATCAATCTCATATAATTCATATAATAAATAAATATTATTTAATATGGATATACGAGATTTCTTTGTGTTGCATTCATGAATGATTTCATGAAGTGAATCATCAAGTTCACTTCAATTGATATCAAAGCGGATTTTTTGGTGGCCTATAGCCAAACTGGATTTTTTACTTCCCACTAGCTTGTGGCCAATTCTGTTCACCTATGGCGAAGTTCTTTTTTTCAATGGTAACAAAAAATATCTAAACTTGTGGCCAAATATCTTGAGAGAGTAATTAAAAATAATAATAAAAGAAAAAACATGAGTCTTGCTTCAAATTGTTGGGCACTCCATTCTTGTAGAAGTCATCACATATACAATTACAGAAAGGGTGTGTGTAGAAGTTGTTATCACAGGATTTGTACTTCTGCAAAGCCCTCCACAAGATCCCAATCTTGTGTAACAATTGGAGGTATCTACCACAGTCACCTAAGCAGATACTACCCTCGTTTTAATGAAGGAAATAAGTCCAACACAAGGGAGACTTCCCTAGTGACCTCAAGGAATCAAGTAGCAAGATCAGCCAAGCCTACAGCCCCCTATCTTGGTCACTTAGATGGTTAAGCTAGGTCTAGGAAAGATGAAGGGACAAATTAGTTTGAACGAGGTAATTGGGCAACTTGTACGAGACAATAAACTCTTCAATGCATAAAATCACTAATTACCAAATTATATAGCATATCAATCACCTTTAGACACTAGATAACAAGTAAAACCTGTTGTTGTAAAATTGCAGCAGTAAACCAGTCTATATCAGCAAATAGTATTTTATAACAGCAATAAAAAAAAAACCCAAAAAATTAGCAATTGACTCTTAGAATTTAACATACAACAAGGGGAAAAATATCCAATTGTTAGACAATAATTCTGGCCACAACAGTAAGTAATTATCAGCAATTGATTGCGTCCCTAATGGCTGTAGCATTCACTTTAAGACAGCAGCAAGCTATCCAATGAAAATGCAAAGCATTGAGGTACAATTAGCATGGCAATGATGTCATAAAGCTAATTTAAGTGAAGGTTTAAGAGTTGTTTAGAGTATAGCATCACAAACAATAAGACTAGTGTCGTCTACTTCTTTGGGCAATGGAGTCAAGCAACACTTTGAAAGATGAATTAGATATTCAAGAAGAATGAAGCTTTGAACCCTAAGGTGCCAACCCCTCTTGGACCTTAGGATCAAAACCTACAAGAAAACAATCCCTAGGGTGCAAACCCTCTTGGAACCTAGGTGTCCTTTTCCTTCTTCTAGAGAATCTAGTTCAAGGATCAAATGGACTAAAATCAAAACCCTAACGTGCAACCCCTCTTGGACCTTAGGTCTTTGAATCTAGCAAGAGACCAGTCCTAGGGTGCAAAACCTTATGGACCTTAGAACTAGGTCTCTAAATGATTTCACAAAACTTGGACAAATAAGGTATAGAAGAAAAAAGGACCTTATGTTTCCCCCTAGGATTTCACTAGAACAAGGTAACATGCAACAAGATAGCAATTATCACATTATAGCATGAACAAACATCTCAAATTGAAGAAGGCTCACCAATCCAAGTCGCTATGCAAGAGAAACCATAGATTCAACATTTATCCATCCAAACAATGAAAAGCATCCACAAGATATCCTTCTCCAAAGTCCGCACAAGAATCCAAGACAAGAAAAGAAGTAGAGTGAAACTTTTCTAGGGTGCTCTCTCACATATATGAGGAATTGTGATGATGAGAAAATGATTGTAAGTGCTTCCTCTATTTATATGAGGTAACCAAGCACTATTTGTCCACATAGTTTGAGTAAAACAACAATAATACATGCTAAAAGTGGGGTCGACCCCTCAAAATAGCCTCTACAATGATAAATCATGCAAGTAATGCATCATAAGGTCACAGGTGTGGTGACATCAAGCCCTCAAGAAGGTGAAGGAAGCCTCCCAAGGCCACATGTCATCGTCTAGTAGTGCAAGCAAGGTGGAAGACCATCATCAAGCGCCCTATCACATCTCAAGTCATCATGTGGTGTCTAAGTGGCAAGCAAACCCCAACATCATCAAACCCTAGTATATGACGCCATCATCAAAGAGGCCCAGTGTCCAAGGTGGAGAGGAATGTATCTCATCTATGAAGGGTATCCAACGATCCATCAATGTAACGTCCTCCATCCAATGCATAATAATCTCCAGGGTACACTGCCCAGGGTGTGGGCTTGCCCATCCGTGTGGCATCATGGTCATATCTGCAAAATAGAAGTTCATCCATCCATCGTCCAGGGTCCAGAAGATGTGATAGCTTGTATCTGAGTATGTCAAGCCATCAGGTGACTCAACGCTCTACATCACACATGCAATATCCTGCAATAAAGGTACAACGTCTTGGGTGAAAGCATAGGACATCCTTCAAAGAACCATGTCAGGTGCATCTGAATCAAATCAAAATAATGGAATCAAGTAAAACCAATGTTCACAAGGTATAATAGTCCTTAGATCATACAAAGTAAGTTGTTACTTAACATAGAAGCCACATAAACAATTCACTTCAAGTATCCCCTTCAAACTTCACATTAGCTCAAGACTTTATGCAAGTTGGAAAGTTTGAATATGGGAGAACCATCATCAGAACCTATTAGGTGTGCCAACCAAAAGAGGAAAGAAAAGACCCAAGTAGAGGGATACGTCCTGAGGGAAGCAGGAAAGAAAAGAAACCTTCAAGGGTAAGTGTGATAGGTAAATGTGTTGGGCTTACTTCATGGCTTATGGAGTCATTTGGTCCATTTCTATGGACGCCTTTGTGGAGGGTGTGCTTGCTCTTGAGGCACCCCTTTCTAGGCTCTACATTTTACCAAACCCCTTAATTTGCCTTTTATCTTGTCCTTTCATTTATTTACAAGTCCCCTTTATAAGGTTTCAAGCATTAGCATTCATTGCTTTGGGACTGGGGTGAACACAAAAGGGATAGAGCTCAAGTACGGACTGGCTTTTAAATGTCCTTGTTATTATTTCTTTCTTTCTTTAGCATCATTTTTTCTTCATTATTTTTACGAGCAACTGCAATCAAACTCTGAGCCGTTAGCCCCTCTTCTCATGAGAGAATAAACCATGACCCATTGCCGAAGTTTAGTACATTGTGACAGGCTCCATGATGGTAAGTATTAAGTATGGCAAGGAAACAGAACGTTACCCTTGTGAGGGCCCCCTAGTAATACCCCTTTTCATTGGGGGTGACAACACGGGACTAGAGTACAAATGATGGCCACCAAGGTGAAACAAGGAAACAAGCATAACTTCTTGAGCTTATGATCCATTATCCAACTTCAACCAATGATCTTTATCCACACGCCTAGTCTATTAAGCACAACAATTCATATGAAAGGACTAATGTACCTTATGATGATGCTAGCTTACCATCTCCCAAAGACTGAGTTGATTGGATGTGATGAGCTTTGCTACTCAAGAGTGTAAGAGGCATCTGAGAGGGGTTGTTGGGATGCCATGAATGGACATGTTGATCATCATCATCATCGGGATCATTGTCTTCATTGTGGGCCATGAGACATATGATCTGCTCTAGTTACCTCTAGACATGGGGGTTACATATGGCTCCAACATGGGGACATGTGCTCACCGTAGAGTGCATGAGAGCCTCAGCATCTTTGGTAATCCAAGACCTGCAACTTGTATCACTATAAAATTCTAACGTGGCCACATCAATACTACAAGGCGGATGCTATCCACCAAGTCAAGAAGATATAAAACCATGTGAGAAAGAAAGAAAAAAAAGCATTCTCACCAATATATCATTCTTTCTTTTTACAAAATAAATATCAAACTAAGCTAACGTGAATGCATAGTAAAGCAATGAACAACAGTAAAATGCAAGCACACAATATGACCTACCTACCCTACTCTAAGCTAAGACAAGAAAATTAGGTAAAGTCATACAATCAATAAAGCCATCTTAGGATTTGATCAAAATCTCTACCCTTGTGCCTAATTATGAACCACATCAAAGATAAGTTAAGCACAAAATGATCATGAGTTGGAACAAACATCATAACGTAGTCAAACATGAAATCAAACTCATGAGGGTGGGGAGGAGGGACAAAATCATGCTAACATGTGGCCCCACAAGCTTGCTCTACCCATTTCTGAATAGGGTTGTGACAATAGAAAGGCTCACAAGGTTGGCTCAAAGACTTCAAAGAATCGTTATCTTGGCTCTCATCACTCCCTGAAGCTTGGGACGGGATGAATAGAAATCTGAAGGATGCCTGATAATTACTCAAGCAAAGGCTGGAAAAATGGGATGTGAAGGTTCTTCTTAAAGTCTCCAACCTTCCTTTACATTCTAAGAAAAAAATTTGCCCCATAGACAACTTGGAACCAGGAACATGGTTATTAGCTTATCCTCAATGATATAGCAAGATGAAGGAAAAGAAGAAGGCTGGAAACTTTCGTCATGAAATTCATGTCTTGGGAAAATCATGCCCTCGTCTTCATCAAGGTCAGAGCATAGAGGTGGTTGAAAATTTTCTTTGCAAAATAAATCCAAATGCTCAAAAGAATATATATCAAACCTTCCAAGAAAAGGTTGGAAACCATCATGAGGATGGTGTAATGGATCACTTCTAGATGGCTGAAATGAATCTGTGAACACATCATCTACATATTTCCCAAAAGCCAAATCAAAAATGTTCATAGATGCATGCTCTAAAGTTAACCAATTTACATTCTTGATTCTCGAACAATCATAGACATCATAAATGGGATCTCCATAAAAATGAAAACAATCCTTATCCCATCTATGTCTCCCAACATGTATAAAGTCATCAATATCATCATGTTCTTCATTAGGTGACAAATTGCTAGATCCAAAGGTTCCTCCAAAACTTCTTCACTTTCCAAGTCATGAAATGAAGCAACATCAAAAACTTGGAAAGGAGCACAACTTACCATATTCTCTTCTTCATGTGCAAGCGGAGTAGAAACTTGGATGACCTCATCTTCATTAACAGGAGAGGTAAATACTGAAGTCTCGTCTTCACGAGGGCCTTCGTCATGGTGTGTTTCATTGAAGTGTCCTTCTTCAATAAGTTCACAAGGCAACTCATGTTCTATTTCAAAGGGTTGGTGATTTTCCTTACTAATCTCTTCTTTAGGTTCTTGCTTCGAAGGTGTGTGATCTTCAAGACTTTCATCCAAAGCATGCACAAGATAATGGGGTTTGTAATAATACCTTGGAGGGAAAAGTAGTTTTCCAGCTCAATAACCCAAACAGTGGGATCAAAACCATCAAACTTGTTCAAATATACTTTGAGATATCTATTCCACATATGATTATCTTGAAAGGAGGATCTATAGATATGGTTATCCTCAAAAGGTGGTTTATTTTGATGTTCTCCCTCCATGGAAGTTTCCCCACTTGAAGAATTAATGAGTTGCTCCCACCAATAGATATCATTTGGTATGAACTATGAAGTGGTTGACCAATAGATTAAGTTGTTTGTGCATGTCTAGTATCTAAGCAACCGTACTTCCCATGGATGCGATCTTATCAACCTGTGTTTGAACAATTTCACGAAGCTTAAAGACCAAGTGGTCAAGCTCCTTGAACTGGTTGTCCAATTAAGTAACTTTGTTGTCCATGGTTGAGCTTCAAGTTGTCGGCATGTAGTCTGTGGGTCCACCAAAAGAGTTACCAAGGAGTTATACCAATGCAATCAACCTATGGATCCACCAAAAGGGTTACCAAGGAGTTATACCAACGCAATCAACTTCACACAGGGAGGCTTTTGAGATTGGTCACCTGTAAGAGTATGCTCAAGTCCACAAAAAAAGTGTTACTAGATTAGTATGCCACGAGGAATGTTTTTAGATAGGTTTCCCACAATGGTATCGACTTGTAGGAGTATTGCTCTTGGTTGAGTATTGTTGCGCTGACAGAATTCTCAAATTCCTGATAGTCTCAATGATGTAGGAATTGCATTGCATGTGCTACAAAGGCTAGGGTATGCAGGGTTCTAACGACAAAGGAGGGTCAAGAGCTATAGCTCTTTGATATATTGACTTGGCTAAATCTTTCATGGCACTAACTAAGGAGGATAGACCATACCCTTAGCCGTACTACCCGATTCCAAGGTACGTAAGAGTGATCTCCTCAAGTGTTGTTCTCGATTTACTACAACAACAAGACAACAAAGAGGCTTATGTAAGGCTAGTTTCAAGTGTGCCTAGAGGGCTTCCAATTTATCCAAGGGTACATAGAAGATTAAATCCGTAGGCATATTTTGTATGATGCAATACCACTCTAAGGGGTGACAAAGCTTACAAGGGTGTCCAACCAAGAGACTCCACTTGTATTCACTATGTGTATTCTTCCCCGACTACAGGCTTACTCATTGAACGATAGATCTCTATGTTTAAAGACATCAAACACCTCTCTAGCCTTCAAACAAATTGCTAATATTTGAGCACATGATGGCTTAGGAAAGAACTCTTATACCACTTGTAATGTACTTAACTAGCAAAAACAACAGAACATCAACAATGTCTGAAGAAATATAAGTTCGGAAAAGAAAATATAGGAGCCAATAAGATTAAACCTAAAAAATATAACCCTTGTATTGATAATTTCAAAAGAGTGAACAATGTTCACAAGCCCCTTCAAGGGGGCAACCTCCTTTGAGAAAAGCTCCAATACAATAACAATCCTTGACAAAACATTACACAACCTTATAGCTATATAAATAGTTTCTTACTAGATAAACCCTAACTACTTGTGGTCCCATTATTAATGAGTGGGATTTATTTAATAAGGATGGCACTTTTACATTAAATAACTACCCACTAACTATCTGATCGGACCTTATTCAAATAATATGGCCTTGTACATTAATTGACTAACTTCTAAGTACCCCAAAGCAGGGAGGTTAGGGTAGGACCCTAACAGTGCCCCTAGGCTAGGAAGATAAATACTAACCCAACTTGCTACCCAAAACAGTGTCGTGGTATATAATAAGAAGGATGCCTAGAAATCAACACCCAGCTAAATCTAGGACACCTGTAGCTTGTTAAATTTAGCACCATCAACAGTCATTCTCCAATGAGAGGTCATATGGGCCACCTTGAGGTTAGCCAGGTAGATTTGGAGAATCAACCAATCTTTTGAGGTATTGACAAAAGTCGGGAGGAACGTACAACCTCTGTGAGTCAAACCAAAATTCAGGACGAACGAGATGCTTTATTATCTTGTGAGTCTAGCCAAAGCAAAGGCGGAAGCTTTGTAAGTCTAAGACAAAATTCAAAAAGTAAGTCTAATGCAAAATTCAGGGGGAACATACAACCTCTGTGAGCATAGACAGTCTAGTGCAAAAGTCGGGGGGAACATACAACCTCTATGAGCATAGACAGACTAGTGCAAAAGTCAGGGGGAACGTACAACCTCTGTGAGCCATGAGCAAAAGTCAAGGCATCTAGCAAAAGTTAGGTTGAACACAAAATTCCTATGAGCTAGAAACAAACAATCTTCCTGATATTGCAAATGATGTAAATGTATTGATCTAGTGCGTTGGCACGTGTAACAACATCCACCATGAAGAAATTTGAATTGCCATAAGTAGAGTTGTAAAGAGTCAAGTTGAATGTCAAGGTTGAATTGCCAAACTCAACTTGTAAAAGTCAAAGTTGCATGCCTAGGTCAAAACCAAAGTTGTCACGCTTGTTACATGTTGCATACTGCATGCATGCATGTTGCATGTTCAGTTGCATGTTGCATGCATGCACAATTTGCATGCATGCATGTCAAGTTGCATGCATGCATGTTGCATGCATACATGACATGTGCATGCTGAGTTAGTTCGCATGCATTGTCAAGTCAAGGGCGAGTTGTAACTGAAGTCTCAAGTCTAGTTCTAAATTCGAACTAAAGTGTAAAGTTGAGTTATGTCAAGCATGCAAACAAATTTCTAATTAGAGCCCTCTCCTTCTCCTCTCCACTCCTTTATAAGCAAAGGTTGACCCCTCATTCTTCACACAGGTTATGCAACATGAGGATGAAAGGCAGCAAGTGTTTTATCAGTGCTGGTATATATCTCTGTAAGAAAGGCAGTGTATATATCAGCTAGAGAGTGGTATATATCTCTGTTAGAAAGGCAGTGTATATATCAGCTAGAGAGCAGTATATATCTCTGTTAGAAGGCAGTGTATATATCAGCTAGAGAGCAGCTTATATCTCTGTTAGAAGGCAGCAAATATACTCTGCTACAGTGCTGATATATATCAGCAGAAAAATGCAGCAGAGTAGCACCCAGGCAGCACATACTTCTTACAAAGTGCTGGTCTATAACAGAGGGATTTTATCAGCAAGGTTTCTCAGCCTTCTACAGGTCATACAGTCAGGTCTAAGTAAGTTTGGCAAGCTCAACAAAAGCAGAATTTCATGGTGGAATATTTGTAAGTGATCATAAATTATTAATGCAATAAAAGAAGATTGTTTGTTGGGCTTTTTCTCCCTATATAGGGTTTCCCTAGAGTACATGTGTTGTGATCTTGCATGCTGGTAAATTCTTATGATTATTGTTGTTCTGGTTTATAAATTATGTCAAGCCAAGTTCAAAGTACAATCATAATTTAAAGAATTACTTGCAGTTTACAATCAAGCTCATAATTAACATGGTATCGGAGCTTAGGGTGTGAAACAACGTGTTGTAGTGCAGCAGCAGGTACACATAGATATCCAAGCAAGCTTGATCAAGTTTCCAGCGTGAGGTCCATGGCATCCTCCATTTCAGTCAGGGCCGAGGATAGGCTCGAAGGAGCTTCCAACTTCAATGTATGGAAACTTAGGATAATGAATATCTTGCCAGAGCAGGATCTTGAGCAATATGTGACCACAGTGATGGAGGAACCCACCTCTAATGCAGGGAGAGCGGCCTTCAAGAAGAGTCAAGCTAAGGCCAAGTGAATTATCTTTGACTCAGTCAAAGACAGTATAATGTCAGCGATGACTTCGATGATGACTGCCAAGGACTGTATGGATACCTTGATAAATCTGTATGAGAAACAGTCTCCAAGTCAGAAGAGGACACTTAAGCACAAGCTTAAGTATTTGAAGATGGAGAAAGGTGAATCAGTAGCATCTTTCTATTCCAGGATAGCCCAAATCAGAGATCAGCTCTTGGTCACTGGTGTCACAATGGATGATGATGATTTAGTGCAGGCCATATTTGATGGTCTTGCTTCTTCACGGGAGACTTTCCTATCTAGTCTGAGTGAGAGAGATTCATCCCACGTTTGAGAGGTTATGGCATGATTGCATCCAAGAGGAGAGTCGCATTACTACCAGGAACGAGCCAACCAAAGAAAAACATTCAGCATTAGCATCAAGATTCAAGGGAAAGAAGAAAGTCACTTTCCCAAAAGGCTCTCAGAGAAAGTCAAACACCAAGTACAGTTATCACAGGGCCAAAAACTTGATTAGTAGACAGTGGTGCTTCAAAGCACATGACAGGGTACAAGAGTTAATTTTTCAAGCATAAAAAGATACAGAAGATAACAATAGTGTTCTTTTAAAACTTTAGCAAATAAACTAAAGCATAAGAACAATCATTCACAGAGACACAAGTATTTATCCTGGGAAACCCTCAAGGGGAAGAAAACCCAACAAACTTTTGTGATATATTAATCAATCGAACAAGTACAATGAACTAACAAGACTCTTCTAAGAAATAGCACTAAGACAATAGTTCTTACTGTTGTTACAGAACTGTTTTGTTGTTGCTTGTTGGCTGCCCCAAATCTTTCCTTAAGGCTGTCTCAGAATTGCCATTAGTTGTTGTCTAGAATAAGCCTTAGAACAGAGTACAATTGCTGTCCAGAACACTCCTTATTTGTTGTCCAAAGCAGCCTCAAAACAAAGTATATTTGCTGCACTACAACAGAGTCAAGTTGTTGCTCCACAATACAGTTAACAACTGCTACAGGATAGAGTAGATGGTTGTCCACCAAAACAGAAATATTGTCTCACAACAAAGATAACTTATCTCCTAGATGCTCCCCCTAGTTGCTACCCAGAACAAAGTAAACAGCCTTCAGAAATGAGTCTCCTAGTTGTTGCCCAGAATACCCTATGTTGTTGCTCCCTCAGAATATATAAGCTGCTACAGAACTGATGTAAAACTCATATGAAAATTGATCTAGAAACTGATGTGAAAACTGATGTGAGGAGAGGGTGCCTCCCTCTTTATATATAGGATAGAGTCTAGGTTAGGTAGCTTTAGGTTCGGGCCACCTCCTAGGTTAGGATCGGATAGGATTTAGGTTAGGACAGCTAGGTTAGGGCTGACGTAGGTTGACCTGTGTAATGTTCCCAAGCCAAGATGCCAAGAACATCACGTTTTGCATGAGTTTTTAAACTTTTTCTGGTTGTGGCATTTCGTCAAACACTTTGCTTATTATGATTCTTTAGGTTGCGCTAGGGTTTGTACTGATGATTATTATATGTGTTTGCAGCAACAAATAAGAAGAT
>JZKD02S1975199.1:35691-63484 GCA_000966675.3 Picea glauca | reverse complement strand
ACTACATTTCCTATATTGTAGACTAGAATTCAAATGCACAAATAACACTTCCGAATATGAGGCTCTGGTACAAGGATTAAATAAAGTCATAGATTTAAATGTCAAAGAATTAATGTTTTTCGAGGATTTTGAAATCATTGTTCGACAGATAAGGAATACTATACATTGCAACTCCTTGCACCTAAATAATTATCAACATGAAGTGCATAGGTTAATATATCATTTTGAAGCTTTCAACATCATAGAGATCCCCAGAGCAAAGAATATCCTTGTTGATTCCCTGGCCACAGCTGCTTCAAGGTTGTCACCTTTAGAAGATTATGAAGCCTCCCGGTTCACTATGGAGATACTCTACAAACCATCGGTGCCTAACAACATTTATAATTGGAAAGTATTTGAAGGAGATGAACCAATCATAATTTTTTTGACTAAACAAGATAATTTCAAAGACCTAGCTATTGACGATGAAGAATTCCAGGAAAAATCAATAGAAATTGATCCTCGGATAGGTCAACCTATTGACAAATCGAAGTCTCACACAATCCCGAAAGGGATAGCCAATTTGGAAAATATTTTTGACCTGAAGGAATGATTTAAGGGACCTAAAAATGCAAAGACTGGTAGCTCATGTCCCCTGCATGAAACTATAAATCTTGAAACCCCAGAAAAAACAAAGAATATAAATCTTGGCATGACTATATCTAAGGAGGAAAGGAAGGCTTATATCAAATTGTTCAGACAATATCAAGATGTCTTTGCATGGTCCTATTGAGATCTGAAAAATTATGATACCCACATCATTCAACACACTATCCTGTTAAAAACCGAAGTGAAACCCTTCCAACAGAAGCTTCAAAATTATCACCCATCCCTGCAACCTGTCATGTATCAGGAATTGAGGAAATGTTTAGATGCCAAAATCATCTTCTAGGTTAGGCATTCCACGTGGGTAGCAAACTGGTCCCTACGAGGAAGAAGTCTAGAGAAATCCTCTTATGTGTAGATTTTAGGAACCTCAATAGAGCTTCAGAAAAGGACAATTACCCAGCCCTGCCAATGGAGCAACTCCTGTAGACTGTTTCTGGCTCAAAGATTTTCTCTCCACTAGACGGTTTCTCAGGTTACAACCAAGTCCTAGTTTCATAGGAAGATCGTTTGAAAACTATGTTTGGAACCAAGTCGGGAATCTTTTCTTATAAACACATGCCTTCTGGGTTAATCAACGCAGGGGAGACTTTCTAAAGGGCCATGGACGTAGAATTTTGGGGACTAATCAACAAGTGTGTGGTAGTGTATCTGGATGACGTAACTGTGTATTCAAAGAATAAACAAGAGCACATCCAACTCTTAACTCATATTTTCAAAAGGTGTAGGAAATACGGTATATCCTTAAATCCTAAGAAAACTATTTTCGGGGTCGAGGAAGGTAAGATGCTAGGCCAAATTATATATCAATCAGGCATTCACATAGACCCAAAAAGGATTAAGGCCATAGCTCAACTCCTGTTGCCTCACAACAAGAAAGCTATGTAACCTTTTTTCAAACAAATCAATTTCGTAAGGAAATTCACTCCAGATTTCGCGAAAACTATCAAACCCTTACAAAAGATGATTCATAAATATTTTTAATTCAAGTGGGATGATGAACGAAAGGATGCTTTCAACAACATCAAAACTGCTATATGTCAAGCCCCTATGTTACAAAGTCTCGATTTTAATAGATATTTCTTCCTCTATACTTTCGACTCTGACCAATCATTAGTTGTGGTATTGACTGAGAAGGATGATGAAAACAATGAGGCCCCAGTGTCATTCATGAGCACTAACTTCCAAGGCACCAAACTAAATTATCCTGCCATAGATAAATAGGATTATGCAGTTTATAAAGAAGTGAAACACTTCAGGTCTTACATCCTCAAGAACCACACCAAAGTAATCATGCCTCACCCTGCGATCTAATCCCTATGCAATCAATAGGAGATGGGGGAAATAAGAGGGATATGGATGGAAGTAGTTCAAGAATTCTATGTATATATAAAACCTCCCAAACTAGTTAAAGGGAAAGGGTTATGCAAACTCATAGTCGAATCCCAGGACCAAGTAAATGAAGATTCAGTGTGGGAGAATGAAATGTCATTATGCTGTGGTGAAGTTTCATACATATCCCTAGGAAAAGATTCTTGGTACGGGAAGCTAACTTATCTCCTACACCATGGAACTTGTCCAGAAAATCTCAACCCTAGGGAAAGGAGAGATCTTAGGTTAAAATATGCACAATATCACCTCATAAATTTAGTACTCTTCCGGGTTAATTATGATGGGGTACTATTAATATGTCTCGAATGTGAAGATGTAGACAAAGTTTTGAAGGTGCTCCATGATGGCTGTGCCAGTGGACATTTTTCCAGAAACACCACCACACATAAGATAATGAGAGCTGGTTATTGTTGGCCCACTTTGTTTAAGGACACTCACACTTATGCTAGAAGCTGTAAAACCTGTCAAATAAGCATTGAGAGAGAGAAGAGAGTAGCAGTCCCACTCCAACCGGTGACTGTTTCTAGGCCTTTTGAGCAATGGGGGTTAGATATCATAGGAGAGATTACACCAAGCTCTTCAAAACAACACAAGTATATACTTACCGCCATTGATTATTTCATGAAATGGGCAGAGGCCATCCCTCTTGCTCATGTAAATGAGAAGGTGGTGATCCAACTCATAGAACAACAACTAATCACAAGGTTTGGTGTCCCCTCTGTCCTGGTTTTTGATAATGCAACTTATTTTTCTTCCACCCTATTGACAAAGTTTTCTCTGGACAAAGGAATCATAATTTGGTACTCTGCAAATTATTATCCATAGGGAATTGGGGTGGCAGAATTAACCAATAAGAACCTAGTGATAACATTAAAGAAGAAGGTTGCGGACAACCAAATAAATTGGCATAATCTACTCCATAACGCTTTATGGGAAGATAAATTCACACCCAATGAAGCTATAGGAATTCCCCATACTTCCTAGTGTATGGGAAAGAATCCATTCTCTCGAACGAGCTTTAACTTCCATCTCTTCAACTAGCTCAAGATTCCGGAGGACAACCTTCATCAGTCATACAACAAAGAATTGACACTCTACTCATGCTAGAGGAAGAAAGGGAAAAGGATAAACAAAATTTCATGTCCCACTAGTAGATTGTTAAAATATGGTTTGACAAGAATAAGGCTAAAGAGAAGAATTTTGAAGTAGGGGACTTGGTCCTAAAATGGGACAGAGAAAACAAGCCGAAAGGGAAGAATTCTAAGTTTGAGAATATGTGGCTTGGACCTTTCTAGGTGGCTAAGAAGATTGGGGAAGGTACTTATCGGTTACAAAATCTGAGGGAGGAATCTGACGCCCTCTCAGTAAATGGCCAAGCCCTAAAATAATATTTCCATTAAAACAAAATGAGTTTTATGTTTTGTGTGCATATTTCATGAGTTTTGTTTCAGCTAGGTTGATTTCGAATTACCTTTTATCTTTTATTTTCTTTTTCTGTTTTGATTTCCACACTTTTGAAGGTTGTGTTTAGCAAGAAAATGGTTGACCTCAAATCATGTGACATAATGAACTTTGTCCCTAACTCATTGCTCACATACAACACAAGAAGCGTCGGGAACCTGGGGTTGCTTTGAGGAGTCCTCTATCTAGCCCACACAGATGAACACCTTTGGAAAAATGCAGAAAGGTATGATTGGTGGTCTGGTGAAACCTTAAGGGAAAGTTGGAAATATGAAAAGGATTACATGAACCCCGAAAATAAAGCTAGCAAAGGATTCACCTTAACCAACTCACTTTGCACATTAAACATACATCATCCTCTCTCACTCACTCAGGGAATTCTGCCAAAATGAAATTGACTTCATTAAATGAGTAAACAATGGGAGAGGGTATGCATATATTTTTTTCGGGGCTATGGATGCTCGTTGGAAGTAGAGAAAGGTCTGTGATGTCAGGGTGACTGCGTCAGAGCTATGGAAGCTCACTGGAAGCGGGGCAACATTGTAGCAAGTGATTAAAGGTAACTAAAGGCTTCATGCCAGTGAATACTTTACTAGATTTTTGTCAAAAGGGGCAGGAGTCAGGGTTACAGGAGACGAATTAGGAATAAGGTGGAAAACCCCACAGGGAGACCTGAAAGAATCAACCAAAGAATTTCAAATTAAAGGGTAAAAGAGGATTTGATTTAAAACCAGTTAAGTTCTCCATTATATTTCATATCAATTGAGCCTAAAGGAGGAACATAGATTTTTCATTCTCCCAGTAAATCACCATTTTTTGAGAACTCAACACACCCTAAAAATTCTATGTCAAATTTTTCTTTTGGGGTACTGCTTGATCTTTTCGCACTGTCTGATTGGACTTCAGTATGGAAAATGCTGCCTTTGCTTATCATTTTCTCATTTAAGTCTCTCAAATTTTTCTTGAGCATGTGAAAACCCATAACTTAAAAAGACTAACATTTAATTAAAGAATCAACAAGCAAGAATTTTCCCCGACACTCTTAATAAATTAGGCATCGAAAATGATTAAGCATGAAAGGAAATTACTTGAGAGAACCAAGGTAGTCGAGTGTCAATCTTTGTTGTCATCGACAGACATGATTTTTCTTTCGCGACGATGTTCACCAAGGATATCACTGATGACTGATCCCTTTGGAATCGAAAAAAGGCTAAAGGAGTAAGTGCTAACGAATAAAGAAATGATTTCACAGATCATCGACTTCTAAAACATTTTCCGTATCAGAGGTTTTTCGAGGACGATAATCCACAAGGAAACTACACAATAGGTTTATTTTTGAAAGCCAATACCCGATACCTTTTTTGGCATTGACAATCCCAAGTCAAGATTAGAGCGCTCGACTTAAACAAAGTACCGATTCTAACTAGTACCTATGAGATGAGTTCCTGGTCTTCAGCACCATGTGTCCCTAGTTAGTGATGCCACGTCAGTGTCGTACAATGAAATCGATTGGCGTTAGAGGTTTTTTTTTTCTTTGCAAAATGATATCAACGAAGAATGGAAAGAAACTTGGAGCAACACTAAGTATAAAATCGGGGCTAATTTACAAGAAAATTTGACAAAGAACCCAGTAGATACACATGCAAAGAGAAGAAATGATGCATTCAAACGCTATAACTAGAATCCTTTCATCAAAGTTTCAAGACTTTATATATGAGATTGTCATCGAGCTCAGGTTACATACAATAGACACTTTATAGACCTTTTGGCCAGCCAACCCGATTACATTAAGAACATGAAAATATCCACAAAAAAGGGAAAATTATCAAAAGTTTGCATCGCGTCTGAGAATACAAAACATAGTTCGCCGATCATGCCTCTTCTGCTTGCGAGCTTTCTTCTCAGTTGTTTCATGCTCCCTGAGGTGTTTTAATTGTTTGTTCTTCTGACACTCTTTGTGATTCACACAACTACACGATCGTATATTGCACCTCCCAAAGTTGCCTATTGAGCCAGGTTGCTTTCCCTTCATGAACCTGTGGTATTGACACCTTAAGGGTCTTTGCTGGCAACTGTCTTCATAGTTCTCTATTTTCCTGGTAGAGTTCAACTATGGTAAGTTGTCCTACTCCAGCTGTTGAATATGTTCTCGAATGACAGAACCCTAGGCTTTTGTCCTCCTTGTTCTGCTTATGTTTCCCCAACTTGCATTTTCAACCGGATCGAGCCAGATAATGTGCCTTAAGAACTCCTCGACGGCTGATCGTGCACACAACTCAATCAGGATTTGGTTTTCCTAGGCTTCCTTATTCTTCCCAGGCTTCCTCTCCTCCGTGATATCTACTGTTAAGGAAGTGTGCCTTCCAAACTGAGTCCTTTTGGTGTAACTTCTTCCACTTTGGCCTCCGCACGGGGCGATACCATCGTTTCCGTGCGAAGGTAGGAATCTCCCTTTCAAGCCTCAGGAACACCCGCTGCAAATACAAACGAGTCCCAGGAATTTTGGGGCTCAGGCCTGGTGCTTCGGTTACCTCACAAGCCCCATCTTGAGTTTTGAGGAGTTCCCATGGTGTGACAACATATCTACCTTATGCGTGGGTGACTTGACAAAGGCCCAAAGAAAATAATTTGATCAATATGGGCTCACAACACGAGTCAGTGCATAAGCTCAACTGGTAAGTAAAACACATACATAACATCTAGAATTTATAATGGAGTGGGAAATGAGTCAAAATGTGCTAGGGAACACTGAATGCCTTGTGATGGGATGTTTTAAAGAATTTTTGTGTCACATCCGCGCACCGGTTATTATTCGGGGAATGTGAGATGTAGTCGATAGGCGTTGCAGAGGATGTGTGGTATGATCACCTCGATTTCTTTTTTAAATTCCCCAGCCTCCATAATGAGCTGATGATGGTTGAAGCACTTGCTGATGGGACTCTTGTTTGAGAAACTTACCTCGACCTGAAGCATTTAACGACTTCCCTTATGACAATATCTGAATCTTTTGGAACTCACTCATACTTTTGACACATGCTCAGATTTGACATCCTTTCTTGACCCCAAGGGCCAACCGACCACTGGCGTGACTTTAACTCTCATGTTTTTTGTACTTGATATTTCATGCTATGGCGCATGGTTGTAACCAACCCTAACTGAAGGAAAATGACGATGATAATAGAGACGGTGCAGGTAATTTGAAGGGTTGCAAAGATGATGTAAGTATCAAACAACCATGCTTAGCAAATTTACAGGTATGCACCAGTCTGGATTCTTCATGCTTATGTTTTTACATATATTTTTCTGAGTATTGTTCTGTAAGAAATTTCTAAATGATTTTAATTTTGATTACATGAAATATCCCTCTGGCTATCGATCAAAATTGGATCCGTAACTTCGTCGAGGGATCTGAGAGAAACTGGATCTGAAGATCAACAAGGTGATGAAGGATATCAAACTACTTGATTCGGCACACCCGATAACTTCGTCGACTTGCACGACATATTTGAATCACATGCCAAACAATATTATTCATGGGCCGGAAGACTAGAAATTGTGACCGACATAGCGCCAGGACAAGTGCAACAATTTCTGGAACATTCGATCAACTCTCAGACTGTGCTTCAACAGTTAAGTGCTAGTCTGGTCAAGTATCGGGCGCATGCGGTGGAGATCATAGAAGTTTACGTGGACCCAATGGAACAACATAGATTTCCATACGCCCAAACCTGTGAGGAGTTTTTCATCAGTTGGTCAGAGTATGAGAACAATCACCCTTTCAAGTGATATCTTGAGTTGATTGTTAAAAGAATTGTTAGAAGATATCGCCACGTGGTGAATTTGTTTTACTTATCTGCACTTAGCCGTTATTTTAAGTTGAATTTTATGTCATAAATAAGAACATTGACCAATTAGTTAAGGGTCGATGGTTGCTGCAATAAAATCCTTTTTTTGGTTTGCTAAGAACTATTTCTGAACTAGCTTTAATTGAGAAGTCCTTCTGGACCAGAGACATGTTCTATTTTCATCAAATGCATGTGTGATTGGACATGGAGAAGAACTATTTCCTATCTCGTTTCATGAATGAATGTTGTAATGAGTAAGAGATATTAAATATATTTTTAAGTTATCTGATGCAATGTTTAACAGTTCTTTGCTTTAATGATGAAGATGGATCATTTTGTTACTATGTGATGGAGGACTAGAGTAGGTGAATTATTTTTCTTTCCATCATATTATCGCATATGTGTTTTCTTTCTGGTAATTAGTATCTCAAACAATAATTGGATGCTCACATGCTTAACGTATTAGTACTAGACCTGTGGTATAGAATTGTCATCTGCATGATCGAGTAGTGGGTTATCCCGAGATCAACCTCTTCTCCAATATTTAGAATCTTTTCCCATTTTGTTGTGAAGTTGGTTTATACTGGCTTACAATATTATATTGGTCCCACCTAAAAGAAAATACAAAAAGAAAAAGTTCAAACTGAAGGAGACGCCTTCACAAGAAAACGTAAATTCCATCGATTAAATGTCTGGATCGCAAGATCTGGAGAAACATTCAACCATTAAATGCTGCAGAGTCTAATTGGGCCTCGATGGCAGGTTTGGTTCCTACTATTGAATTAAAGGGATCTAGGACCCATCGGTTTTTCAGCACATGGTTTTCACTGATGGTTTTCTATTTCTGGTTAAGGAATTAGGGTTGTTGACTAATCCAAGTTATTGGATTATGGTTTTAGATGCTACAGGATCCTATATGCATATTTTTTTATAAAAAATGTATGATGAGATTAATATAGAATATTCTAGTTTTCCCGATTTGAGTTTCCATAGAAAAAATACCTATGTAATGTGTGTATTTTCCATTGTATCGTTTATGTTCTTTTATTGAAAATGTGTTTGCAGTAAATAATTGTACAAGGTTAAAATCTACAATTCTCACACTAAATTAGCTTCCTTTTTTCAATAAAAAAGAATAGTACATGTGCGCATAGTATTTTTACCTTCATATGATAAATTTCTCCCCCAACATGTACATGGATCATGACAAAAACTCCCTCACTTAAGTGTGACAAACAAGTGTGTAACAGATTCCCACTAAAGTTTGAGGTCAAAANACTACATTTCCTATATTGTAGACTAGAATTCAAATGCACAAATAACACTTCCGAATATGAGGCTCTGGTACAAGGATTAAATAAAGTCATAGATTTAAATGTCAAAGAATTAATGTTTTTCGAGGATTTTGAAATCATTGTTCGACAGATAAGGAATACTATACATTGCAACTCCTTGCACCTAAATAATTATCAACATGAAGTGCATAGGTTAATATATCATTTTGAAGCTTTCAACATCATAGAGATCCCCAGAGCAAAGAATATCCTTGTTGATTCCCTGGCCACAGCTGCTTCAAGGTTGTCACCTTTAGAAGATTATGAAGCCTCCCGGTTCACTATGGAGATACTCTACAAACCATCGGTGCCTAACAACATTTATAATTGGAAAGTATTTGAAGGAGATGAACCAATCATAATTTTTTTGACTAAACAAGATAATTTCAAAGACCTAGCTATTGACGATGAAGAATTCCAGGAAAAATCAATAGAAATTGATCCTCGGATAGGTCAACCTATTGACAAATCGAAGTCTCACACAATCCCGAAAGGGATAGCCAATTTGGAAAATATTTTTGACCTGAAGGAATGATTTAAGGGACCTAAAAATGCAAAGACTGGTAGCTCATGTCCCCTGCATGAAACTATAAATCTTGAAACCCCAGAAAAAACAAAGAATATAAATCTTGGCATGACTATATCTAAGGAGGAAAGGAAGGCTTATATCAAATTGTTCAGACAATATCAAGATGTCTTTGCATGGTCCTATTGAGATCTGAAAAATTATGATACCCACATCATTCAACACACTATCCTGTTAAAAACCGAAGTGAAACCCTTCCAACAGAAGCTTCAAAATTATCACCCATCCCTGCAACCTGTCATGTATCAGGAATTGAGGAAATGTTTAGATGCCAAAATCATCTTCTAGGTTAGGCATTCCACGTGGGTAGCAAACTGGTCCCTACGAGGAAGAAGTCTAGAGAAATCCTCTTATGTGTAGATTTTAGGAACCTCAATAGAGCTTCAGAAAAGGACAATTACCCAGCCCTGCCAATGGAGCAACTCCTGTAGACTGTTTCTGGCTCAAAGATTTTCTCTCCACTAGACGGTTTCTCAGGTTACAACCAAGTCCTAGTTTCATAGGAAGATCGTTTGAAAACTATGTTTGGAACCAAGTCGGGAATCTTTTCTTATAAACACATGCCTTCTGGGTTAATCAACGCAGGGGAGACTTTCTAAAGGGCCATGGACGTAGAATTTTGGGGACTAATCAACAAGTGTGTGGTAGTGTATCTGGATGACGTAACTGTGTATTCAAAGAATAAACAAGAGCACATCCAACTCTTAACTCATATTTTCAAAAGGTGTAGGAAATACGGTATATCCTTAAATCCTAAGAAAACTATTTTCGGGGTCGAGGAAGGTAAGATGCTAGGCCAAATTATATATCAATCAGGCATTCACATAGACCCAAAAAGGATTAAGGCCATAGCTCAACTCCTGTTGCCTCACAACAAGAAAGCTATGTAACCTTTTTTCAAACAAATCAATTTCGTAAGGAAATTCACTCCAGATTTCGCGAAAACTATCAAACCCTTACAAAAGATGATTCATAAATATTTTTAATTCAAGTGGGATGATGAACGAAAGGATGCTTTCAACAACATCAAAACTGCTATATGTCAAGCCCCTATGTTACAAAGTCTCGATTTTAATAGATATTTCTTCCTCTATACTTTCGACTCTGACCAATCATTAGTTGTGGTATTGACTGAGAAGGATGATGAAAACAATGAGGCCCCAGTGTCATTCATGAGCACTAACTTCCAAGGCACCAAACTAAATTATCCTGCCATAGATAAATAGGATTATGCAGTTTATAAAGAAGTGAAACACTTCAGGTCTTACATCCTCAAGAACCACACCAAAGTAATCATGCCTCACCCTGCGATCTAATCCCTATGCAATCAATAGGAGATGGGGGAAATAAGAGGGATATGGATGGAAGTAGTTCAAGAATTCTATGTATATATAAAACCTCCCAAACTAGTTAAAGGGAAAGGGTTATGCAAACTCATAGTCGAATCCCAGGACCAAGTAAATGAAGATTCAGTGTGGGAGAATGAAATGTCATTATGCTGTGGTGAAGTTTCATACATATCCCTAGGAAAAGATTCTTGGTACGGGAAGCTAACTTATCTCCTACACCATGGAACTTGTCCAGAAAATCTCAACCCTAGGGAAAGGAGAGATCTTAGGTTAAAATATGCACAATATCACCTCATAAATTTAGTACTCTTCCGGGTTAATTATGATGGGGTACTATTAATATGTCTCGAATGTGAAGATGTAGACAAAGTTTTGAAGGTGCTCCATGATGGCTGTGCCAGTGGACATTTTTCCAGAAACACCACCACACATAAGATAATGAGAGCTGGTTATTGTTGGCCCACTTTGTTTAAGGACACTCACACTTATGCTAGAAGCTGTAAAACCTGTCAAATAAGCATTGAGAGAGAGAAGAGAGTAGCAGTCCCACTCCAACCGGTGACTGTTTCTAGGCCTTTTGAGCAATGGGGGTTAGATATCATAGGAGAGATTACACCAAGCTCTTCAAAACAACACAAGTATATACTTACCGCCATTGATTATTTCATGAAATGGGCAGAGGCCATCCCTCTTGCTCATGTAAATGAGAAGGTGGTGATCCAACTCATAGAACAACAACTAATCACAAGGTTTGGTGTCCCCTCTGTCCTGGTTTTTGATAATGCAACTTATTTTTCTTCCACCCTATTGACAAAGTTTTCTCTGGACAAAGGAATCATAATTTGGTACTCTGCAAATTATTATCCATAGGGAATTGGGGTGGCAGAATTAACCAATAAGAACCTAGTGATAACATTAAAGAAGAAGGTTGCGGACAACCAAATAAATTGGCATAATCTACTCCATAACGCTTTATGGGAAGATAAATTCACACCCAATGAAGCTATAGGAATTCCCCATACTTCCTAGTGTATGGGAAAGAATCCATTCTCTCGAACGAGCTTTAACTTCCATCTCTTCAACTAGCTCAAGATTCCGGAGGACAACCTTCATCAGTCATACAACAAAGAATTGACACTCTACTCATGCTAGAGGAAGAAAGGGAAAAGGATAAACAAAATTTCATGTCCCACTAGTAGATTGTTAAAATATGGTTTGACAAGAATAAGGCTAAAGAGAAGAATTTTGAAGTAGGGGACTTGGTCCTAAAATGGGACAGAGAAAACAAGCCGAAAGGGAAGAATTCTAAGTTTGAGAATATGTGGCTTGGACCTTTCTAGGTGGCTAAGAAGATTGGGGAAGGTACTTATCGGTTACAAAATCTGAGGGAGGAATCTGACGCCCTCTCAGTAAATGGCCAAGCCCTAAAATAATATTTCCATTAAAACAAAATGAGTTTTATGTTTTGTGTGCATATTTCATGAGTTTTGTTTCAGCTAGGTTGATTTCGAATTACCTTTTATCTTTTATTTTCTTTTTCTGTTTTGATTTCCACACTTTTGAAGGTTGTGTTTAGCAAGAAAATGGTTGACCTCAAATCATGTGACATAATGAACTTTGTCCCTAACTCATTGCTCACATACAACACAAGAAGCGTCGGGAACCTGGGGTTGCTTTGAGGAGTCCTCTATCTAGCCCACACAGATGAACACCTTTGGAAAAATGCAGAAAGGTATGATTGGTGGTCTGGTGAAACCTTAAGGGAAAGTTGGAAATATGAAAAGGATTACATGAACCCCGAAAATAAAGCTAGCAAAGGATTCACCTTAACCAACTCACTTTGCACATTAAACATACATCATCCTCTCTCACTCACTCAGGGAATTCTGCCAAAATGAAATTGACTTCATTAAATGAGTAAACAATGGGAGAGGGTATGCATATATTTTTTTCGGGGCTATGGATGCTCGTTGGAAGTAGAGAAAGGTCTGTGATGTCAGGGTGACTGCGTCAGAGCTATGGAAGCTCACTGGAAGCGGGGCAACATTGTAGCAAGTGATTAAAGGTAACTAAAGGCTTCATGCCAGTGAATACTTTACTAGATTTTTGTCAAAAGGGGCAGGAGTCAGGGTTACAGGAGACGAATTAGGAATAAGGTGGAAAACCCCACAGGGAGACCTGAAAGAATCAACCAAAGAATTTCAAATTAAAGGGTAAAAGAGGATTTGATTTAAAACCAGTTAAGTTCTCCATTATATTTCATATCAATTGAGCCTAAAGGAGGAACATAGATTTTTCATTCTCCCAGTAAATCACCATTTTTTGAGAACTCAACACACCCTAAAAATTCTATGTCAAATTTTTCTTTTGGGGTACTGCTTGATCTTTTCGCACTGTCTGATTGGACTTCAGTATGGAAAATGCTGCCTTTGCTTATCATTTTCTCATTTAAGTCTCTCAAATTTTTCTTGAGCATGTGAAAACCCATAACTTAAAAAGACTAACATTTAATTAAAGAATCAACAAGCAAGAATTTTCCCCGACACTCTTAATAAATTAGGCATCGAAAATGATTAAGCATGAAAGGAAATTACTTGAGAGAACCAAGGTAGTCGAGTGTCAATCTTTGTTGTCATCGACAGACATGATTTTTCTTTCGCGACGATGTTCACCAAGGATATCACTGATGACTGATCCCTTTGGAATCGAAAAAAGGCTAAAGGAGTAAGTGCTAACGAATAAAGAAATGATTTCACAGATCATCGACTTCTAAAACATTTTCCGTATCAGAGGTTTTTCGAGGACGATAATCCACAAGGAAACTACACAATAGGTTTATTTTTGAAAGCCAATACCCGATACCTTTTTTGGCATTGACAATCCCAAGTCAAGATTAGAGCGCTCGACTTAAACAAAGTACCGATTCTAACTAGTACCTATGAGATGAGTTCCTGGTCTTCAGCACCATGTGTCCCTAGTTAGTGATGCCACGTCAGTGTCGTACAATGAAATCGATTGGCGTTAGAGGTTTTTTTTTTCTTTGCAAAATGATATCAACGAAGAATGGAAAGAAACTTGGAGCAACACTAAGTATAAAATCGGGGCTAATTTACAAGAAAATTTGACAAAGAACCCAGTAGATACACATGCAAAGAGAAGAAATGATGCATTCAAACGCTATAACTAGAATCCTTTCATCAAAGTTTCAAGACTTTATATATGAGATTGTCATCGAGCTCAGGTTACATACAATAGACACTTTATAGACCTTTTGGCCAGCCAACCCGATTACATTAAGAACATGAAAATATCCACAAAAAAGGGAAAATTATCAAAAGTTTGCATCGCGTCTGAGAATACAAAACATAGTTCGCCGATCATGCCTCTTCTGCTTGCGAGCTTTCTTCTCAGTTGTTTCATGCTCCCTGAGGTGTTTTAATTGTTTGTTCTTCTGACACTCTTTGTGATTCACACAACTACACGATCGTATATTGCACCTCCCAAAGTTGCCTATTGAGCCAGGTTGCTTTCCCTTCATGAACCTGTGGTATTGACACCTTAAGGGTCTTTGCTGGCAACTGTCTTCATAGTTCTCTATTTTCCTGGTAGAGTTCAACTATGGTAAGTTGTCCTACTCCAGCTGTTGAATATGTTCTCGAATGACAGAACCCTAGGCTTTTGTCCTCCTTGTTCTGCTTATGTTTCCCCAACTTGCATTTTCAACCGGATCGAGCCAGATAATGTGCCTTAAGAACTCCTCGACGGCTGATCGTGCACACAACTCAATCAGGATTTGGTTTTCCTAGGCTTCCTTATTCTTCCCAGGCTTCCTCTCCTCCGTGATATCTACTGTTAAGGAAGTGTGCCTTCCAAACTGAGTCCTTTTGGTGTAACTTCTTCCACTTTGGCCTCCGCACGGGGCGATACCATCGTTTCCGTGCGAAGGTAGGAATCTCCCTTTCAAGCCTCAGGAACACCCGCTGCAAATACAAACGAGTCCCAGGAATTTTGGGGCTCAGGCCTGGTGCTTCGGTTACCTCACAAGCCCCATCTTGAGTTTTGAGGAGTTCCCATGGTGTGACAACATATCTACCTTATGCGTGGGTGACTTGACAAAGGCCCAAAGAAAATAATTTGATCAATATGGGCTCACAACACGAGTCAGTGCATAAGCTCAACTGGTAAGTAAAACACATACATAACATCTAGAATTTATAATGGAGTGGGAAATGAGTCAAAATGTGCTAGGGAACACTGAATGCCTTGTGATGGGATGTTTTAAAGAATTTTTGTGTCACATCCGCGCACCGGTTATTATTCGGGGAATGTGAGATGTAGTCGATAGGCGTTGCAGAGGATGTGTGGTATGATCACCTCGATTTCTTTTTTAAATTCCCCAGCCTCCATAATGAGCTGATGATGGTTGAAGCACTTGCTGATGGGACTCTTGTTTGAGAAACTTACCTCGACCTGAAGCATTTAACGACTTCCCTTATGACAATATCTGAATCTTTTGGAACTCACTCATACTTTTGACACATGCTCAGATTTGACATCCTTTCTTGACCCCAAGGGCCAACCGACCACTGGCGTGACTTTAACTCTCATGTTTTTTGTACTTGATATTTCATGCTATGGCGCATGGTTGTAACCAACCCTAACTGAAGGAAAATGACGATGATAATAGAGACGGTGCAGGTAATTTGAAGGGTTGCAAAGATGATGTAAGTATCAAACAACCATGCTTAGCAAATTTACAGGTATGCACCAGTCTGGATTCTTCATGCTTATGTTTTTACATATATTTTTCTGAGTATTGTTCTGTAAGAAATTTCTAAATGATTTTAATTTTGATTACATGAAATATCCCTCTGGCTATCGATCAAAATTGGATCCGTAACTTCGTCGAGGGATCTGAGAGAAACTGGATCTGAAGATCAACAAGGTGATGAAGGATATCAAACTACTTGATTCGGCACACCCGATAACTTCGTCGACTTGCACGACATATTTGAATCACATGCCAAACAATATTATTCATGGGCCGGAAGACTAGAAATTGTGACCGACATAGCGCCAGGACAAGTGCAACAATTTCTGGAACATTCGATCAACTCTCAGACTGTGCTTCAACAGTTAAGTGCTAGTCTGGTCAAGTATCGGGCGCATGCGGTGGAGATCATAGAAGTTTACGTGGACCCAATGGAACAACATAGATTTCCATACGCCCAAACCTGTGAGGAGTTTTTCATCAGTTGGTCAGAGTATGAGAACAATCACCCTTTCAAGTGATATCTTGAGTTGATTGTTAAAAGAATTGTTAGAAGATATCGCCACGTGGTGAATTTGTTTTACTTATCTGCACTTAGCCGTTATTTTAAGTTGAATTTTATGTCATAAATAAGAACATTGACCAATTAGTTAAGGGTCGATGGTTGCTGCAATAAAATCCTTTTTTTGGTTTGCTAAGAACTATTTCTGAACTAGCTTTAATTGAGAAGTCCTTCTGGACCAGAGACATGTTCTATTTTCATCAAATGCATGTGTGATTGGACACAGAGAAGAACTATTTCCTATCTTGTTTCATGAATGAATGTTGTAATGAGTAAGAGATATTAAATATATTGTTAAGTTATCTGATGCAATGTTTAATAGTTCTTTGCTTTAATGATGAAGATGAATCATTTTGTTACTATGTGATGGAGGACTAGAGTAGGTGAATTATTTTTCTTTCCATCATATTATCACATATGTGTTTTCTTTCTGGTAATTAGTATCTCAAACAATAATTGGATGCTCACATGGTTAACGTATTAGTACTAGACTTGTGGTATAGAATTGTCATCTGCATGATCGAGTAGTGGGTTATCCCAAGATCAACCTCTTCTCCAATATTTATAATATTTTCCCATTTTGTTGTGAAGTTGGTTTATACTGGCTTACAATATTATATTGGTCCCACCTAAAATAAAATACAAAAAGAAAAAGTCCAAACTGAAGGAGACGCCTTCACAAGAAAACGTAAATTCCATCGATTAAATGTCTGGATCGCAAGATCTGGAGAAACATTCAACCATTAAATGCTACAGAGTCTAATTGGGCCTCGATGGCGGGTTTGGTTCCTACTATTGAATTAAAGGGATCTAGGACCCATCGGTTTTTCAGAACATGGTTTTCACTGATGGTTTTCTATTTCTAGTTAAGGAATTAGGGTTGTTGACTAATCCAAGTTATTGGATTATGGTTTTAGATGCTACAGGATCCTATATGCATATTTTTTTATAAACAATGTATGATGAGATTAATATAGAATATTCTAGTTTTCCTGATTTGAGTTTCCATAGAAAAAATACCTATGTAATGTGTGTATTTTCCATTGTATCGTTTATGTTCTTTTATTGAAAATGTGTTTGCAATAAATAATTGTACAAGGTTAAAATCTACAATTCTCACACTAAATTAGCTTTCTTTTTTCAATAAAAAAGAATAGTACATGTGCGCATAGTATTTTTACCTTCATATGATAAATTTCTCCCCCAACATGTACAGGGATCATGACAAAAACTCCCTCACTTAAGTGTGACAAACAAGTGTGTAACAGATTCCCACTAAAGTTTGAGGTCAAAAGAGAAACTGATGGCTGAAACACTTTACAAACATGTGTGCAAAGGGCGCTGGAATAAAATATCCTGGTGGAAGTTGCAAACAAACATTAAACATAATATAGATATCATTCCCGAGGTAGGAATACCCATTCTCAGAATAAACTAGCTCACAGCATCACCACCAACCAATACATTTCAGATCCATGAAAGTAATAACAAAGGATATGGCCACAATTTTTTTTTTATGATCTACACCTCCATGAATTGTTTAGGTTGTAGCCACGAAAGAATACATAGTGGAGCTAAAATATGGAAAAAACATAGCCATGAACCAATACAATGTGGATCTTTTGAAAACATACATATCCGTAATATATCCAACATGATGATGATACTGGAATATTCTAAGTACTCAAATATTCTCCATTGTAGCCTAGGTGCCTAAGGAGTTCCTAGGGTATTCATCTTGATCCTGAAATGGTATGAATCTAGCCATGTGAATAGATGTCCTAATGTCAAACACGTTAGAAACCACTTGATTACTAGTTATTGATGTATACCGTTAACAAGTGTGAGGGAAATCACTATGATGACAATGACTCCCAAGGTACCCTAGTACATTCCAAAAAATGTGAACAAATGAGATGAAGTCAAACATTCATGGAATCATTCGATCAGAGGCCAATGATGTAAACCTAATTATGAAGGCAAGGAGACCTTCCATTGAGGCATGCAGGTTCCAATGTACTAATTGGTTTCTAAGTATAGTTTCTGGATAATGTGTTGAAGTTGACAGGAACAAACTCATCAAAGGAGGTCCATGATGTTTCCCCCATCATCGACATGAAACTAACATAGGAAAGTGATGTAAGATGATAGATCAAATGAGTATGGACTGACACGAGGATGGAAGTTGGTAATACTACATAGTGGTTGGCTTGAAGTGAAACTTCCCTTGAACATTGTGAGGCACGACAAATGACTTGGCAATATTGACTTGAGTAAGAGATAGACCAAAACATAGTGCGTCGATCATCAAAGAACTCTTCGGGTGAGTTGGAGGAGTATGAGAACCCATACAATCGATATTAATCAGAGACAAGACGATTAACCAACTGTAATATGAGATGCAAACATATTCCATGTTCAAGGGTGACAACAAAGGATTAAGATAAATATTACCATAAACTTGTCCCACTTCCTTCAACTTTTACCCTACCATGAATGGTGAGTACGTCTTTGTTTTTCAAAAATCTTGAGAAAGGATAATAAATTCTCTTTATAGCTCATCTTCTATGAGTCCCTCCTCACATGTTTAATGAACTTGAAGAAGGAGGGGTTTGGTCCTGTATGGGTCTTTCGATGCATATTGTTATGAGCCCAAAGAAGGAAAGCTTAGCGGTCTTTTCATGTTTAGAGAATATGAAAATATCTTAAAGATGACTCCAATGGTGTTCTTTTTCATAAATTTAGTGTCACAAGTCTGAAAAAGTGTAAAAGAATACAAGGGAGAGCTCTTCTAGTCGAGGTTGACTAGAGTATTCCTTTTTCATAATTAGTCCATTTGGTCCTAAAAAGGGTTTAAATTACATTGAATAGATAGTATTTCAGTTCCTTTTAACGAGTGTGAAAGGAAACAATATCACTCGATAATATTTTCATGTTTAGACTGTCTAAAAATAAATTAAAGGAGACTCCAAAGAGTTCATTTTTCATACAGTTTTTATGAGACCGAAAAGGTGATAAAAATATGCTCAGTTGTCTCCATTTTTTAATGAGCTTGACACAGAAAGCGAATTTTGCTCAAGGTTGGTTTCATTTTTACATGATCTTGAAACAAAAAATGAAACTTTTCTCGGGGTTGGTTTCATTTTTATGCAAACTTGAAACCATCAAATAAGACTTTGATCGAGGTTGGTTTCATTTTTACACGAGCTTGAAACCATCAAGTGAAACTTTTCTCTAGGTTTTGGTTTCATTTTTACACGAGCTTGAAACAAAGGATAAAACTTTGCTCATGGTAGGTTTTATTTTTACACAAGCTTGAAACAGAGAAAAAATATGCTTGGGATTGGTTTCATTTTTATGTGAGATTGAAACTAGAAAATAAACTATGCTTAGGGTATGTTTCATTTTTTTACAAAATTGAATCAAAGAAAAAATATGCTTGGGATTGGTTTCATTTTATGTTGTGGTTAATTCCCCTTGCAGATAGGTGAAATCCCCCTTGGATCAGGTTTCTTTCGATCCAAGACATAAGGAAAAAAATGGACACTAACTTCTCCTTGATACTAATTTATATGGTCATTAATAAAATCAGAAGAGAGAGAGAGAAAGTGGAAAATATTGATGGCTTACCTATTTCATGTAGGTTTTCCTTGCTGCTCCAACTGTTGAACTTGATCTCCAAGATTCAAGTATGTAAGTAGACATACTGCAAGAGACGAGACAATCATTTTCTGCTACTATATATCGTTAAGAGAAAGAATATTTATCTATGTTGGACTTAAACAAGATAAATATAAACATTCATGAAATGAACTATGTAGAGATTAAGAGAAACAAGCCAAGTTATACATTAAAAATTGAAAACATGGAAAAACTTACAACATTTTGATGTTGTGCTAGCACTCCTCCAAACTTATCCTTTCTAGCCCCTTCATGCATTACCAAACGATAGGTATGATGCTATGAAATACCTCTCCTCTTGAATATCACAGGATCAGAGGTATGATATTCCCAAGTTCCCCCTTCCTAAGCTCTCAAATAAGGAGTTTAAATAATTTTCCATTTTAGAACTAACTCAACAATCCAAGGAGAATATCACTCACTATATCCACTAAATTGGGATCTCCAAGATTTTGAGGAAGAAAATATCTCTCAAGTATTTTAGGGAGAAAATAGCTCTCAAGATCCATCAAATTAGGATATTGGTTTGACAAAATCTCTCAACCACCGATGAGGCTCCTAGCTTCTCCTTCAGATTAGGAAATTAGATGTGAGGTGGATTCTCACACTAAATTAGTTTCCTTTTTTCAATAAAAAAGAATAATACATGTCCACATAGTATTTTTACCTTCATATGATAAATTTATCCCCCAAAATCTCTAGGGATCATGACAAATACTCCATTTAAGAGTGAAAAAGAGGTGTGTAATAGATGCCCCATAAAGTGTGAGGTTAGAGGAGAAATGATGGTCGAAACACTTCACAAAAATATTAATGCAAGGGCGATGGAGTAGGAGAGCCTTGCATAATCTAAAAGCAAACATAAAACAATATATATGTATAATCCCCGAGGTATTAATACCTATGCTTGGAATAAATTGACTCAAAACATGGCCACCAACAGATATAATGCAGATCCATGAAATAATTGACTAAGGATATGGCCACCAAACATACATGATGGATCCATACCTCCATTACTCAATTAGGTTGTAGCCAAAAAATAATACACAATGGAGCTACAATACGATGAAAACATAGTCACAGACCAATACAAAGTGTATCTATGTGATATAGTATACATCAATGAGATTGCTAATATGATGGTTATACTGGAATATTTTGCATACTCAAATGATATCCAATGCAGCCTGGGAGAAGCACATAACATAGTGAGCACCCAACCCAGGGTCTTCATCCTGATCCTGAAACAATATGATTCTAACTATGTCAATATAGTTCTTTATGTCGAACATGGTAGAAACCACTTGATTACCAATCATTAATGTATACCATTAACAAGTGCGAGAGAAATCACCAATGATGACAATGAATCCCAAGGTACCCTAGTACATTCCAACGAATGTGAATAAATGAGCTGAGGTATAACATCTGTGGAATCATTTGATCAGAGGTAAATTGTGTAAAGCTACCATTGAAGGAGATGAATCCTGTAATTGAGGCATGTAGGTTCCAAGGTACTAATTGATTTCTAATTTTAATTCTCAGATAATGTGTTTAAGTCTATAGGAACAAACTCATCGAAGGAGGGCCATGATGTATCCCTCATCATCGACACAAAAATAACATAGGAAAGTGATGTAAGATGGTGAATTAAATGAGTATGGACTGACATAAGAATAAAAATTGATAATACTACAGAACGGTTGATTTGAGGTGAAGCTTCCCTTGAACATTGTGAGGCATGAAAAATGACTTGGGAGAATTGAATCGATTGAGAGAGAGACCAAAACATACCGTGATGATCACCGGGGAACTCTTCAGGTGATTCAAAGGAGTATGAGGACTCATAGGATTGGTATGACTTAGAGACAAGAAGATTATCCAATTGTGAGACGATATACAAACAGGTGCCATGTTCAAGGGAGACAACAAACAAATGCCATAATTTTTTCCAAAACATTGACCCACTTCCTTCAATTTTCACCCCACCATGATTGGTGAGTACCTCTTTGTATTTTAATGAGATTTAGGAGGATAACATATGCTCGGTATAGCTCATCTTTGATGAGTCCCTCAACATATGTTTAACAAACATAAAGAAGGAGGGTGCGGTCCCATATGGGTCCTTCAATGCATGTTTTAACGAACCCAAATAAGGTAAAATTGGCAGTATTTTCACATTTAGAGAGTCTCAAAAGGTATTAAAGAAGAATCCAAGGGTGTTCTTTTTCGTAAATTAGTCCCTCAAGCCTGAAAAAGTATAAAACAATATGAGGGAGAACTCTTCTATCCAAGGTTGACTAGAGCATTCCTTTTTCGTAATCATTCCATCCAGTCCGAAAAGGGGTTAAAATTACATAGAATAGATGCCCTTTCAAATCCTTTTAATGATTTTGGAAAGAAATAAGCTCACTTGACAATCTTTTCATGTTTAATGAGTCTGAAAAGATCTTAAAGGAGACTCCAAAGAGTCCCTTTTTCATATAGTTTTTACGAGCCCGAAAAAGTAATAAAAATATGCTCGGTTGTACTCCAAAGAGTTCCTTTTTCATATAGTTTTAACGATCCCAAAAAAAGTGATAAAAATATGCTCAGTTGTCTGCTTCATTTTTTAACGAGCCTGACACACAAAGAGAACTATGCTCGGGGTCGGTTTCATTTTTACACAAGATTGAAATAGAGAATAAAACTATGCTCGAGGTAGGTTTCATTTTTATATGAGCTTGAAACAAAGAATAAAATTGTGCTCGGGGTCAATTTCATTTTTACACGAGCTTGAAATTGAGAATAAAACTATGCTTGGGGTCAGTTTCATTTTTACATGATATTGAAATAGAGAATAAAACTATTCTCGGGGTTAGTTTCATTTTTACACAAGCTTGAAATAAAGAATAAAACTATTCTTAGGGTCAGTTTCATTTTTACATGAGCTTGAAACAAAGAATAAAACTATGCTCGAGTGATACCCATTAGCATGTTTTATTTCCAACATGATGTCTATAGGTTGGTACTTTTCCCCCAACATGATCGATAGAATCTAGCGGCTTATCTCTAACATGATTTCAAGAGGCTAGATACATTCCCTCCAAGCTTCGTTTCGTCCGTCAAATCTTCTTTTGCACCCTATTAGACTCTTGAATACTAATAGGAGTAGGTTCACCAGAGAGGGAGGAAGAGAGAGGATGAAATGACACAAGTGGAGGAAATGAAGGTTCATGTACGAGATCTAGTGGAAGACTCAAATCAAGTGAATTGAAGGGGGGTCCATTTAATTTTTTTAACGAGATTGACATAGACAATGAACTATGCTCATGGTTATTTGTTTCATTTTTTAACGATCTTGACACAAAAAGTGAACTATGCTTATCCATTTCATTTTTTAATGAGCTTGTCACATAAAATGAATTATGCTCATTTGTTTCATTTTTTAATGATCTTGACATAGAAAATGAACTATGCTCATGACTATCTATGATGGATTCCAAGAGGTCTTCATCATAAGGAAGAACAATTCTCTGGAAGGAATACATGTCGAGGGACTCAATAGGGGTAATCAGAGGAATATTAGGCTCCAAAACCCCCATTGAAGGGTTCACCATGTCAACTAGCAGATCTAATTCTAAAGAATTTGAGCATTTATTGAGAGGATCCTTCTCATCAGTATTTGAATGCATGGGACATGATTCCACATAATTAACCTGTGGCAAGGGGGATACCACTTGCATGTAAGGAACATTCGGGGGACTTAAATGTTCAACAATCAAATCATGACCAATGAATGAAATCTAGTCAATGGTCACAATTTTTCCATTATGAGGGAAATGCATCACTCGAAAGAGTGTGGGCACAACAAATTTCATATTATAAACATATTATCTCCCAAGGAGTAAATTAAAGTCCAAGGGGCCTTGGAATTCCATAACATCGAAAGAAACGATTTTCCCTCCTAAGGTGATGAAAATCTAAGGAAGTATCCCTAAAGGTTCATTGTATATTCTATCAAAACCCAACAAATGATGGGTCACTCACAAAAGATGAGGGGAACCAATAGCTTTCCAATCGGTTGAGGATAAAAGACTAACATAATCTCATTCATCTATAATAGTGCAAGGTATGAACCAATAGTGAAATTTCACAATGATTTGGAAATGCAGGTAGGAAAGAAGGCAAGGATTCTTCATACTATTATAATAAAAGGAAATGACCTCAGTACTTGGATGGGGTTCCATTGAAATGGGTAAAATAACCCCTTGTTCGGAGAAATTTTAAGTGACAAGAAACACTTGAGTGGTATCCACTTCATTCTTCAATGGAAAAGTGGGTTTGACTGAGGATTGAATTAGATCGACCACTTCATCAACCAATGGTTGGTCGCAAGAGGACTAATGGGAAGTAGTTGGAGGTGGAGGTTGTTGTTGGGAAACAACAATGTCTTCCAACAATTTTGAAGCTTCATCCATACAAGGGCATAGGTAAGTGTGGTGCATTTCCTTGCATAACTAGCAAGGAATATTGACCTTACCCTTTTTGCCCCTAACTGTATGATCATTGGTTGATGGTTTTTCATCATCATGATGTCCAAAGGTTGACGATGCATGTTTTTGGGAACCCATGGACCACACTTCTAAGACCTTGGGAAAACTAGGGAAATTCTTAAGAATGGGGTCACCCTTACAAATCCTGCAAGTGAATCTGTACTTGTGACATGTGTTGGTAGGATTTTCAATATCATCAACACTCCCATTGTGATTAATAGTGGTTGGTTGATTTCCCCCTTACTTATTTTTATTCTACTTAATATTCCATTTCTTATTCTTATTATCCTATTGGTTACTAGCATTAATACTTTCACTAGGCAAGGAAGAATAAAGGGAAGAAGACCTGACAGATGAAGAAGGAAAAGGGTCAACATAAGTTGATGTTCTTGGGGTGGAGGTTTTACATTTGAAGCACTAGGATCATTCATGATCACTGGAGTGGAAAACAACGATACTAGAAACCTTATAGTAAATTTGGGAAGAACCAAAGTAGCAATGTAAGGATGACCAATATTTCTGAAAGAAGGAAAAGGACAAGGATCCCCATGTAAATGGGTTCCTTGATTGGTAGGCTCCAAAACTGTTTCCATAGAAACAAAAAAAAACTAGGGTCTACTAAATCAAATAGCAAACACTACCAAAGTCCCTATAATATAAGAGAAAGAAAAAAACTCCCTTATGACAAGGAGAAAGGAAGTAAGGATCTTCTGGAGATGGGAGATGAGGCCATCAATGAAGAAACGAGAGACAATTACCCACAAATACTCTGTAATATACTTCTAGAGGTGAAAGTACTAGATGCAACCAAGTACCATCATAAGAATCCAAAATATTGTGTTGTATGTCTATATTAGGTACTAACAATACCACCATTGTAGCCACATAGGAAGGTAACCTAGGAAAATAAACTAGGGCTAACACTTCGTGCTTGGTGGTTGGGAAAAACGATCGTGGGAGAGGGATTCTGCAAATGGGAAGGTAACGAAAGAAAAATTAATTAGACCTGAAGCAACTCAGATAGTGGTTTCAACCCAAGGACTTTCCACTACTAAATATTTACCCCTTGACTCGCATAACACCATCGAGAGAGAGAGTGTCGCGGACCGGTCCAAGCGCTCTTCTCAACTTCTCCTACCTCTTGACTCCTTTGTTAAAGGATCTTTCCCAAAATACACTTCATGTTACTAATGGATTTTCACCAATTAGTGTTCCTAGTTTATTTTTCCAGTGGCCTTGGATAATTTACTCTCCACCCTACAACCAAGGCCCTACAACCTAGACTTGTTATCGGTTTCTGATAAAGAAAAATTATAGTTAATTTTAGATTAGGTACCTTGTTCCTTTTATGGTTGTTGTTACTCAAAAGGGTAAATGTTTAAGCCCTAAATCATGACACATTAACCCTTAATTGGGGCGTATTACATTAGTATTTTTATTTTAATTATGTCAGCTTGTGTCCATTAGTTGTAATTGTACCTCCTAGTCTCCTATATATACCAAGGATATCTTTTCATTTGGAATCATCTTGTATTGGTGAATTCATGTAATGTATAAGGAGGTTTCCCCCTCAACGAGGCTTATTATTTGAGTTTATCTCTTTCTCAAGGCATGGAGTACTTATTCTGAGGTTTTTTATGCTATTTTGATATTTGGTTCTTAACATTTGGTATCAGAGCTAGACAATCCTCGAGACTGGCTTCTTCAAAAAAAGTCTTCTTGTGATTTTCGCTACAATTTTTTTTATGGAAGGCTTTAGGATATGGAATTTATATGGTGTAGAGGAGACACATAGATATAAATTGGGTCCAAATTTAATATCTTGTTTCGTTACATTTTTTGATATACATTTTGTTCAAGTTAGGGTTTTTGACTAGTCCTGAAACTAGTTTGAAACATGTCTTCTTCGAATTTTTGCTCCCAATTTTTTTGGCTTGGTTTCCGGTTTTGAAATTTTTAGATTACGAATATGGAATAGTGAAGTATATTTTGTAAAAGTTTCATCCCTTGATTCATTGTACTCTGAAATTTATTCTCTAAGGAAATTAGGGTTTTTGGCTAGTCCAGATTTCAGTCTAAAATAGGTTTTCTTGCAAAAACTATTATATCTGAGGCTACAAACCTCCAAGTTGAGTGAAAACTATTCCATAGTTTAGGGTATGGAATGAATCTTTCCTATTGTGAATTTCAAGTTTTGAAGTGAATATAGTGACACATGACAGGCCGTACAGGTTCACTCTCCTGAAAGGGAAACAAATAACACATCTTGGGAAAGTTATCATAAAATTCTCTTGGAGAATCCAATATTGGTTGAAACTGTGGGGTTGGAAAGAAGATACATTAGGCTACCTTAGGCCAAAATTTTAGACTCATAAGGGCAAAAATTGAAGAGATGCAATAGAAGACAGGTTGGCTATAAGAACAATGTCAAAATCAGGGTTTTAAAACGTGTTTTTTTTTTTGGAAATTTGCACATATTTTGGCTAGAAGATCCAATTGGATAATGTGGTTATTCCACGTACCTAGAGTATATAGGAAGGCCCCTTTCGAAAAATTGTGCATTAGACATAAATACTATGTATTTGAGCTCCCATGTACCTAGTGTATATCGGGAGACCCCCTAGAATCTCAAGATGAAGATGAAGTTGAAGATGTAGAAGATATTTCTTATGAACATATGACTCCCACCATATCTTGTCATGCATTGGATGGAATTAGCACTCCTCAAACCCTCAATATCGAAGGATATATAAAAAATAAATAGATAATAGTAGTAATTGATTCTAGTAGTACTCATAATTTCATTCACTGTAAATTATCCAAAGCTCTCAATTGATTTATATATATCAAGTGCCATAGCTTCAAGTAATGATTGAAAATCGAGGAACTATCAATTGCTCAAGAAAATTCCATAAGATCAATCTTACTATGGGGGAATATTTAATGAATAATCCAATGATTTCTATACCCATGGGTGGTGTTGATGTTATACTAGGTGTCTAATGGTTACAATCATTGGGAACAATGGATTTTAATTTTCAAGAGACTTTCATGAAATTTTCATGGGAAGGAAAGTAATTTGAGTTAAGGGGTATCATAGGGGAACCCAGTAAAGTGGTAAGATCTAATGGCATGATAAAATTATTGAAAAAGGGGCATCAATGTTTAATTGTACAACTATTTTAACTAGATGTTCAAACATCTAAGCCATTTATTCCCCTAGATCTCCAAGGGATCATTGATAAGCATTCCAAATTATTTTAAGATATTCCCATAGGTATTCCACCCACTCACAATCATGATCATGCTATGTTTGATTAATTGGGTTGGTTGTCATTGATGTCAACCCTTGAAGAAAGTCCCGTAGCACAAAGGTTTGGGTAATGGACCCAAGTTTGTTTGATGGATAATGGTATGTGTTTTGATATATTTTCAGGAAAGATTATTCTAGATGGATAATACATGTCATTCCATTTCTAGTGGTATGTGGAATGTAACATAACTCCTCAGGGTCAGAGAGTTATGGCCATGTGAAGTTGAATAACCCTCATGAGTCATCTAGAAGCCCCAAAAGGTCAAAGTAGTCAAAGTGGTTGCAAAGAAGAAATTATTTAAATAATAAAGTGAAG
>JZKD02S1975199.1:5965-22684 GCA_000966675.3 Picea glauca | reverse complement strand
TGTGTAGTTAGTGTGTTATTAATTCAATTCATATCTTTGATTTCTTTCTTGAAAACACTATTTAATTTATGCCTTTACTTTCATTCACTCATGCTTTCAATTTTCAATGTGAAGAACAAGTGTGCAAACAAAATTCTAGTAGAGTTCATGTTTAACTTATCACCAACGATCTATATGTTGTTAACCTAGGAATCCTAAGAAATTGTAAAGTCATGGAACTTGAATCTACAACTACAAGATTTGTTGGATTCGGTTTAACATTGCAATTTCCATTTTAAAGTTTGATAAAGCTACATGAATTAATTGAGTTATTGATTAAGTTAACTGGATCATTCGACATATGAACAAAAGGATTGAAATAAATTGATTAAAGAACAAAGCATACTCATACACTTGATTCTAATTTATGGGAATGATTTGTCGAACAGAGTGCTTATGAATGCAGTAGGGATAGATTAGAGTTTTCTTATCTAGTCCTGCATATATTTTTCCGACACCTCAAAATCCTACGAGCATCCATATTGATAATTTAATGTACTTCAATTTAAGAAATTAAATTTACAAACATTATAAAATGAAGATACCATGGAGAAGGAAATCCGAATCTTGGATTCTAACTCAACCATTCTAGCTATAGCCTTTGGACTCCCTGCAACTTGTCTTTGTTTCTTATCCTTCCCTTTGTTCTTCTTTGGACAATGGATGGAATAATTTCCCCTCTAATGACCCCTAAAACATTTCAAATGACTCAAATCCTTCTTTCCTTGGCTTAATTATTTGTTCTTACCACTATTGGGTTCTTTTTGGCATCCCTTCCTCTTTCTCCCAACAAAGATTTGGTCTTCTACTTCACTTTTCTTAGCTAGATTAGATTCTAACCTTGGATATTCCTACACAAATTCATTACAAAGCTTCTCAAAATATGTTGAATTCTAATGAGAAAAAAACACCTTGGACAAAGGGTTTCTAGGATGAATCTCATTTAAAGAAATGGGAACCAACTCTTCATCCTCCACTTTTTACCCTATGGTATCCCATTGATCTCTCAACTCTATGAAATTTCCAATTTATCTAGCCACTAATTATGTGTCACTTGTGCAAATGGCCAAGACCTTGTTTCCCAATACCATTTTCCTAGATATGTTCACTCTCTAGTGTAAGGGAATCAAAGCATCATACATTCTCCTAGTGTACTTATTCTCCACAATGTGAGTGATAGAATTATTCCTCACCAAATCAAGAATTATTATCTTTTCCTTGGATTATTTTCTATTATGATCAACCAATTGCTTTAATTATTCATTGTAGTGATGTCTTTCTCAAAATTCCCCTAAATATCAAACTCTTCCAAAAAAAAATTATGTGTGTACTTCCAAGGTGTAAAATTGGAAGCACCTTCCAAATTGTTACACTCTCTAAGACTAAGAGTCATCATCCTTGCAAATCTAAATGACAACACAAAAAAAGATCAAAACAAATCAAGTATATCATCCTTCTAGGGTTCAATTGCTTATCCCATGCATGATAGGGTTTATACCCAACAACCTATCACAAGTCAGGTGCCTCTCCCAAGCATGGAGCAACAGAAATACACAACTCGCTTTTCACCAAGAGAGGAACCTTGGTCAAATCATTTGTAATACAATGTGGAAATTTAAAAAATATACAATTTAAAAAACTTCAAAATTTTCACCTCATTTATTTGAGGCTCCATGGATCTATATCAGACAACTTTCAAGCTTATGGATGAATCTGAAATATAAATTAAAAAAACAATATACTTCACTTCTATCCAACCAAATCATTCGGTGATATCAAGAAAATAGACACCAAAAATATGTGCTTGAAGGAGAGAAGATTCATAGAGCTTAGGGCACAATCTCCACTATCAACTAGATATTAAAATTACTTTAGTTAAAATATTTCATAGGAAAATCTAATTTATATTTTATTCTCAGCATGATAAATCACATAACATATCAGCAAAGCTCTTCCAATAAATCACCATATAGAAACAAACAATAAACGATTCATAAGAAATGAGAACATGAGTCTAATTTTCATATCTACAACTGACAAATTTGGACAAGAATGGTACACTTCATATTAAAACATAAACAAATATATATGAAATACCTTATCTCATCCCAAGATGGTACAACATGTTTTTTCAACTCATCTAAGAAAGGACACTCCAATTTCTATCAAACCCTAGCTAGGGAATCCACCATCAACAACTGACTTTAACCTTAAATACCATGGCCTAGTAAGGCACCTTGAGAAGCTTTGTTGGCCATGCCAAATTCTTCACGACAAGCTACCATCACACCAACAAGTCCACCCTTGGATCTCCCACTTGTATCATAAAAGCATTCAAGGAGATTCACATGATTTCAACACATAAATTGCAATAGAGTCAAGAAATCCAAGTCTTTTCTAGGGAAATTTCATGCCACAAGCCCTTATTCTTACTCACACCAAGAATTCAACCTTAGCACTCCAAGTATTCTCTAGATCGTATTACACACAAACCCTAGTGCATCAATTCTTCACCTAATACTTTCAAATCTTGGATCACATGAGAACAAAGAATATAAGATAAGTACATTAAGAATATATAAATAATCTAGTGACTAAGTTGTTATACAAAGACAACATCCTCCCTTTATATATGATAGGTGAGGAAGGACAACAATATAAATTGGAGCAAGTCCAAAAAAACATAATATAATCCACTAGAGTAGGTCCACATGAGGAGGACTCTTCTCCAATGTCTGCACATGTCACAATATGGTTGAACTACACCTCCCAAGTGGTGCACTCTCCAAAATAAGTCTCCACATGTCAAGCACTCCTCATCACAAGGTTTCACACTCTCCAAGGAATTATCCTAAGATCCAATGCTCCTCCTCCACAAGTTTGTATTAGCTCCACAACAACTTCCAAGTGGTGTGTTAGCACTCCATAAAAAAATTTGGCCGATAAACATATGACGAAGGTAACTATTTCAACCAACTTTGAGACTCGAAACTAGCCTTTTGGACCTGGAGAGGACTCTTTCAGGAGACATGGTCTCAGCGCAGGATATGGATTTAAAGTTGTGGCTAGATTTAACACCTTTGAAATAATGGGTTATGGTTATATTGGCACAAAAGAGTAAGACCTTGGGCTAAGAAGTCGGTTCAAGGAAAACGATGGGAACAAATGACTCAGTGAATGAACTTGAGAGGATAAAGGCTAAGCGAGCAATAGTCTTCAGTGTAAAATCATTGTGTGTGGGTGGGGAGAAAATACAGAAAGCAACTTGGAGCACCGCTAAGGATGAATTCAAAGTTTAAATTTAGAGGAAAAACGCTTTGTCTAAATGGCATGAACAAGGGGCGTTGCACATCGAATCCACAGGTTCAAAATTTTGTTCCTATTTAGACAGAAAAAGATATGAATAAACAAACAGGAAGTACATATGTAAAGAAAGGAAAACAATACATCCGACTGCTACAATTAGAATCTTTTCATCAAAGCTTTGGGAATTTTGCATTAAATTTTGATCAATCTCAAAATACATACAATAATCATTGTCTATACTAATTTTTCCAACCAACCTTGCTTACATTGAAAATATCAAATATATAGGCAAGGGTGTCACTTGGGCCGACCTACTCTTCTAACTAATATCTCTAAAAACTAGGAAACTGACTGTCTACGCTAAATGACTCTTTGCATGATGATTTTCCAAAAATAGACAACAAATACATATGGCTACATAGTGACTGTTTGTAATCCGCGACAGGGATTTAGTTACCGATCAAGTCTCATCATGAGAGAGTGATGTGTCAATACTTTCCTTTGATCAGATATCGAAACGGACAAGTCTTTTTCAGNTGTGTAGTTAGTGTGTTATTAATTCAATTCATATCTTTGATTTCTTTCTTGAAAACACTATTTAATTTATGCCTTTACTTTCATTCACTCATGCTTTCAATTTTCAATGTGAAGAACAAGTGTGCAAACAAAATTCTAGTAGAGTTCATGTTTAACTTATCACCAACGATCTATATGTTGTTAACCTAGGAATCCTAAGAAATTGTAAAGTCATGGAACTTGAATCTACAACTACAAGATTTGTTGGATTCGGTTTAACATTGCAATTTCCATTTTAAAGTTTGATAAAGCTACATGAATTAATTGAGTTATTGATTAAGTTAACTGGATCATTCGACATATGAACAAAAGGATTGAAATAAATTGATTAAAGAACAAAGCATACTCATACACTTGATTCTAATTTATGGGAATGATTTGTCGAACAGAGTGCTTATGAATGCAGTAGGGATAGATTAGAGTTTTCTTATCTAGTCCTGCATATATTTTTCCGACACCTCAAAATCCTACGAGCATCCATATTGATAATTTAATGTACTTCAATTTAAGAAATTAAATTTACAAACATTATAAAATGAAGATACCATGGAGAAGGAAATCCGAATCTTGGATTCTAACTCAACCATTCTAGCTATAGCCTTTGGACTCCCTGCAACTTGTCTTTGTTTCTTATCCTTCCCTTTGTTCTTCTTTGGACAATGGATGGAATAATTTCCCCTCTAATGACCCCTAAAACATTTCAAATGACTCAAATCCTTCTTTCCTTGGCTTAATTATTTGTTCTTACCACTATTGGGTTCTTTTTGGCATCCCTTCCTCTTTCTCCCAACAAAGATTTGGTCTTCTACTTCACTTTTCTTAGCTAGATTAGATTCTAACCTTGGATATTCCTACACAAATTCATTACAAAGCTTCTCAAAATATGTTGAATTCTAATGAGAAAAAAACACCTTGGACAAAGGGTTTCTAGGATGAATCTCATTTAAAGAAATGGGAACCAACTCTTCATCCTCCACTTTTTACCCTATGGTATCCCATTGATCTCTCAACTCTATGAAATTTCCAATTTATCTAGCCACTAATTATGTGTCACTTGTGCAAATGGCCAAGACCTTGTTTCCCAATACCATTTTCCTAGATATGTTCACTCTCTAGTGTAAGGGAATCAAAGCATCATACATTCTCCTAGTGTACTTATTCTCCACAATGTGAGTGATAGAATTATTCCTCACCAAATCAAGAATTATTATCTTTTCCTTGGATTATTTTCTATTATGATCAACCAATTGCTTTAATTATTCATTGTAGTGATGTCTTTCTCAAAATTCCCCTAAATATCAAAATCTTCCAAAAAAAAATTATGTGTGTACTTCCAAGGTGTAAAATTGGAAGCACCTTCCAAATTGTTACACTCTCTAAGACTAAGAGTCATCATTCTTGCAAATCTAAATGACAAAACAAAAAAAGATCAAAACAAATCAAGTATATCATCCTTCTAGGGTTCAAGTGCTTATCCCATGCATGATAGGGTTTATACCCAACAACCTATCACAAGTCAGGTGCCTCTCCCAAGCATGGAGCAGTAGAAATACACAACTCGCTTTTCACCAAGAGAGGAACCTTGGTCAAATCATTTGTGATACAATGTGGAAATTTAAAAAATATACAATTTAAAAAACTTCAAAATTTTCACCTCATTTATTTGAGGCTCCATGGATCTATATCAGACAACTTTCAAGCTTATGGATGAATCTGAAATATAAATTAAAAAAACAATATACTTCACTTCTATCCAACCAAATCATTCGGTGATATCAAGAAAATAGACACCAAAAATATGTGCTTGAAGGAGAGAAGATTCATAGAGCTTAGGGCACAATCTCCACTATCAACTAGATATTAAAATTACTTTAGTTAAAATATTTCATAGGAAAATCTAATTTATATTTTATTCTCAGCATGATAAATCACATAACATATCAGCAAAGCTCTTCCAATAAATCACCATATAGAAACAAACAATAAACGATTCATAAGAAATGAGAACATGAGTCTAATTTTCATATCTACAACTGACAAATTTGGACAAGAATGGTACACTTCATATTAAAACATAAACAAATATATATGAAATACCTTATCTCATCCCAAGATGGTACAACATGTTTTTTCAACTCATCTAAGAAAGGACACTCCAATTTCTATCAAACCCTAGCTAGGGAATCCACCATCAACAACTGACTTTAACCTTAAATACCATGGCCTAGTAAGGCACCTTGAGAAGCTTTGTTGGCCATGCCAAATTCTTCACGACAAGCTACCATCACACCAACAAGTCCACCCTTGGATCTCCCACTTGTATCATAAAAGCATTCAAGGAGATTCACATGATTTCAACACATAAATTGCAATAGAGTCAAGAAATCCAAGTCTTTTCTAGGGAAATTTCATGCCACAAGCCCTTATTCTTACTCACACCAAGAATTCAACCTTAGCACTCCAAGTATTCTCTAGATCGTATTACACACAAACCCTAGTGCATCAATTCTTCACCTAATACTTTCAAATCTTGGATCACATGAGAACAAAGAATATAAGATAAGTACATTAAGAATATATAAATAATCTAGTGACTAAGTTGTTATACAAAGACAACATCCTCCCTTTATATATGATAGGTGAGGAAGGACAACAATATAAATTGGAGCAAGTCCAAAAAAACATAATATAATCCACTAGAGTAGGTCCACATGAGGAGGACTCTTCTCCAATGTCTGCACATGTCACAATATGGTTGAACTACACCTCCCAAGTGGTGCACTCTCCAAAATAAGTCTCCACATGTCAAGCACTCCTCATCACAAGGTTTCACACTCTCCAAGGAATTATCCTAAGATCCAATGCTCCTCCTCCACAAGTTTGTATTAGCTCCACAACAACTTCCAAGTGGTGTGTTAGCACTCCATAAAAAAATTTGGCCGATAAACATATGACGAAGGTAACTATTTCAACCAACTTTGAGACTCGAAACTAGCCTTTTGGACCTGGAGAGGACTCTTTCAGGAGACATGGTCTCAGCGCAGGATATGGATTTAAAGTTGTGGCTAGATTTAACACCTTTGAAATAATGGGTTATGGTTATATTGGCACAAAAGAGTAAGACCTTGGGCTAAGAAGTCGGTTCAAGGAAAACGATGGGAACAAATGACTCAGTGAATGAACTTGAGAGGATAAAGGCTAAGCGAGCAATAGTCTTCAGTGTAAAATCATTGTGTGTGGGTGGGGAGAAAATACAGAAAGCAACTTGGAGCACCGCTAAGGATGAATTCAAAGTTTAAATTTAGAGGAAAAACGCTTTGTCTAAATGGCATGAACAAGGGGCGTTGCACATCGAATCCACAGGTTCAAAATTTTGTTCCTATTTAGACAGAAAAAGATATGAATAAACAAACAGGAAGTACATATGTAAAGAAAGGAAAACAATACATCCGACTGCTACAATTAGAATCTTTTCATCAAAGCTTTGGGAATTTTGCATTAAATTTTGATCAATCTCAAAATACATACAATAATCATTGTCTATACTAATTTTTCCAACCAACCTTGCTTACATTGAAAATATCAAATATATAGGCAAGGGTGTCACTTGGGCCGACCTACTCTTCTAACTAATATCTCTAAAAACTAGGAAACTGACTGTCTACGCTAAATGACTCTTTGCATGATGATTTTCCAAAAATAGACAACAAATACATATGGCTACATAGTGACTGTTTGTAATCCGCGACAGGGATTTAGTTACCGATCAAGTCTCATCATGAGAGAGTGATGTGTCAATACTTTCCTTTGATCAGATATCGAAACGGACAAGTCTTTTTCAGAGTCTCGCTATCTGCAGTAACGACTTTGATTTTTTCCACATGCTCATCTGCTGGGGGAATTTGCGCAGCAAGTGGCTACTGACTGTCATTGCCATTATCAAAATGAAAAATGTCTTAGGGCGATGTCTCCTTCAAAAATGTCAATATTTTATTTCTTTTTGCATATACAGAAATGAACTCATCTAATCTTGTTTCTTCTGTTCGCTGGTGAGATATGCACAGGCTTTCTCCTCGACCACCTCACATTCTATGGAATGCTTCACATACCTTTCTTTTGACAGCCTCTATGCTTCACTCGGTTTTACAATTGTATCCTTCACCTCTCTGAGCTTTATTTTGAGCCACATCACGTTCCCTTCGCGGCCTTGAACTACTGACACTTCAATGGTCTTTGTTGATAGTTGTTGTCTCAGCTCCCTATTTCCTAGTAAAGTTCGGCGATAGCTAGTTTCACCTGATTCAGCTGTTGAGATGGCTATTTATCATTTCTACCCACAACATCCATCCTCCTCATTCTTCTCCTAGTTTCTCTACTTGTACCTTCCACAAGATCTAGCCGGATAGCGTGCATAAGTAATTTTTCAGCAAAAGATCTTGCGAGTGGCTCGTCTGGGATTCGGGTTTCCCCAGCTTCCTTATTCTTCTTTGGCCTGCCCCTTCTCTGAGGTATATGTTGTTGGGGATATTGGGCTTCTACTATCCTTCCTTCCTACGTAGTTCCTTACACTCTAGGTTCTACATGGTGTGATGTCCTCATTCCCATGGGTAAAGGGAAAACTCCCTTTGTATCCTTGGGGATGCCTATTGTTTGTGAGAACGAATCTCAGTCGCTTTGGGGCTCGGGCCTAGAAATTATGCTAGTTTTCACGCCATTCCTTATGTTTTGGGAGGTCACCATGGTGTGACCATTATTTATCTTGCGCGTAGTGGATCCAAAAAATTCCCAAGATGGAGAATTCGATCGACCTGGGCCTGCGAGAAANGTGACTGTTTGTAATCCGCGACAGGGATTTAGTTACCGATCAAGTCTCATCATGAGAGAGTGATGTGTCAATACTTTCCTTTGATCAGATATCGAAACGGACAAGTCTTTTTCAGAGTCTCGCTATCTGCAGTAACGACTTTGATTTTTTCCACATGCTCATCTGCTGGGGGAATTTGCACAGCAAGTGGCTACTGACTGTCATTGCCGTTATCAAAATGAAAAATGTCTTAGGGCGATGTCTCCTTCAAAAATGTCAATATTTTATTTCTTTTTGCATATACAGAAATGAACTCATCTAATATTGTTTCTTCTGTTCGCTGGTGAGATATGCACAGGCTTTCTCCTCGACCACCTCACATTCTCTGGAATGATTCACATACCTTTCTTTTGATAGCCTCTATGCTTCACTCGGTTTTACGATTGTATCCTTCACCTCTCTGAGCTTTATTTTGAGCCACATCACGTTCCCTTCGCGGCCTTGAACTGCTGACACTTCAATGGTCTTTGTTGCTAGTTGTTGTCTCAGCTCCCTATTTCCTAGTAAAGTTCGGCGATAGCTAGTTTCACCTGATTCAGCTGTTGAGATGGCTATTTATCATTTCTACCCACAACATCCATCCTCCTCGTTCTTCTCCTACTTTCTCTACTTGTACCTTCCACAATATCTATCCGAATAGCGTGCATAAGTAATTTTTCAGCAAAAGATCTTGCGAGTGGCTCGTCTGGGATTCGGGGTTCCCCAGCTTCCTTATTCTTCTTTGGCCTGCCCCTTCTCTGAGGTATATGTTGTTGGGGAGATTAGGCTTCTACTATCCTTCCTTCCTACGTAGTTCCTTACACTCTAGGTTCTACATGGTGTGATGTCCTCATTCCCATGGGTAAAGGGAAAACTCCCTTTGTATCCTTGGGGATGCCTATTGTTTGTGAGAACGAATCCCAGTCGCTTTGGGGCTCGAGCCTAAAAATTATGCTAGTTTTCGCGCCATTCCTTATGTTTTGGGAGGTCACCATGGTGTGACCATTATTTATCTTGCGCGTAGTGGATCCAAAAAATTCCCAAGATGGAGAATTCGATCGACCTGGGCCTGCGAGAAAACTTACAGACATAGCATGAATTTGATTTCGCGAATAAAATGGGTGCAGAAACTCTAGGATTTATAACAGATCGGGAGGAAGGAGGAATCATTCCAAGAAACATTGAATTCATGGCGACTAGATGTTTCGAATCGAACTGCATATTTTCCATAACACATCCCCGTGTGTAAGGTACAGGCGATAAGTGTTGCAGGGCATACATGATACAAATGTCACAATTTCCATTCCTTTGCCCTTTATAATGAACTGATAATAGTTACAGCACTTGCTAACGTGACTTCCATTAACTACTTGACTCGACCTAGGGGACATAGAGACTAACGTTTAATAGGACCTGACTCTCTTGGAATGACATACCCATACCATTTACGCATGTTTTGACTCTGACATCCCTTCCTATTTACAAGGGCCAACCGACCACTTGCTGACTTTGACCCCTTCATTGTTACGTACCTAAATTCACATGTTTTGACACATGGGCCATAACGCAGCTAAAAAACGACTCTAATTGAAAGGAAAATGGCGACACTAATAGTTGGCTCCAATGGGAATGCTATCCTCCCTACCAGGTAGAAAAGAACAGTAGACCAGATGCTTGACCATTGGGCCTTATTTTGACTCTTTGACACTGCAATATGAAAAACAAAGTGCAACCTAAACCTATCGATGTGACTTCTCAAACACTCATCATAAACTCAGGGCCTTCACTTCGAGCTTCAATTTTCTATTGACCTACTGACTCGACACAAAAATAAAACAACTATTTACAATGACATATGACCTAAATGTATTTTATTTCATCATATAATGTTTGAGGAACCTGTCGTTTACAGGCCCCCAACCAAAGCACTCTTCATTTGATCCTTCTAGAAAATAAGCATTGCTCCTGCAATGTGCATTGACTCTGAATGGACCCATCCAAAGGTGGTTGAATTTTTCGTGCTTTCCTTTATCTTCATTTCTCGCATCCCATCTCATCACCAGCTCCCCTACCTGAAATTCCTCCTGCTTAGAACGCTTATGGAAGGTTCTCTTCATCCTTTCCTGGTGGAGTTGTGATCGATTGTATACCTGTTCCCTCAGATATTGTGTGTGAATCAGTTGATTTATTCTCCTTTGCGTGTCATCTGGATCGACCTCCTATTCCTGCAACAAATTTCAAATGGGAAACCCTAGTGTGGTAGGGAAAATTTCATATGCATCGTATACAATATGAAAAGGCGACGTTGATATGGAATTCTTGGTAATAGCTCGATCTTCCCATAGCGCATAGATGATATTTTTATGCCAGGATTTCTTATTGTCTTGAAAGAGTCTTTTCATGATCTTGGTTAGTATTTTGTTTGAGGATTCTACTAACTCATTCCCTTGTGGGTAGTATGTCGTAGAATTCCCCAGGGTTATATCGTAATCTTGACAAAACTTTTCCATCCTCTTGGACTTGAATGAGGCCGCGTTGTATGTTATGATCTTGACAGGGAATCCAAATATCAATAAGATGTTTGTCTCCATAAATTGGATGATGACTGCGTCAGTAGCTTGCTTCATGGGGATCGCTTATATCCATTTTGTGAAGTAGTAGGTGGTCGTGAGTATCCATTTTTTCTATGTCAGGATGGAGGATTTATTTTCCCTATGAAATCCAAACCCCACTACATGAAAGGTTCTTTGACTGAGATCGACTTTAGTGGCAGGGGTTGCAGCTTTCTTCTCCTGTCAACAATTTGACATTCGTGGAAGCTAGAGACTTCTTTGTACATGTCTGCAAAAATTGTAGGCCAATAATACCCCGCTCTCAGTATTTTGTGCACAGTGGTTTTCCAATAGTGGTTCCCTCCACAATCCCCTTTGGTAAATTCTTCTATGGCTTGCTTTGCATCATTTTCCAGCAAACAACTCAAGAATATTCCTCCAGGATCTTTCCAGTAGAGTGAGTTATCCAGGATGCAGAACTTAACTACTTTAAGCTTTAGAAATCTGGTCTTGGTCTTACTTACACCCAGAGGGGCCTAGAGATTCTTCAACACATAGATTATGTCTACATAACATGTCGAATCGACGAACTTCTAAGACACCTGCGTAGTCGTTTCCTTCTAAGAAATCTCTAACAGAACAACAATGAAATCTATTCCCATAGTGTCACAGTCCGACTGTGCCATTAGCTTCACAAGGCGCTGACCCTTAATTAGTTTTGTAGGATTAATCTCTAGGTCATATTCTAGCATGGACGCTATCCAGTTACCTCTCTTCCCTTCGAGGTTGGGCTGAGTCAAGGTATCCTTTACTGATTTTCTTGGAACATAAGAAATGACGTGGGAGTGAAATATGTACATCCTAAACTCCTTCAGGGCTTTCACTAAGGTGTATGCTTGTTTTCCCATAATTTCATACCTTAGTGGAGCATCCTGCAGCATCCTATTGAAATAGGCTATAGGGTTCTCGAAGTTCTACTAGTCTTTCTGCAACAACACATCGACAATCATATGCTCCGAGGCAAATCAAAACAGGATGAAATATTTCGTGAAGTCTGGACTGGCTAGCATAGGAGCTATAGTCAGTGCCACCTTGATATATTCAAAATATTTCTTGTCTTTCGAATTCCACTTGATCTCATTCCCCTTCCTGAGCATGCAGGTTATGTGCGTTATAATTTTTTCCAGGTTCAGGATGAATCTTCTCAATAATTTTACCTTTCCCAGGAAGGATTGCACTTCCTTCTTACTCTGTGGAGTGCCTGTTTTTAGGATTCTGTAAACCTTGTTGGGGTCTATCTTGATGCCTTATTTTGAGATAATGTTCCCCAACAACTTCCCTTCTTCCATCCCTATTGGCATAGGGTATGACCGAGTGTTCAACGCTACAACAACACACCAACAACACCCTAACTATCGGCCCTTTTGGCAACACGTGCGAAGCAGATAAAGTCTCACCCAAGGTAGAGGTAGGGGTGGTTGCACGACTCAGGTATATGCAACCTTAGCTGGGACATAGATCTGTGATTATAATACTTAATAGAGCACTTATCACCATCAGTTCAACATTATTTAACCAATATCTACTCCACAAAGAAAACATAGCATCGCAACATTCACCCTGATCTAATGTACTTAAGCACTTAGCATAAGTAAATGGATTAGATATAGCAGGTTCAAGAACTAAGAACATTCACCTATGTTAGATATAGCATCCAAATTCATCATAAGCACAAAGGATAAATAGATATATCTATCTATCTATATCAAGAACTTAGCAAATAACACATAAACACATCAGAACATCACACAAAGCAGAATAAAATAGTATTTACGTANTCTAGGTTCTACATGGTGTGATGTCCTCATTCCCATGGGTAAAGGGAAAACTCCCTTTGTATCCTTGGGGATGCCTATTGTTTGTGAGAACGAATCCCAGTCGCTTTGGGGCTCGGGCCTAGAAATTATGCTAGTTTTCACGCTATTCCTTATGTTTTGGGAGGTCACCATGGTTTGACCATTATTTATCTTGCGCGTAGTGGATCCAAAAAATTCCCAAGATGGAGAATTCGATCGACCTGGGCCTGCGAAAAAACTTACAGACAGAGCATGAATTTGATTTCGCGAATAAAATGGGTGCAGAAACTCTAGGATTTATAACAGATCGGGAGAAAGGAGGAATCATGCCAAGAAACATTGAATTCATGGCGACTAAATGTTTCGAATCGAACTACATATTTTCCATAACACATCCCCGTGTGTAAGGTACAGGCGATAAGTGTTACAGAGAATACATGATACAAACATCACAATTTCCATTCCTTTGCCCTTTATAATGAACTGATAATAGTTACATCACTTGCTAACGTGACTTCCATTAACTACTTGACTCGACCTAGGGGACATAGAGACTAATGTTTAATAGGACCTAACTCTCTTGGAATGACATACCCATACCATTTACGCATGTTTCGACTCTGACATCCCTTCCTATTTACAAGGGCCAACCGACCACTTGCTGACTTCGACCCCTTCATTGTTACGTACCTAAATTCACATATTTTGACACATGGGCCATAACGCAGCTAAAAAACGACTCTAATTGAAAGGAAAATGGCGACACTAATAGTTGGCTCCAATGGGAATGCTATCCTCCCTACCAGGTAGAAAAGAACAGTAGACCAGATGCTTGACCATTGGGCCTTATTTTGACTCTTTGACACTGCAATATGAAAAACAAAGTGCAACCTAAACCTATCGATGTGACTTCTCAAACACTCATCATAAACTCAGGGCCTTCACTTCGAGCTTCAATTTTCTATTGACCTACTGACTCGACACAAAAATAAAACAACTATTTACAATGACATATGACCTAAATGTATTTTATTTCATCATATAATGTTTGAGGAACCTGTCGTTTACAGGCCCCCAACCAAAGCACTCTTCATTTGATCCTTCTAGAAAATAAGCATTGCTCCTGCAATGTGCATTGACTCTGAATGGACCCATCCAAAGGTGGTTGAATTTTTCGTGCTTTCCTTTATCTTCATTTCTCGCATCCCATCTCATCACCAGCTCCCCTACCTGAAATTCCTCCTGCTTAGAACGCTTATGGAAGGTTCTCTTCATCCTTTCCTGGTGGAGTTGTGATCGATTGTATACCTGTTCCCTCAGATATTGTGTGTGAATCAGTTGATTTATTCTCCTTTGCGTGTCATCTGGATCGACCTCCTATTCCTGCAACAAATTTCAAATGGGAAACCCTAGTGTGGTAGGGAAAATTTCATATGCATCGTATACAATATGAAAAGGCGACGTTGATATGGAATTCTTGGTAATAGCTCGATCTTCCCATAGCGCATAGATGATATTTTTATGCCAGGATTTCTTATTGTCTTGAAAGAGTCTTTTCATGATCTTGGTTAGTATTTTGTTTGAGGATTCTACTAACTCATTCCCTTGTGGGTAGTATGTCGTAGAATTCCCCAGGGTTATATCGTAATCTTGACAAAACTTTTCCATCCTCTTGGACTTGAATGAGGCCGCGTTGTATGTTATGATCTTGACAGGGAATCCAAATATCAATAAGATGTTTGTCTCCATAAATTGGATGATGACTGCGTCAGTAGCTTGCTTCATGGGGATCGCTTATATCCATTTTGTGAAGTAGTAGGTGGTCGTGAGTATCCATTTTTTCTATGTCAGGATGGAGGATTTATTTTCCCTATGAAATCCAAACCCCACTACATGAAAGGTTCTTTGACTGAGATCGACTTTAGTGGCAGGGGTTGCAGCTTTCTTCTCCTGTCAACAATTTGACATTCGTGGAAGCTAGAGACTTCTTTGTACATGTCTGCAAAAATTGTAGGCCAATAATACCCCGCTCTCAGTATTTTGTGCACAGTGGTTTTCCAATAGTGGTTCCCTCCACAATCCCCTTTGGTAAATTCTTCTATGGCTTGCTTTGCATCATTTTCCAGCAAACAACTCAAGAATATTCCTCCAGGATCTTTCCAGTAGAGTGAGTTATCCAGGATGCAGAACTTAACTACTTTAAGCTTTAGAAATCTGGTCTTGGTCTTACTTACACCCAGAGGGGCCTAGAGATTCTTCAACACATAGATTATGTCTACATAACATGTCGAATCGACGAACTTCTAAGACACCTGCGTAGTCGTTTCCTTCTAAGAAATCTCTAACAGAACAACAATGAAATCTATTCCCATAGTGTCACAGTCCGACTGTGCCATTAGCTTCACAAGGCGCTGACCCTTAATTAGTTTTGTAGGATTAATCTCTAGGTCATATTCTAGCATGGACGCTATCCAGTTACCTCTCTTCCCTTCGAGGTTGGGCTGAGTCAAGGTATCCTTTACTGATTTTCTTGGAACATAAGAAATGACGTGGGAGTGAAATATGTACATCCTAAACTCCTTCAGGGCTTTCACTAAGGTGTATGCTTGTTTTCCCATAATTTCATACCTTAGTGGAGCATCCTGCAGCATCCTATTGAAATAGGCTATAGGGTTCTCGAAGTTCTACTAGTCTTTCTGCAACAACACATCGACAATCATATGCTCCGAGGCAAATCAAAACAGGATGAAATATTTCGTGAAGTCTGGACTGGCTAGCATAGGAGCTATAGTCAGTGCCACCTTGATATATTCAAAATATTTCTTGTCTTTCGAATTCCACTTGATCTCATTCCCCTTCCTGAGCATGCAGGTTATGTGCGTTATAATTTTTTCCAGGTTCAGGATGAATCTTCTCAATAATTTTACCTTTCCCAGGAAGGATTGCACTTCCTTCTTACTCTGTGGAGTGCCTGTTTTTAGGATTCTGTAAACCTTGTTGGGGTCTATCTTGATGCCTTATTTTGAGATAATGTTCCCCAACAACTTCCCTTCTTCCATCCCTATTGGCATAGGGTATGACCGAGTGTTCAACGCTACAACAACACACCAACAACACCCTAACTATCGGCCCTTTTGGCAACACGTGCGAAGCAGATAAAGTCTCACCCAAGGTAGAGGTAGGGGTGGTTGCACGACTCAGGTATATGCAACCTTAGCTGGGACATAGATCTGTGATTATAATACTTAATAGAGCACTTATCACCATCAGTTCAACATTATTTAACCAATATCTACTCCACAAAGAAAACATAGCATCGCAACATTCACCCTGATCTAATGTACTTAAGCACTTAGCATAAGTAAATGGATTAGATATAGCAGGTTCAAGAACTAAGAACATTCACCTATGTTAGATATAGCATCCAAATTCATCATAAGCACAAAGGATAAATAGATATATCTATCTATCTATATCAAGAACTTAGCAAATAACACATAAACACATCAGAACATCACACAAAGCAGAATAAAATAGTATTTACGTA
>JZKD02S1975188.1:23769-63484 GCA_000966675.3 Picea glauca | reverse complement strand
CATTTTACAAAATTACATAAATAAATGATATAATAATATAATATATATTTTGGTAAATTTTTGTTAAATATAATTATATTTATTTTCTTTCGTTTTAAAAAAACTACATGAATAAATATTATTTATTATGTTTCACGATCCATTAAAACTACATAAATAAATAATATTTATTATGTTTCACTATCCATTGTTGAAATGAAAAGGAGAAAATATTTTCCTATAAATCAAATTGCAATTTTATAATTTCTTTTATTCACAAAATTACATAAATAAATAAATGATATTCATTATATTCCTTTCTTTTTGACATAGACACGAAAAGGAGAAGAATATTTTCCTACACATCAAATTGCAATCTCACAATGTCCAATTCCAAATTATAATGGCCCTTGAAACCATCCAAATAATCAAATTCCAAATTTCAACAATGAGTCACGCAACTTCACAACTATTTTCATTTTTAACAATGAATCATGGAATTTCAACTATTTCGGTTTTGTTGAACTTTTGGTTTGAAATTCCAACCCAAATAATATTTTCAAATAAGCCAATATTTTTTTAGATAGACATCGGTTTTGTTGAACTTTTGGTTTGAAATTCCAATCCAAATAATATTTTCAAGTAAGCCAATATTTTTTAGTTAGACATAAGTAAGTGTATATTTTAAAAATAATAATAATTATTATTATTATTATATAAAGTATATTATTTTAATCAAAGTTTTTAATGTTTAATTTTTTTATTAGTTAATCCAAATAATATATTCAAGTAAGCCAATATTTTTTAGATAAACATAAGTAAATGTATATCTTAAAAATAATTATTATTATCATTATTATTATATAAAGTATATTATTTTAATCAAAGTTTTTAATATTTAATTTTTTTTATTATTTAATTCCATATTATGTATTATATAATCATAAAAGTAATATGATATATATATTTGGTAAATTTTTGTTAATAAGTGAAAACATCTCTCCATGCTAAACTATAAAACACTTTATTACCCCATGCAATAATATTTAAACATGATTAATTGCAATGAACAAAAACAAATCCTCTTATTATTGTGTATTTTAATCATAGTTCCGAAGGGAGTGATTACTTATTGTTAAATGCATTTTATTTAAAAATTCTCCCATTAATTAAGGCTTCTACTCTAATATTTATATGAAATATAAAATTTATTTTTATGAGGTTTAAGTGTGATTGCCATGCTAAAGTATAAAAGTATTGGGCCTTCCATTGTTATCCATAGCTTAAAGGTTATATGTAAGTCCCTTATGTCGAGTGGCTTCGGGCACCTTCATCACGTTATTGCATTAGTGGTCAGTGACCATTGGAAATGGATATGATGGATAGATCATGCTTAAATAAATTGGTTTAGATGCCTTGGCTTGTTGGCAAGGCACATTTTGGATAAGTTGGGCGTTCGTGTAGATAGATAGAGCACATCGCAAATATCGGTAGATTCCACTATTTCAAATGCATTAAAAGAAGCTTGGAAAAGGACTTGGTTAAATGAGGCAAAGAAGGTTGTTGTGGGTAGTCTCGTCCTCAAACATGCTCTTGGGATAACGGATGAAGAAGTGGCATAGAAAGCCTGATGACTTGGGTGCCTAGACCATATATAGATCGATGGAGTTAAGTAGCCCACACATGGGGGTCGCGACAAACGATTGAGTGCCTTCAAGCACTGGTTGTTGTGGACCACAATCGTGGGGCACACTCATTGAGTGTACACCATTAGGCACACATCTATTGAACACACATATTTCAGACACACTTGGGCACATTGTTGGGTGCACGTGTGCACCACTATATAGACTTGGATTGTTTGGGTGCAATTATGTAGACTTGGATGAGTAAGATGCTCTGGGGTGACTGGGTAGACTAAGATGAGTTGGATGGAGTTGTCTTTGTATGATTTGAGATGCAACTAGATGTATAAGGCACACTTGGCACACTTGGGCATGGTCGGATAAACAAATCCCGCAGATGTGACAACTTTGGAAGACTTGGGATGACTTGGGTGGACTCGACATGAGTTGGGGCAATTCGATGGATAAGTCATTGAAGATGAGCAAGTTAACTATGTGGCATTTGTGTCCACCTTGGAACAAAGGGGGCTTGCAAGGCAAGGAAAGACTCATATAAAAAGGAGGATGCCTAAAGTGTTAAGGCATAAGAAAGAAATGCTAAGTCATTCACAAGGAGTGTAAGGAGTTCTACAATTGTACCAAGGGTAGGACATAATGGAAGGAATTGTAATAGTCAAGTGAGATGAAGAGTGAGACAAGACTTGTAGGAGATAGGCCCGTGGTTGCTTTAAGGGTTGGATTTGGATTGTGCAAGTTTATTAGGTAGTTTGGTAGAAGGTTATTTTCCTTAGATTCTTTGTACATTAATAGTGTTGCAAGCAAGAGGTTGTAGCTCCCCTGTGCTTCATGGGTTGGAATGACAATTCTCTAGGCTTCTTTCCTTTGTAATTGTAGTTTGTAAATGAGTTATATGTAGTTGATTACACTCATTTGTTGTATCCTCTAAACATTCTTCGTATAATAAAGTGTTGGGCACCTCCCTTGGGAATGCCCATACTTGTGTTGTATTGTGGATGTTGTATCACTGTTGGATTTTTTTGTTCCTTGCATTATCCTCGGTCGGCTAATTGTTAGTATTATTGGGATGTTTTAAGGTTATGGTTGGATGCATGCCTTTTGTTAGATGAACTAGGTTTTGTTGGACTTAGTTGTGCATCTAAACTGTTGTATCTTAAGGAAAAAGTATGAGCATAAATTAAGTGAAAAGGTATAGTCTAGTTGTAGTAGGCATAAATTAGTTAGGTCACTACTACCGAAGCAATGTAGTGATACAGGACCTCAAGTGTCGAAATGACTTTGGGAGGACTCAAGTCGCAAAGAAAAATTCAAGCAGAATGTAGGCTCGTGGCATGATCCTTCTCATACATTTTTACAACATGATTATATTTTTCTCCTCTTATTCTTATAAGCCATCCTAAAAAAGATGTGTCATATAAAATGATAAAGTAAAAATCATTTTCAAATTTAATTTAAAAGAAATAAAAATAAAATTTTAATTATTAATAATATAAATGGATTTTAATTAGGAAAATAATATAATTTTATATTAATTTATTTTAATATTTTTAATTTGTTAACATATTTGATAAATTTAAAATTAAGATAAATTAATTAATGAAATTAAAAATTTAATAATGATTAGATGATGACCTTGTTTTAACTAGTAAATACAAAAGAAGCCTTGAATACTTGGATGAGAATTTATTTGATTTCGAGCTATTCAAGATTTGCAGTTCTCAATATCTAATTATTTGCAATGGTTTAATGAAATGGCCAAAATCCAAATGGATGACTTGTATCCATAAACTTGGCAATAATGTCGTAGATTATGTGATATTTGATATGCCCATATACAACCAAACAATACATTTTGATATCTTAGATGACCATGAGCCAAACTGAGATCATAGACCTTTAACCATATCTCTAAATTTTGTCATGCAAAAAATCTCAATAGAAAATAATTCTTATAACAAAAAATATTCAATCTTTGACAAAAATAAATATTATTTTTTTCTAAAGGGTTTAAATAATGAATTAAATCTCTTATGAAATAAGGACAATAGTGAAGACCTTTGTCATAATTTTAAAACAACTCACTCTACTTCCATCAACAAGTTCTCTATCGAGGTGTAATGTAAAAAGAAAAATAGAATGACCAACCATTGGTATAATAAAGAGTGTAAGATTGCTAGAAGAACCATTAGGGATGATTCTAACAAGTCCTGAAAATATGACAAGATAAATAGGTACAAAGCCATTTAATTAAAAGAAAAAAAAGAGCACTATATAAATATAAAGCAAGAGAAGCTTAGTACACATCTTTAAGCTAGATCCTAAGAAATTCTAGAGGCAAATTCCAACAAGTAAAACTAAAGAAAACAACATGATTTTATTAATGGATTGGAATTCCTACCTTAAAAAACCTTTATGAATCCTTTGATGTTGTGGACAACATTCAAACCCTTTTTACAGAGGAAGAAGTTTTTTCTATAGAAGACTTAGAGTTTGGCATTAAGTGGCTTGCAAAAGGGAAAGCTACTTGGACATTGAAGGGTATCAAGCTAAAATCCTTAAAACTGGAGGGCCTATCTTCATCCCTCACATTCACAATTTCTTCAATAATGGTCAAGAAAGGTTTCCCTAAATCATGGACTCAAATCCTCACGGTTCCTATTTTCAAAAGTAGGGATAAAAACAACCCCTCTAATTAGCCCTCTTTTAGCCAAGCTATATGGAATTATTATGGAAAAGAAGTTCAACATATGGCTAGAAAGCCAGGAAAAAAGAGTTAAAGGTTATGCCAAATTTAGGAGCTATCATTCAACTGTGGACCAACTTGTTATGCTTAGGAATGTTGTAGAGGAGTGTCATAATAATAAAATCAATCTCTTGTGTTGCTTTGTTGACTTTGGAAAAGTGTTTGACATAATGCCTAGACCTAACCTTCAAATTAGATTAGAAGAGCTAAAGGTTCCTTTGGAGTTGAGAGTTGTGGTGATAAGGTTGTACATAAACGTTGCTTCCAAGTTTGAAAACACTGAGGGTTGGTCATAAGGTATTAATTGTAATATTTGAGTTAAAATCAAGGTTGCCCCCTATTCCATATCCTTTTTGGCGTATATATTAACAAGTTAGAGGGTTGTTTGGAAGAAACAGGGTGTGTCGACACAACTTTAGCTTGAATAGTGATCATCATTATTTTTTATGTTGATTATCTTGTTCTTACGGCACTTGGTGTCCCTATGATCTCAACAAGCAATTAAGAATTCTCAAGGATTTCTACTATAGTATGGGTATGACCATTAACACTAACCAGACAAAGGTTTTGATAATCAAATCCAAAAATATCACTTATAATCATTTCATGTATGACAACAATAACCTAGAGGAAGTAACTTCAAATAAATATATTAGAATTGATTTACATGACAAGTTTAACTAGAATTGTAATATTGAGAAAATGATAAACAAGGGGTTGGAAAGCTTATTTTGGCCTTGAAAATAATTGTAAATAAACGGACCTTTGGCTATGTGATAAAGTTAAACTCCTCTTTGAGAATTTCATTAGTCATATTATCTTATATGGCTGCGAGGTTTGGCGTTGCAACATCTCTAGAGAATCATGAAGAAAGATCTAGCAAATCTAGGAGCATTTTATAACCTATATTTTTTAAATTGAAGGCAATACACCCTATCCTAACATCACCATAGAAGCAAGTCTTTCCCCATTGAGAGTATGGCTATGATTATATACCTAATGTACAAGAACTATATAAACAATATGGAAGACAAGAGGATTCTTGGTATGACCCCAAGGGAGGCATAAATGGAGTTAAATTTATATGATATGACCCCAAAGGGGGCATACATGGGGTCTAAAGTACATTTAATGTGTAAATGTATATGTAATAGTGGTTGTCCTAATAATAAAGGGGCCACATGTGAAATATGGAATATGTATATATAGAGATCATGTATTCATTATTGAGGGACATGTTATTTGGATGTATGAATGTATTGGGGTATTTGCAAGAGTTTCTCCTATTATTGAAGGAGTTATTGTGTAACTCATCTCTCTTATCTATCTTGGAGTTGAGCTCTATGCTCACATTGGTGTACACAATGTGTACTTTTGGTTTATTATGGAATTTTAAGCATTTGGATCTTAACATTTCCTAATATTACCTCAAAATCCAGTCAAAACCACTTGAGGGTCAATTAGACTTGGCATAAATATGCTAAGTCTTGGCTAAATCATTGGGGAAATGAGGAAGAGGTCATTCTGCAGAATATCGATAATATTAAATTTTTTACTACAACAACATTTAAGGAGAAATTGTTGTGTGATAAATAATTAGATGATAAGACAAAATTAAGATACTACAAGGAGGTGATTAATGCGAATCTAGAAGATCAAAAGTATATCTATGTTTTAACTAGCATAAAGAAGAAAATCAACATCACTAAAATAAGAATGAACTTTCACAATCTCCATAGTGAAACAATGTTGAATTGAATGAAAAAGTACCAAGGACAAGTGTTTCTCATCACCTAGGCGCCTACGGGTGAGAAAGTTTCCAATGTGGTCCCCAGTGCATTAATTTCATGTGATGTGAAATTAAAAGTGACTTTATGAAGTGAAAGTGAAGTGGGTGACTAAAAAGTCATTTAATCTCAACCATCCATATAGTCTAATATCCACCATTGGATTAGATGACCCTTCACCTTCCCTATTGAGGTCGAATTAGGGAAAGACGCGCCCCCATTCTTGGCATTTTTCATGATATTTGAAGAGAGCAAGAGAGAGAAAAGTTGAGTTGAAGCAGAGAGGACATTTTGTTGAAGGTGGCACAAATTCTAAGGAAAAACTACAACACATAAATAGAGGAGTAAGGTACAACATAGTTCTGGGTTGTATTGTACGGATTCTAGGAGGTCGTACTGTTGTATTTCTGGCACAAAAATTGAGGAGAGGTAGCAACATTTATTTCTAGAGGGTCAGCACGCTATAACGACCTCGACCATCAACCCCATTGTCAGGGAACGCTACTACGTGGAATAACACTTATATAGTATGCATTTAAATGAAGTTAAATGACTTAACAAAGTAAACATATAATTACTACTAAGATACATAATTAATGGAATTAACAGTAAATATCATTGCAACATAATACATGATAATATTGCAAGCTTCACAGACATGCATTTTAATTGAAATTAAAACACATGCATATACTTATCTTTGAAACTGTTGTAACTCCACCAACTACGTGCAGACCTTCCACGAATATCCTAGTCTTAGACCTCGATGCTCATCATGTTCAACAATGGGTCACCCCCGAGCTGGGACTAAGCCCCATCCAAGGCAAGGGAATCCTAGACTAGGCTGAGGTTACAACAAAACTGCACAGAGCAACCAGAAGGATTCTCTTCGGGAGCCTTCTTACGCCCACTACTCACGGACTCTCATTTCCCACATGTTTGTTCCACCCGGGAGTATACACATTCACAAGCACAGTCCATCGGTTGTTCACCTCCCTCTCTGGGTCTCGGCAACAAGCCAGATTAGGAATTCTCAGAGCTTGGTATCTGGTGTTGGACTCTCTCTGGGAGAAAACCACTTCCCAGCAGACTCTCTCACCTGGAGAGAGTTGCTCACAGGCCTGACAACTTGCCTCTTCTACCACAGGCCTAACAACCTGGTTCTTCAACCAAATTCAGCCCAATGCCCACATAGTGAGGATAATAACAACAACAGCTGGTCAATTCCACTCAAGAAACAAAGAAGGCAGCAACCCAAAGACAGTTCAAGTACGAACTCGACTTTACAAGAGTGGATATGTTGGGCTCACAGGAAACACAAGGGACACGGCTCAATTCACGGAATTGTCACTGGTTTTCAGGGTGCGTGACAAGGAATCCACGTAGAGGTCGAACATGGACTCAACGGTTCAGACAGAGGGTGTATCGGCCTCTCAAGAAAACATCATAGGCCTTGGGTTTCAGAGCTGCGTGAGGCATACAAAGGTCATACAAAAGTCACTGTTTCAAACAACTGACAACAGAATGGAGGATGAACCCCAAACTCAGCTGACGCTTAAGCTTTTAACTGCATGTGCCCAGGTCGACACTTGTCTTCCTGGAGCTGCATGCATTCCCTTTTGCAAACGTTGGAGGTGCATGCTTGCCTCTCCTAGGACTTAGGATAAAAACATGTTTTGTCACCTAACTTTAGAATAATAATAAAATATTATTCTCAAGGACTTAAGCCCCCTAAGTTTAGCCCCTCTTTCAAACCTTTCAGCCCCTTTTCCCTTACCCACCTTGTGGAAGCTTAGTCCCCCATCACTCTTTCTTCGTGGTTGGTTTACATGCAGTGATGCTTAATCTTTATTAATGTTCTGCATATTACATATACAAAAATAGGCTCCTGGCCTTTAACACTTAGGCTCTCCGGCCTAATAAACACATAAGCCTACCAGCTTATCAATACTTGACTCACCAGCCTACAAAACATGATTTACAATTCATAAACATGATTACAATAGGTCTCATCCTTGGGGATATTACAATCCCGTCTCCTTATTTTTGCATTGTCCTCAGTGCAAATTTCACACAACATCAACAAGATTTCCAAAATCTTCAAAAAGTTGTGGGTATTCTACCCGAATAGAATCCTCATGCTCCCATGTCACCTCCTTAGGATCGTACCAAGTCCACTGGACCTTTACAAGCCCTATGGCTCAATTCCGGAGTTGTTTTCTTTTCCGATCCAATATGCGCACATGATGCACTTGCAGGACACCTTCTTGCTCCACCTGAATCACATTCCAATCAATCACATGATTACATTAGGTATATATTTCTTAAGAAATGAAACATGAAAAACATTATGTATAGTCATGGAGGCAGGCAATGCAACCATATATGCAACTGGCCCAATCCTTTCTAGGAATTTCAAATGGCCCACAAAATCTGGATACCAACTTGGAGCAGCTTCCCAGCTTCAGGGAACTTCTATTGGCTTTTACTTTCAAGAAAACATGATAACCCACTTAAAACTCTTTGTGGGTTCTATTTTTATCAGCATAACTTTTCTGCCTGTCTTGGGTAGCCTTTAAATTCTGCTTAATTTTTAGCATTTATTCTTCCATTTCCTTGAGTAACTCTGGCCCAACTACTTCTCTGTCAGCTGGATTATCCCAACTTACTGGAGTATTTTACTTTCTTCCATAAAGTGCTTCAAATGGGCTCATTTTCAATGATGCTTGATACCCATTATTGTAGGCGAATTCTACCAAGTGTAGGTAGTCTTCCCATTTCGATGGTTTGTCCATCACATACATCCTCAGTATGTCTTCTATTACTCGATTCACCTGCTCTGTCTACCCATCTAACTCAGGATGATAGGTTGTACTGAAGTTCATATTCGTTCTGAACCCCTTGAATAACCCTTTCCAGAAATTTGAGGTAAATTTTGGGTCTCTGTCAGACACAATTGTCTTGGGAATACCGTGTAATCATGCTATTTCCCTCATAAAAATATCAACAACATTAGATGCCTTGTGAGTAGTCTTTAGTGGAATAAAATGGGCATCTTTTGTAAGCTTGTCCACCACCACCATGATTGAATCATGTTGTTTGCCTGTTCTGGGAAATCCTATGATGAAGTCCATTGTCACCACTTCCCACTTCCACTCAGGGATGGGTAAAGGTTGCAACAACCCTTCTGGGTGCCTATGCTCAACTTTAACCTTTTGGCATTCCATACATCTGGCGATGTATTCAACCATATCTCTCTTCATACCTGGCCAAAAGTAATGGCTCTTGAATGCTGCCATAGTTTTCTGATATCCAAGGTGCCCAACATAAGGCACATTATGCATTTCATGCAAAATCATAAGTTTCAAGTCCTGGGCATTAGGTATACAAATTTTTTTCTTGTACATAAGTAATCTGTCAGTTTCCAACTTATAATTTTCCACTTTCTGTGGCATCTCACCTTTTTGTAGCTTTGCTACCAAATCCCTGTACTGCAAATATGTATTTGCAACCTCTGAAATTATGCCCTTTATATCAGTTCGGTACATGCTAATGGCTATAACATGTAATTCGTGTACTCTCCTGCTGAGTGCATCAACCACTTTATTCTCCTTCCCTTTGATATGCTTGATATCAAAATTGTATTCACAGAGAAACTCCAACCACCTACTCTGTTTAGTGTTCAAGGATGGATGATCAAACAAATACTTCAGACCATTATGGTATATTCTCAGTTCGAACCTCCTCCCCATGAGGTAATGCCTCCATTTCTTTAGAGCGTGTACTATGGTTTCCAACTCCAATTCATGAGTTGCATAGTTCATTTCGTTCTCTTTCAACTTTCTGGATTCATAACAAATTATGAATCCATTCTGATTGAGGACTCTTCCCATTCCTTCTTTGCATGCATCAGTGCACACCACGAAATATTCATTCGGATCTGCAATCCTTAGGATTGGAGCACTGGTTAATAGTTTCTTCAATTGTTGGAAGCTTCTCTCACAATCTTTTGTCCACTGAAACTTCTTCTTCTTCCTTTGCAAGAAAGTGATAGGGTGATCTATCCTTGAGAACCCTGCGATAAACCTTCTGTAATAACCAACTAGACCCATAAAGGATCTGAATTCCATCATGTTCTTTGGTGCTAACCATTCTCTAATGGCCCCAATCTTCTCAGGATCTATAGCTATCCCATCCTTCAAAATAATATGCCCCAAGTAATGGATCTGCTCCTGATAAAACGAGCACTTGCTCAATTTGGCATACAACTAGTGCTCTCTTAGCACTTGCAGCACCATCCTCAAATGATGTTCATGCTCTTCCTCCAACTTGGAATACACCAGGATGTCATCTAAAAATACTATGACAAACTTGTCTAGATATTCCCTGAATACACCATTCATCAGCCACACAAAAATAGCAGGCGCGTTCGACAGCCCAAACGACACCACTGTGAACTTGTAATGACCATACCTTGTTCTAAAGGAGGTCTTGTTGATGTCTTCATCCTTTATCCTTACTTGGTGATATCCTGACCTGAGATTTATCTTCGAAAATATCTTCGCATCCTTCAATTAATCGAAGAGGTCATCAATCCTCGACAGAGGATACTTGTTATTTACAGTTACTTTGTTCAACTATCTAAAATCTATACACAATGTCAGCGTCCCATCCTTCTTCTTCATGAATAGGACTAGGGAACCCCAATATGACACACTTGGGCATATATACCCCTTCTTCAGAAGCTCTTCAAGCTGCAATTGCAACTCTTTCAGCTCTGGCGTACTCATTCTATAAGGAGCTTTCGACACTGGATCTGCTCCAGGTATCAAGTTTACAGAGAAATCAATATCTCTCTTCAGGGGTAGTCCAAGTACCTCCTGAAATACATATTCAAACTCCTTTACTACTGTATGATCTCCAATCTTTGATACCTCATCCCTAGATGCTTCCTCCACATGGGCTGCAAACAATTGACAGCCTTTTCTGTAGCACTTCTTCAATTGCATTGCTGAGATTTCTCTGATGCAACAACTCTGGGAATTCCTTGGATTGTTTTTCGATTTCCTTCATCATCCAGGTAAGTGAATGCCTTGTTACGATAGTCCAAGATGGCATGGTGTTGGTCCAACCAGTCCATCCCAATTAGACAATCATAAGAACCTAAAGGCAGAGCATTCAATTCAACCTTTGTGCTCAGTCCATTCATGTCCACTGGAAAGGACTTAACTAACTTAGTGACTTTCCTCTTGGTTCCTATAGCCAGCTGCACTAAACAAGACTTTTCATGTTTGCTTCTCAATAATTGCAAACTTTCCACCAGTCTAGGATCTATATAACTATGGTTAGCCCCTGAATTAATTAAAATAGTGAAGGGATGGTTATTGATCATACCTTCCACTTCAATAATGTGCGATTGAAATCAACTTGCTTGTTGTCCAGGGCTGCATATATCCTTGGCATTCTACTGCCCATGTCAGTAGAATGCTACATCCCCAGCCTTCCAAATATCGAGTAATGTTACCAACACAACCTTAACTTAGCCTTTAACTACTAGGTCATGCCACATAGAGATACTTGCAGAAAAACATACACATCCATATAAACATAGAATGATTATTCTACATACATATAACATAATAATGCAGAAATAATACTAAGCCTACACATGCAACATATACAACATACACAGGCAATACTCATCAATTACAACATATGTACCATTACACCGCATGCAAATGAACATAAGAGTGGTGCTTATCTTTTAATAGAAGACCACCAACTGCGTGTAAACCTTCCATGAACCTCCTAGCCTTAGACTGCGTTTCTCATTATTCTCAGCAGTAGGTCACCCCTGAGCTGGTACTAAACTCCACCGGGCAAGGGAATTCTAGGCTTGGCAAGGACAACAAGGAAGTTGCACAAAGAAACATGAAGGATCTTTTATCCCAGGATCCACTTACGCCCACAACACATAGACCCTGAATCCCCACACACCTGCTCCACCCCAGGATGATACAACTTCATTGATACAAGTCCATCGACTAGTATACCTCCCTTACCTTGGGCTTTAACAATAGGCTGGATTAGAAGTCTTAGAGTACTGTGGTTGCTACGGGACTCCCTTTTAGGAGAAATCACTTCCCAACAGACTCTCTCACCTAGGAGAGCTACTCACAGGTATGATAACCAGTCTTCGAATCAGCTACAACCAGGTATGGTTGACAAAAGCAACAAAAATAACGACAACAGGGAAAAATGGGTATGGATACCCAACAAGACAATGGTCGAACACTAGGACATATCAATGCTCAATAGGAAACAGTCGACGACAACAAGCCACACTCAATCTAGGAATTGTGTGGCCACAACAACCAACAGTTATGACACAACCTGGCTCTCCACAGAAGGAAACAACTCAAAATGGTTTAGGTACGAACTCATCTCTACGGGTGTGGATAGACTGGGTTCACAGAATCACACAGGTCGACTTTTCATTCTTTCTTTTAGAGATGCGTGGTTGTCCGAGATTGACCACCGAGGCCTCGGGTTCAGACGAAGGATGGGAGAATAGCCTCACGAACTCACGCAGAGGATGTTCAAATAACCAACGAACTACCAACATGATTTGACTGACAGGATTATTGGTTCCCTCCATCCATGATGGATGCCCCGATTCATGGTTAGACAGTGGGTCGCGAATGGCAAGCCCCCCAACACGAGATGACACTTCATCTTTAACTGCATGTGCCCAGGTTGACACTTGTCTTCCTGGAGCTGCATGTGCTCCATTTAGCCTACGTCCCCCTTTCCAGAAACTTAGGATAACAAAAACATATCATGTCCACCTTAGTCTTCAAGAATTAATATTAAAATATTATTTCTCTATAGGTAAGCCCCCTAGCTTAGCCCCTAGGCCCAAATACTTATCCCTCCCTTCCTTACCCTACCTAGTGGAAGCTTAGTCCCCCATCACTTTTTCTTTGTGGTCGGTCTACATGCAACAATGTTTATATTTTTTTATTAATGATTTTGCATAATTACATATACAAAACAGGCTCCTGGCCTTAACATCATAGGCTCCTGACCTAATCATCACATAAGCCTCCTAGCTTATTATAACTTGGCTCACCAGCCTATCTAATATGTTTACAATTCATAATTACAACTGAGGTTCTATCGGGGGATATTACAATCCCCTCCCCTTATTTTTGCACTGTCCTCAATGCAACTTATTTATACATATATAATTAAAAAATTCTTCAAAAAGATCCAAGCTTTAGCTATTGGAAGCCCATTATCCACCTGGTGCTTTACTTTCAAGCACCAATTATGGTATCCATACCGCAGTTGAAACTCAATTGCTCTATTCCATAGGGCTGCTTCAAGAAAGCATTCAACTTATTGTTCCTTGTTACATGCTTCAATTAAACCTCATTGAAAGCACTGAATGGTTGTAGATCCACGATGTTCCATCCATTGATAAAATCTTAGCAGTGTTATAGCTCCATAGATGTAAACGCTCTGCTCGTACACCTATTCATTTAGAAGCAACATTAAAACATACATGTAATATATATATATATATATATATAGACATTTCTAATAACATTATAACATGTATACAAATTACGAGATACATAGCATACAATGAATAGAGAATTGATACTTATATTTTGATTGAGAAGAATTCCATATCAACATGGTCTAGGTCAAGGTACCAAACCTCAGCAACACTCCAACCAACGGTCTCTCATTCCCCCACATGCATGTCCCACCCCAGGAGGGTACACCTTCACTATCACACAGTCCATTGGCTGCTACACCTCCCTTTCCTTGGGCTTCAACAACATGCCAACTCAGGAAGTCTCAGAGCATTGTGGCTCCTGGAGTTCCAACTTCCCTCAAATATTTCTAATTAGCATCTTCCCCAAGCTACTCTTTGTAGTCCACATTCTAAATTTAATCAACATCATCTCATCTACATCACCCACGTGCAGTTATCATGAGAAAAAATAAAAAAATTCATTTAGGAACTCCAATTAGTTCAAAAGGGAATTCAACTTTTCCCCCAAAACATGAAATTCTATTTAATAATTTATCTTTGTTGTTGCCATATAATGAATGCAACCATCCTTGTGGTTTTCCACAGGCACCAAACTGCATATTATTTTTCCTGTAATGCTTCATCTTGCATACAACCAACAAATTGTCAGTATTTGTTGTACATCATAATTCAATTGCAATATGTACAAAATATTATGCAACGATCTTAGAATTTCCTGTACTAGCAATTCAATCACAATTACCCAACAATTTAATAAACTAGAATGACTCGTCATTCTATGCATATGCATGTTCACAGTAATATCTGTAAGTTCATTACTTCTTTTTCTGAATAAGAAAATTTTCTGTAGTCAATCCTCATGTGACTACTTGACTTACAACTTTCCTGTTGCAATGTCTAACACCTCCCTAAAATGTCCTCAACTTCATGAGTTAACAACATTTCAGTTGTTAGTAACAATTATTTCCATGCAATTATATATATGCATGTACTTAAAAAACTCATTTAGCCATTGCATTTAGTACACAATTCTATCTCTTACTATGCATGAGTGCAATTCTCAGTGCATACTTATTTAGCACACCTTGCATTGAATTACATAATGCTCTTCATCTCAGTCATGTATCTCACCATCCATAAGTTGGAATTCTGGCCAATGTGTTGACACATTCTCCACACACTTCCTATTATATTCCCAATTAATTGGATGCCTTCCTTTTCGACCCGAACACTACACCAAGAATGTAATTTTGTGGTGTTCATTAGTGTTAGCAAAAAGGTTGCATCCCAAGTTTTATTTAAAGGTAGGAAGCTTTTAGTATCTGTGTGGCTCATAACATTTTCATATTCATACCTTGCCATATCCCACCAAGTTCTTATCTGGCATTCATTCCTATAACAAGTTCTTATCTTTTAATTCTTTGTTTATTACTCCATAACCAAATTAACATGACATTCTACTATGTCAGTGTGTGCATTCAGAAGCTAAAAAGCTTTGAATTTATATTGGCCTCGAACCTTTACCACATCTAGTGGTAAGCATTCAATAATATAATCATGTGATTTTATATAATAACTCTGGCTGAGGAAATTCTTACCTAAATTTCCTTTCAACAATTATGCAAAAAGAGTAATAAAAAACTCATACCTACATGACTGCCATTAATAAATTTTATACTACCTGAAATTTTGATGGCAGTAGAAGCTTTCATGCTTCTTTTATCAAACTTATAACCAACACTTCAGCTCTATGTTGCTTCCCTCCTTATGCAACAACATCACCAACAATACTTGCAAACATGCAAGTATTTTTTCCTTTGGCTAACCCAACAAGCCATAACATACCTGCCTCCACAGAAATTGCAGCAACATCTTTCCCATGTGCAAATTTTCCTTGCTGAACCCAGAAGTCTTCAATTCTTCCCAGATTCCCGAATCTTCTTGGGCTCTCATTGTAGTCACTGCACATGATCATTCCTTCCCTGAGCACTTTCGACGCAGTGCCCCTACCTCAGCGGGGTCTGTTGACCTCCCGATCAAAGGATCTTTCCAAATGTTGAGTCGGATTGATCGGAGCATGGTATCAAAGAAAGGTTTCAATGTTGAGCCTAGATGGGCTGGATAAGTGGTCTTTGGACCCAAGGTTTTGAGTGGAGGTGTTAGGATGGAACCATTTCAAACCTTAGAATGTTTCTAAGTGCCAAAGGGTTACTTGACTGTGTTACGAAGCTCAGGAGGAGTAGTGGTAGAATAAAACCACAATCGGTGTGGTATTTGACCATAGAGAGGGAGAGCTCAACACTTGGGGTGTTGGAGCCATAGGATCTATTTGGAAGGAGAGGAAAAAAAAACCTTTACGACCGTTAGATCCAAAGAAGGTGCAGGAAGGTTATCCTAGAAGCCTTTCAGAGTTTGACAATCGGGAGAAGTGGAATGCATTGAGGCACAAACCTCTGAAACCCGAAACTCTGAAGTCCCGAGGAGATATAAGCCATAGATATGGGGAAAAGAGCTTGACCGTTGGATCAAGCAGAAGAGCAGATTGTAATTTCAGGAGTTCGGCTATCGAGAGAAGTGGGATGTGTCATTGCACAAACTCCCGAAGTCCGAAGTTCCGAAGTGAAAGAGTAGACGTGGTGATTCATGATGACCTCACTTGGAGGTGATGTGGACACATAGGATGTGTGCCACGTGTCAGTGGGTTTAGAACGCGTGGAATATTGAGACGATATTTGGAACGTAACGAGTGTCACCCATCTAAATGGGCCACGTACTAGTCACTAGTATTCCGCCATGTGGCATCCTGTGTGAGCATGGTGAGTGGGGCTCGAGGTTACGTAACGTAGTTAAAGGTAAGGGGACCCACAATGGCATTGATCACGATACATCAAGATCAACAACTAGAAGGCATTATGGGGACCCAAGTTGCACGAAATATAATTATCCAAGGCGGTCCCGCAATCCAAACCACGGTTTCACCGAGGGGTTACGTGTCAACGTCAAAAGAATTGCGGGATGAAAGGTTGGTTACTCCAAACCATTGTTGCATGCCCCTGCAATTTGGAAAAGCATAAGTGACGTGATGTAATGAAGTCAACAAAGTGTCATGGAAGTGTTCGAGGATTAATGGTTCGAAGTGTGCAGATGTGAAATCTTCCGAAGTCCCGAAGTTCTAGAATTCATACGCCTCAGGTTTCACAACGAGTGTCAGTCGTTGGATGTTAGGTAGACGTGGACCGTTGATCCACCCTACTGCACGAGTTCGGCAACTTGAAACTCTAAGTAATTGTTGTTTTGTGCTTGGAAGTCTTTTGAAGCCGAAGGCTGAAGGACCGAGTATGCACTTATTGATCTAGGCCTTGGTCATGACCCATGGTCGCATGGGTTGGGGACTGAGAGAAAGGGGCTAATGCTCGAAAAATTAGCAGATCAGAGCTCTGAAAGAAGAAATCTATGAGGATTCTTGATTGAACAAGAATCACATAGAATGAACACTGAACATTTTCTGTAATCAGATTTGTTTATGAATTTTCTAGGATTTGTTAAGGAATAATGACCTGACAAATTCTGGTTGTCTGCACATTGTGTTTTCAAAAATTTAACAAGTGCTAGAACTGAGTAGAATTTCCACGGATTACAAAATAAATGGAGGAGACACAAAATGCTTCTAGTTCAGAGAATGAAGCTAAAGGGATGGATGTTCATTTGGGAGTTGAAGGCTTGAACTCCAATGGGCATGGAGAAGAGATAGATAAGGAAGGGAATATGATGAAAATCATTGAAAGATTGCAGAAAGATGCCCAAAATCATCGAGTAGATAGCATAAAGCTCATGAAAGCTAAGGAACAACAAGGAGAATTCAACTTAAAGTTGATGAAGAGTTTGGAGAGAATAGAAAATAAGTTGGACAAGGAGAGAGACTCAAGAAAAACAGGAGCCACTAGACTTCTGAGGGAAGAATATCAAGGAGTGTTGGTAGACACCATCATCACTCCCAAGGTCGCTCTAAGAGGAGGGCACATAGTAGTTCAAGCCCATCTCCTACCAGAAAGCACATGAGATCTGGAGTGGATGAATTGAAGGGAGAAATGAACAAGATTAAGCCTCCAACGTTTGATGGAGAACATAAGAAGGAGGAATATGCCGAAACATGGTTGCTTGACATGAGGAAATATTTCCAACTATAGAATTATTCCTCTCATGCAGAAGGAAGAATTGCAATGTATCAAATGAAAGGAAAATAATCCATGTGGTGGGATCATCATGTGTAGGTGAAACACATTAGAGAGAAAGATATCACTTGGAAAGAATTCAAGAGGTATTTTGAGAAGAAATACTTGACTAAAAGATATCATGACAGAAAGATGAAAGAGTTCTTTGAACTCAAACTGGGCAGCATGACCATTGATGAATACGAACAGAGATTTTTGGAATTACTGAAGTATGTTCTGTTCATCAAAGATGAGACTGTCAAGATTCAAAGGTATCTTAGTGGACTACCACCTTCCATTGGGGACAAGATTCAGTATGATGACCCTAAGACTATGGAAGAAATGATAAGAAGAGAGAAATGCTTATATGAACAACAAAGAGAAAAGCCTACTTTTTGGAAGGCTTGAGATGACCAGAAGAAGTTCAAGAAAGAGCAAAGGTAGAAGGGAAACAAACCTCCCTTTTTCAGAAACAATCCTCAAGGACAACCATCGTTTAGAGAGCCGAGAATGGATGACATAGGGGGATAAAGGCCAAGGCAGATGCCCATTTAGTGTTGGGGTTGTCAGTGAAACCATAAGTACAGAGATTATCCCCACAAAAATGGAAAAGTGAGAGTTGTCCATAATGTTCAACAAGCTATAACAGTGGACGACATGGGCAGTAGAATGCCAAGGATCTATGCAGCCCTGGACAATAAGCAAGTTGAATCTCAGTCGCACATGATTGAAGTGGAAGGTGGAGCAAGAAGGTGTCTTGCAAGTGCATCGTGTGCACATATTGGACCGGAAAAGCAAACAGCTTCGGAATCGAGCCATAGGGCTTGTAAAGGTCCAATGGACATGGTACGGTCATGAGGACACGACATGGGAGCATGAGGATGTTATGCGAGCAGAATACCCACATCTTTTTGAATATTTTGAAAATATCACTGATGTTGTGTGAAAGTTGCACCGAGAACAATGAAAAAATAAGGGGAGGGGATTATAATATCCCCAAGGATGAGCCTTGTTGTAATCATTTTTATGAATTGCAAATCATGTTTTGTAGGCTGGTGAGTTAAGTATTGATAATATGGTGGGATTATGTGTTTATTAGGCTGGAGAGCCTAAGTGTTAAAGTTCGGGAGGTTGTTTTTGTATATGTAATTATGTAGAACACTAATAAAGATGAAACATCGATACATGCAAACCGACCACAAAGAAAGAGTGATGGGGGACTAAGCTTCCACAAGGTGGATAAGGGAAAAGGGGCTGAAAGGTTGGAAATAGGGGCTAAGATTAGGGGGCTTAAGTACTTGAGAATAATATTTTATTATTATTCTAAAGCTAGGTGACAAAACATGTTTTTATTTTAAGTCCTGGGAGAGGCAAGCATGCAGCTCCAACGTGTGCAAAAGGGAATGAATACAACTCCAGGAAGACAAGTGTCGACCTGGGTGCATGCGATTAAAAGATGAAGCGTCAGCTGAGTTCAGGGTTCGTCTTGCATTTTGTTGTCGGTTGTTTGAAACAGTGAATTCCGCATGATCTATGTATGCCTCACACAGCTATGATACCCGAGGCCTGTGATATTTTCTTGAGAGGCCTATACACCCTCTGTTTGAATCGTTGAGTTTGTGTTCAACCTCGGCATGGATTCCTTGTCATGCACCGTGAAAAACAGTGGCAAACCCATGAATTGAGAAATGTCACCTATGTGTCCTCTGAGCCCAGCCTATCCTCTCTTGCAGAGTCGAGTCCATACCTGAACTGTCTTTGGTTTTCTTCCTTCTGTGTTTCTTGAGTGGAATCGACCAGTTGTTGTTGTTGTTATCCTCACTTTGTGGGAATTGGGCTGAAGCTGGTTGAAGAAATGGGTTGTCAGGCCCGTGGTAGAAGAGGCAGGTTCTCAAGCCTATGAAAAACTCTCTCCAGGTGAGAGAGTCTGCTGGGAAGTGTTTTTCTCCCAGAGAGTGTCTAGCACAAGCTACAGAGCTCTGAGAATTCCTGATCCGACCTATTGCCGAGACCCAAAGAGGGAGGTGAAGCACCGATGGACTGTTCTTGTGAAGGTGTATACTCTCGGGTGGAACAAGCATGTGGGGAATGAGAGTCCGTGAGTAGTGGGCGTAAGAAGGCTCCTAGACAAAATCCTTTCGGTTTCTCTGTGCAATTTTCTTGTAACCTCAGCCTAGTGTAGGATTCTCTTGCCTTGGGTGGAGCTTAGTCCCAGCTCAGGGGTGATCCACTACTGAGTGTGATGAGCAGCGAGGTTTAAGGCTGGGAGGTTTGTGGAAGGTCTGCACGTAGTTGGTGGAGTTACACCAGTTTCAAAGATAAGATAATGCTTGTGTTTAATTTTAATTAAAATGCATGTCTGTGATGCTTGCAATATTATCATGTTTTCCGTTGCAATGATATTTACTGTTAATTCCATTAATTATGTATGTTAGAAGTAATTATATTTTTACTTTGTTAACTCATTTAAATTCATTTAAATGCATACTATATAAGTGTTATTCCGCGTAGTAGCGTTGCCCGACAGTGGGGTTGATGGTCGAGGTCATTACGATACCCATCATTGTAGGTGAATTCTACCAAGTGTAGATAGTCTTCCCATTTCGATGGTTTGTCCATCACATACATCCTCAATATGTCTTCTATTACTCGATTCACCTGCTCTGTCTGCCCATTCAACTCAAGATGATAGGTTGTACTGAAGTTTAGATTTTTTCTAAACCCCTTGAATAACCCGTTCCAGAAATTTGAGGTAAATTTCGGGTCTCTGTCAGACACAATTGTCTTGGGAATACCGTGCAATCGTGTTATTTCCCTCATAAAAATATCAACAACATTATATGCCTTGTGAGTAGTCTTTAGTGGAATAAAATGGGCATCTTTTGTAAGCTTGTCCACCACCACCATGATTGAATCATGCTTCTTACCTGTTATGGGCAATCCTATGATGAAGTCCATTGTCACCACTTCCCACTTCCACTCAGGGATGGGTAAAGGTTGCAACAACCCTACTGGGTGCCTATGCTCAACTTTAACCTTTTGGTATTCCATACATCTAGCGATGTATTCAACAATATCTCTCTTCATGCTTGGCCAAAAGTAATGGCTCTTGAATGCTGCCACAGTTTTATGATATCCAGGGTGCCCGACATAAGGCACATTATGTATTTCATACAAAATCATAATTTTGAAGTCCTGGACATCAGGTATATAAATTTTGTTCTTGTACAGAAGTGTTCTGTCAGTTTCTAACTTATAATTTTCCACTTTTTGTGGCATCTCACCTTGTTGTAGGTTTTCTACCAAATCCTTGTACTGCAAATCTGTATTTGCAGCCTCCAAAATTCTTCCCTTTATATCAGTTCGGTACATGCTAATGACTGTAGCATGTAATTCATGTACTCTCCTACTGAGTGAATCAACCACTTTATTCTCCTTCCCTTTGATATGCTTGATATCAAAATCATATTCATAGAAAAACTCCAATCACCTACTCTGTCTGGCATTCAAGGTTAGCTGATCAAACAAATACTTCATACCGTTATGGTCTGTTCTTAGTTCGAACCTCCTCCCCATGAGGTAATGCCTCCATTTCTTTAGAGCATGTACTATGGCTGCCAAATCCAAGTCATGAGTTGCATAGTTCCTTTTGTGCTCTTTCAACTTTATGGATTCATAACAAATTACAAATCCATTCTGACTGAGGACACCTCCCAGTCCTTCTTTGCATGCATCAATGCACACCACAAAATACTCATTCGGATCTGCAATCATGGGATTGGAGCAATGGTTAATAGTTTCTTCAATTGTTGGAAGCTTCTCTCACAATCTTTTGTCCACTGAAATTTCTTCTCCTTCCTTTGCAAGGAAGTGATAGGGTGAGTTATCCTCTAGAAACCTGCAATAAACCTTCTGTAATAAGCAGCTAGACCCATAAAGGATCTGACTTCCATCACGTTCTTTGGCACTGACCATTCTCTGATGGCCTCAATCTTCTCAGGGTCTACAACTATCCCATCCTTCGAAATAATATGCCCCAAGTAATGGATTTGCTCCTGATAAAATGAGCACTTGCTCAATTTGGCATACAACTGGTGCTCTCTTAGCACTTGCAGCACCATCCTCAGATGATTTTCATGCTTTTCCTCCGACTTGGAATACACCAGGATGTCATCTAAAAATACTATGACAAACTTGTCTAGATATTCCTTGAATACACCATTCATGAGGCACATAAAAACAATGGGTGCATTCAACAGCCCAAACGACACCTCTATGAACTCATAATGACCATACCTTATTCTAAAGGCGGTCTTGTTGATGTCTTCATTCTTTATCCTTACCTGGTGATATCCCAACCTTAGATCTATCTTCGAAAATATCTTCACATCCTTTAATTGATCGAAGACGTCATCAATCCTCAGCGTAGGATACTTGTTCTTTACAGTTACTTTGTTCAACTGTCTGAAATCGATACACAATCTCAATGTTCCGTCCTTCTTCTTCACGAATAGGACTAGGGCACCCCAATATGACATGCTTGGGCATATATACCCCTTCTTCAGAAGCTCTTCAAGATGCAATTGTAGCTCTTTCAACTCTGGCATACTCATTCTGTAAGGTGTTTTCGACACTGGAGCTGCTGCAGGTATCAAGTTTATAGAGAAGTCAATATTTCTCTTAGAGGGTAGTCTGGGTACCTCCTGAAATACATCTTCAAACTCCTTTAGTACCTCATGATCTCCAATATTTGAGACCTAATCCTTAGATTCTTCCTCCACATGGGCTGCAAATAAGTGACAACCTTTTCTGTAGCACTTCTTCACCTGCATTACTGAGATTTCTCCGATAGAAACAACTCTGGGAATTCGTTGGACTGTTTTCTGATTTCCTTCCTCATCCAGACAAGTGAATGCCTTGTTACAACAGTCCAAGATGGAATGGTGTTGTTCCAACCAGTCCATCCCAATTAGACAGTCATAAGAACCTAAAGGCAGAATATGCAATTCATCCTTTGTGCTCAGTTCATTCATGTCCACTAGACACGACTTAACTAACTCAGTGACTGTCCTCTTGGTTCTTGTAGCCAACTTTACTAACCAAGACTTTTCATGTTTTATTCTCGACAATTGAAAACTTTCCACCACTCTAGGATCTATATAACTATGTCTAGCTCATGAATCAATTAAAATAGTGAATGGATGGTTATTGATCATACCTTCCACTTCAATCATGTGCGACTAAAATTCAGCTTGCTTTTTGTCTAGGGTTGCATAGATCCTTGGCATTCTACTGCCCATTTCCTCCACTGTTTCATCTTGCTGAACATTATGGAAAACTCTCACTTTGTCATTTTTGTGGGGACAATCTCTGTACTTGTGGTTCCCCTGACATCCTCAACACTGAATGGGCATCTGCCTTGGCCTTTGTCCCCCTACGTCATCTATTCTCTTCTCTCTAAATGATGGTTGTCCATGAGGAATGTTTCTGAAAAAGGGTGGCTTAGTTCCCTTCTTCCTCTGATCCATCTGGAATTTCTTCTTATCATCCCAAGCCTTCTGAAAAGTAGGCTTTTCTCTTTGCTGCTCATATAAGTATTTCCATCTTCTTATCATTTCTTCCATAGTCTTAGGGTCATCATACTGGATCTTGTCAATGATGGAAGGTGGCAGTCCACTCAGATACCTCTGAATCTTGACAGTCTCATCTTTGATGAACGAAACATACTTTAGTGATTCCAAAAATCTTCGCTCGTATTCATCAATGGTCATGCTGCCCAGCTTGAGTTCAAAGAACTCTTTCATCTTTCCATCATAATATCTTTTTGTCAAGTATTTCTTCTTGAAATACCTCTTGAATTCTCTCCAAGTGATATCTTTCTCTCTAATGTGTTTTACCTTCACAAGATGATCCCACCACATGGATGCCTTTCCTTTCAGTTGATAGATTGCAATTTTTCCTTCTACATGAGAGGAATAATTTTGTAGTTGGAAATATTTCCTCATTCCAAGCAACCATGTTTCGACATCTTCCTCCTTCTTATGTTCTCCATCAAACGTTGGAGGCTTAATCTTGTTCATTTATCCCTTCAATTCATCCACTCCATATCTCCTGTGCTTTCTGGTAGGATATGGGCTTGAACTACTGTGTGCCCTCCTTTTAGAGCAACCTTGGGAGTGATGATGGTGTCTACCAACACTCCTTGATCTTCTTCCCTCACAAGTCTGGTGACTCCATGTTTTGCTCGAGTCTCTCTCCTTGTCCAACTTATTTTATGTTCTCTCCAGACTCTTCATCAACTTTAAGTTGAGTTCTTCTTGTTGTTCCTTAGCTTTCATGAGCTTTCTACTATCTTCTCGATGAGTTTGGGCATCTTTCTGCAATCTTTCAATGATTTTCATTATATGCCCTTCCTTATCTATCTCTTCTCTATGCCCATTGGAGTTTGACCCTTCAACTCCCAGATGAACATCCATCCCTTTAGCTTCATTCTATGAACTGGAATCATTCCGTGTCTCCTCCATTTCTTTTGCACTCTGTGGTAATTCTACTCAAATCTAGCACTCGTTAAACTTCTGCAAACACAATATGTAGACAATCGGAATTTGTCAGGCCATTATTCCTTAACAAATCCCACAATATTCATAAAAAAATTTGATTACAGAAAACGTTCAGTTTTGATTCTCTGTGATTCTCATTCAATCAAGAATCCCCACAGATTTCTTCTTTCGAAGCTCTGCTCTGCTAATTTTTCGGGCACTAGCCCCTTTCTCTTAGTCCCCAACCCACACGACCATGGGTCGTGACCAAGCGCTAGATCAATAAACATGTACTCGGGCCTTCGGCTTCAGAATATTTTCAAAGAACAAAACAAGGATTACTCAGAGTTTCGAGTTACCAAACTCGCGCAGTAGGGTGGATCAAGTGTCCACATCTAACCATCATCCAACAGCTGACACTCGTTGTAGAACCTGAGGCTTCCGAGTTTCGAAAATTTGGGACTTCGGAAGATTTCACATTCGCACACTCTGAACCATTAATCCTTGAACACTTCCATGACACTTTGTTGATGTCATTACGTCGCATCACTTACGCTTTTCCAAATTGTGGGGGCATGCAACAGTGGTTTGGAGTAACTCGCCTTTCATCTCGCATTTCTTCTGACGATGACACGTAACCCCTCGGTGAAACCGTGGTTTGGATTGTGGGACCGCCTTGGATAATTATCTTTTGTGCAAATTGGGTACCCGCAATGACTTTTATCCATTGATCTTGATGTATTGTGATCAATGCCACTGTGGGTCCCCCGACCTTTAACTACGTTATGTAACCTTGGGACCCACTCACCATGCTCACACAGGATGCCACATGGAAAAATACTAGTGACTAGTACGTGGCCCATTCATATGGGTGACACTCGTTACGTTCCAAATGTCGTCTCAATATTCCATGGGTTCTAAACCTGCTGACATGTGGCACACATCCTATGTGTCCACGTCACCTCCAGGTGACGTCATCATGTCTCACCACGTCTACTCTTTCACTTCAGAACTTCAGACTTCGGTAGTTTGTGAAACAACACATCCCACTTCTCCCGACAACCAAACTCCTGAAATTACAATCCGCTCTTCTGCTTGATCCAACGGTCACTCTCTTTTCCCCATATATACGTTGTAGATCTCCTTGGGACTTCATAGTTTCAGTTTTTGGAGGTTTGTGCCTTAGTGCATTCCACTTCTCCCAATTGTTGAACTCTGAAAGGCTTCCAGGATATCCTTCCTGCACCTTCTCTAGATCTAACGGTCGTAAAGGTTTTTTTTTCCTCTCCTTCCGAACATATCCTATGACTCCAACACCCCAAGTATTGAGCTCTCCCTCTCTGTGGTCAAATACCACGCCGGCTGTGGTTTTATTCTACTACTACTCCTCTTGAGATTTGCAACACGACCAAGTAACCCCTTGGCACTTAGAAACATTCTAAGGTTCGAAATGGTTCCATCCTAAAGGCTAACACCTCCACTCAAAACCTTGGGTCCAAATAACACTTATCCGACCCATCCAGGCTCAACGTTGAAACCATGCTCTGATACCATATTGTAATGACCCCGACCATCAACCCCACTATCGGGCAATGATACTACATGGAATAACACTTATATAGTATGCATTTAAATGAAGTTAAATGAATTAACAGAGTAAACATATAATTACTGCTAAGATACATAATTAATGGAATTAACAGTAAATATCATTGTAACGGAATACATGATAATATTACGAGCATCACAGACATGCATTTTAATTGAAATTAAAACACATGAATATACTTATATTTGAAACTGTTGTAACTCCACCAACTATGTGCAGACCTTCCACAAACCTCCCAGCCTTAGACCTCGTTGCTTATCACGCCCAGTAGTGGGTCACCCTCGAGATGGGACTAAGCTCCACCCAAGGCAAGGGAATCCTAGACTAGGCTGAGGTTACAGGACAAATGCACAAAGAAACTAGAAAGATTCTCTCCAGGAGTCTTCTTATGCCCACTACTCACGGACTCTCATTCCCCACATGCCTGTTCCACCCAAGAGTTTACACCTTCACAGGCACAATCCATCGGTGTTTCACCTCCCTCTCTGGGTCTCGACAACAGGCCAGATTAGGAATTCTCAGAGCTCCATAGTTGGTGCTGGACTCTCTCTGGGATAAAACCACTTCCCAAAAGACTCTCTCACCTAGAGAGAGTTTCTCACAGTCATGACAACCTGCTTCTTCTACCACAGGCCTGACAACCCGGTTCTTCAACCAACTTGAGCCCAATTACTGCAAAGTGAGGATAACAGAAACAACAACTGGTCAATTCCACTAAAGAAGCACAAAAGGAAGCAACCCAAAGACTGTTCAGGTACGGACTCGACTCTACAAGAGAGGATAGGATGGGATCACAGGACACATAGGTGACATAGATCAATTCATGAGTTTTCCATTGGTTTTTATGGTGCATGACAAGGAATCTATGCAAAGGTCGAACACTGACTCAACGGCTCAGACAGAGGGTGTACTGGCCTCTCAAGAAAACATCACAGGCCTCGGGTTTCAGAGTTGCGTGAGGCATACAAAGATCATACGAAATTCACTGTTTCAGACAACTGATGACAGAATGGAGGATGAACCTCGAGCTCAGCTGACACTTCAGCTTTTAACCACATGCACCCAGGTCGAAACTTATCTTCCTGGAGATGCATGCATTCCCTTTTGCACATGTTGGAGCTACATGCTTTCCTCTCCCAGGACTTAAGATAAAAACATTTTTTGTCACCTAGATTTATAATAATAATAAAATATTATTCTCAAGGACTTAAGCCCCCTAAGCTTAGCCCCTCTTTCCAACCTTTCAGCCCCTTTTCCTTACCCACCCTGTGGAAGCTTAGTCCCCCATCACTCTTTCTTCATGGTCAGTCTACACGCAACGATGTTTAATCTTTATTAATGTTCTTCATATTACATATACAAATTTCGAGGAGTCTTTAGCTCAAAGTTTGAGGAGTAAACTTGGCATAGGTATCGAGATAAGTCTGATATTTATTTATGAAGAAAAATGACTGTTGTAAATGACATTCTCTATGAGCTCAAAAAATAATAAAATCCCCTCTCTTACTTGTTTTCCCATTGTGGGTTTTTCTAGGTTCTAAGTTTGACAAAAAATCTTTGTTTGTTAATTTTTGGGTGTGTTTATTTATGAAATTATTGTTTTAGCAGACTTCATGTGTTTCTGTTCATGAGCATTTAGTTTTTTGCTTACTAATTTGCAACCTAAATTTGCAATGTGGGTTGGGAATCAAACTATGTGTCTCAGTGATACTTGAAACCGTGTTGGTGTCAACAATTTCTACATGGTATAAGAGCTTGAAGTGTGAAAGGACAAAAATATATCAGCCACAAAGTGCAGGGATTTTATTAAGAATGGGAGGTACTTCACCAGGAAAAAAGTTATGGGATTGTGTTTTAGTTGAGAGGGTCAATGGCCACTAGTTTGATGGTTGAGGATAGGTTGGATGGAACTGCTAATTTCATCTCATGGAAGGAGAGGAGTGTGTTGCTTCTGTAAGAGTGTGAGTTGTGTGATATTGTGGAGAACTCACAAACAAATATTGTGATGGTGCCGGTAGATGCTACTCTTTTGGAAGATTACACCAAAAAGAACATAAAAGACAAAATAATTATCCTTGATGCCATTAAGGACCATGTGATTCCACAAGTGACCGAGAAGTCCAATGCTTATGAGATGTGGGAATCCTTAACCAAAATATACCAGAGTTCCAATGAAAATCAGAAAATGGTATTGAGGGAGAAATTGAAGAGCATTAAAATGACCAAGACTAAAAGTGTTTCTACCTATCTTACCAAGTTTCGTCGGATGAGGGATGAACTTGGTGTTGTTGGGGAGGTTGTTGCTGACAATGAACTTGTGAGGACTGCTTTGAATGGGGTAACCAAACAATGGGTTGTATTTGTTGAGGGGCATTGTGGCAAGGGAAAATCTTCCCAAGTGGGACCGTCTTTGGGATGACTTCATTCATGAGTAAACTCAAAGAGACTATGTGGAGTTCATCTATAGGTAATGAAGAGGAAAATGTGGCACTTGCAACTAAATGCAAGAACAAGTCCAAGAAGGGTTCTAAGGCACGAAACAAGCAGAAAGGTGAAGGGAATAAAGACATGAGCAAAGTCAAGTTCTTTGCTTGTCACAAGTTTGGGAACTATGCTGGACATTGTCCTAACAACAAGAAGAAGAAGGTTTCAACTTTAGTTGATGTGGAGGAGTTTACCCACAGGTTCGATAAGGAGTATTTATTATTGGTGTGTCTTTCCTCTAGAGCATCATCTACCAAAATTTGGTACATTGATAGCGGTTCCTCCTGCCATATGACATGTGCTCTGAATTTATGAGCAGAACGAAATGCAACACAAATTTATAATATTAACACAGAGACATAGTGAATAATAGCCGAGATACAATAAAACTTGACTTATATTAAATAATAAATATGTTGAAACTATAAAATGCAAACTGAAACAAGCTTGTTAGAATGATGGCAACTTATTTATGAGAAGAGATGTGATGGTTGTGCTCATTTGCTAGAAGATCAGTACAATGAGACTCTAAAATCCTTTTTACAATAAACATGAATTCCAAAACCATAAACATCCAAAAAACTAACCCTATGAGATGAAGCACCAAAATTCACGTGGGACCCATTGGGGTAAGTTGGCACATCAACTTCTCGGGGTCATATCTTTTGCATATGATCTCTGTTTTACGTGCATGATAGCTTGTTGGAAATTTATATCCAAGGAACACACATTATGTCATCAAAATCTAACTCTATCTATAGTTTAATTGTGGAAATCTCTAAAACTTTGTTTTAGGCCTCAAAACGGCCCCGGAAGTTCAAGACCCAAAAATTAGGAAAAAAACTGCCAAACTGAGAAAATGACAAGATGAGCTAGTTGGAATAGATGGGTTGTCCACCAATATCCACCTGGATCAATCCTACCCCATTAGGAAGCAATGGCCTCCATTGCATTGAGTTCCCCCATTAGATGAGGAAATTTATGCTGAAATTGGCCATGGGTGAGCCACTTGCCTTGGTGCAGGAGCTGCCCTGCTTTGACAACCCGATAAAGTTGGATCCTCTACTAGAGAGTGCACTTGAACCGTGTGTCCATGATTTGATCATTGGATTCATGTTCCATGTAGTCAGGGTTGAGCTATGTTGGTGTCAATTGTTCTTTTATCTTTTAGGTGTCCAATAAAGTTGGAAAATATGGTTGAAGGAGATCCACATTAAATATTGGATGAAATCCAAGGAAGGGGGGGAATGTTGAGCTCAAAATAATTATCACCCATAGCCTTGGTGATGGTGTAAGGGCCATAGCGGAGTGGAATAATATTCCGATGGGACCCCATAAGGAGTTCCTTCTACAAGTGCAACCAAACTTTATCACCCACCTGAAACTTGTGTGACACCTGGTGTTAATCATGGCACCTCTTTTACTTGGAATTGGACTTCTGTAAAATATCCTAAACCTATTGGCGGATGTGTTAGATCTGATCAATCAACCTAGTAGCTTTGTCGGCTTCAGTTTGAGGATGGGAGGAATTTGCCTGGGTGGCCACAAGGGGTAGTGTAACATCCATGGGACCCAATGGTTGAAATCCTAACCACACCTGAAAGAGGTTGTGGTCAGTTGAACTATGTAGTGCTATGTTGTAGTTGTGATGAAGATAGGGAATAATCTCATCCCATGTGCAGGGATGCTTGGAATTGTACATGCATAGGAAATACACAATCATCTGATTGATGACCTTGGTTTGACCATCCGTCTAGGGGTGGAAGGAGATGGATTTGGTGAGCTTGGTGTCCAAAAGTGACCATAGGCTCGACTAAAATGTGTCGAGGAACTGAATGTCCTGATCTAATACAATGTTTTGTAGTATCCAAAAATGTACCCATACTTGTTCAAAGAAGATCTTAGCAGTGGCCTCTTCTATGACACTCTTCTTGCAGGCGACCAAAATTGCCATTTTAGAAAAATGATCAATCACCACAAAAACACAATCATTTCCCCACTTGGTTGACATAAGGCACGACATGTAGTCCATTGAGATGGATTATCAGGGCCTTTTAGGAGTAGGAAGAGGGGTGTACATGCCTTTTTTCTTAATGGTTGGTTTGGCAATGGCACAGACAGTGCAGGACCTGATATACTTGTTGACATCTTGTCAAATTTTTGTCCAATAGAAATGTTGTTGCAACAATGCCACTATCTTTTCGTTGCCAAAGTGTCATGCCACTTGATTGTAGTGGGATTCCCAAATCAAATTCACGTGCATGCTTGATGGAACACAAAGATAGCGCAGATGGCATAGAAACCCATCCTGAAGATGGAAATCAGTGACAGTTTTGTTTGCACCCAACATCTGGTAGGTGGTGGATAAGTCAGGATCTCTCTCATAGAGTTGGGGCCACCCAGAGGTATCATGGTCGCAATAGTTTAGCAACATGGTGAGTGATGAAACTGGAGGGAGGCTGAGGTAATCAACGATGTGATTGGTGCTTCTTGTACTATACTTGATGTTGAGATGGAAATGTTGCAAGTAGGTGGACCAATTCTGATGGCGATCATTCCGCAATTTTCCCTATGTCTACATGAACTATAGTGGCTTATGATCGGTGTGGATGAATGTCTCCTTCCCAAGAATGAAATCCCTCCATTGGAAACATGATTGCACAATGGAGTACATTTCTTTGTCGTAAGTAGGGTACTTATGAAAAATATATTATAGTGTCTCACTGTGATAAGCCATGGGGTGTCTGTGCTGAGTGAGAACTGTGCCCACAACATAATCTGAAGCATCTGTCTCGATCTCAAAGGGTTGTTGTAGGTCAAGTAATGAGAGCACTGGGGATGAGTGCAAGCATTGATTCAAATCATTGAATACTTGATGTTGCGGCACGACCCACATGAACGTTTCCTTACTACCACCCCTAGTTACTTGGTTGAGGGCCCATGCAATATGGGAGAATCCCAACACGAACATGTGATAGAAATTTGCAAGGCCTAAAAAGATCTGAAGCTCAATGAGTGTGGTTGGGGTTGGCCAGTCACGAATGACATGGATCTTGGTAGGATCAACATGCACTCCATGCTTATCAACAATGTAGCCTAGGTATTGAACCATGTCCATGCCGAAGGAGAATTTTTCCAAATTTGCATATAGCTTGTGTTGTTGCAGAGTGTGAAGAACCTGCTGAATATGTTGCAAGTGTTCCAACCAAGTCTTGTTGTAGATGAGGATGTCATCCATATACACCACCAAAATTTTTTTAGTGAAATGATGCAAGATATCTTCCATCATCCTCATGAAAGTTGGTGGGGCATTCTTCAAACCATAGGGCATCACCAACCATTCGAAAAGACCTTCTTTGAACTTGAAGGTTGTTTTCCAAACATATATCTACTCTATTAGGACCTGATGGTAGCCATAATTCAGATCAATTCTACTGAATTATTTTTCCCCCTTGAGTTGTTTAAGGATATCATCAATTCAAGGAATCAGGTACTTGTTCCTAACTATGATTATATTTATGGCATGGTAATCGATGTAGAGTTGCCACGTCCCATATTTCTTCTACACAAGCATGATTAGGCTTCCACATAGTGATGCGTTGGGTTGGATGTGCCCCTTTTGGAGCAGTTCTTGGATCTGACGCTTGACATCCTCGTTTTCTAACAGAGAGAGGTGATAAACTGACCCATTGGGTAACGATGAGTCAGGGGTCAGATCGATTGAATGCTTGACCTGACAGTGTAGAGGTACCCCAGTGGGTGAGGATAAGATGTTTTTGTATTCTTCCACGACCTTATCCACTTACTTTTGTTGCATGGAGAGATCAACTGTGGAGGCCATGGATGTGGCTGCAACCTTTCACTCACTTTGAGAGTGAATCATGAAGAAAACAAACTTTCCGGTCTGAGAGATGACCTTCCTTCATTGCTTGGAAAAGATCAAGAAAATGGCAGTAGATGGTACTACCTCAGGTATCATGTACAATTTCTTGTACAAAGTAATCATAACACTGCGAGGCCTAAACTCATATACAACATGACATTTCGATAAATAAGGTTGGCCCAAAAGAAATTCATAAACTTCAAGGGGAGAGACATCACTCAATACCTCATATTTGAAGGGCTTGATGTCGTAAGACAGGTGACATTGTTGGCTAATGCGAATATTTCTTCCTTGGCGGAGCTATCTGTTGGTGTATGGTTGCGGGTGTGGCATTGTTGCCAGAGCCAACTGCTTGATGACCTCTGTTGATATGAGGTTCTTTTGGCTACTGCTATCAATGATGAAGTGTAGTGGATTACCCTTCACCCACATCTGTGAATGAAAGAGACACTTTCCTTCCTATGGCTCATCAAGTTCATCGGGCTAGAGTTTGGTGGTAGCAATGGTGGCACTGGATTCCACGTCAATAATCATTCTCCTCTTTTCTATTTTTGAATCTAATTTAGAACCTGCATCTGATTCAAAGGCTTTCACCTCCACCACCAATGGCTATTGTGAGCGGAAATCAACAGTGTTATGCTAGGGGCTCTTATGGAAGTCACACCACTTCGCAGTGTCTTTCTTTGTCTTTCCATTTTTCTTCCTTGTTTCCATCTTAGACCAGTTTTCCTGAGGCTTTCCATATTTTATTTTCCCTTTGTTTTGCGGGTTGGGGATGCCCTTTCCCTGCTTCTACTGTGAGGGGTTCCTAAGCCCAAACTACCATGTCTTTTGTTTAATATTCTTCTAGATTTTGACAGCATATCGATAGGTCACGCCCAAGGATGAGATGTCCATAAACTCCATTTATGTTTGGATTTATCTATGCAGACCATCACAGTACTTGAGCACTAGATTTTGCTCGGAATATTTGATACCCATCTTGGTGCACAAAGTATGGAAGACATTGGTGAACCCAAACATTGTTTGGTCTCTTTCCTGCGACAATGTGGTCCATCTTGTATAGAATTCATCATAAATTCCAACAAGGTAGTTGATCCATATGGATATCGGTGGACACCCACCTTTTCCAACTAGCTCAAAACAGTTTTTTGACAATTTTGGCAATTTACTATTTTTACTAGTTTTAACTTCTGAGGCCATTTTGAGGGCCTAAATGAAGGTTTTTCGATATTGAGCTCCTCAACAATAGTTGAAGGCATGATTGAGCCCCCAAAATGAATCTCCTCGATAATACCTTTACAATGGGCTATCACACGCCTAAAACGAAGATCATATGCAAAAGTTACGACCCTGAGAAGTTGATGTACTAACTTACCCAAACGAGGCCCACATGACTTTTGGCACTTCATCTCCTAGGGTTAGGTTTTTGGATGTCTAGTGTTTTGGGCATTCTTGTTTATTGTAAAAATACCTTCAGAGCCTCATTGTAATATTTTTCTTGTGAATGCACATAGTCGTCACATCTCTTCTCAGAGATAAGCCACCACCATTCCAGTAATCTTGTTTCCGCTGCATTTTATAGTTTCAGCTTATTTTGTTGTTGAATAGAAAACCAGTTTTACTGTATCTCTGTTATTTTGTGTTAAGCACTTGTTAATAATCTATATTCATTTCATTCTTCTCATAAAATCCATATCAGTGGTATCAGAGCAGTCTTCTCCTTATCATCTTAATGCATGTCCCCAATGAGGTCGGAGTACAAAGAGTTGGGTCTCGAGCTTGTTTCTCTTGAGGACAGAAGCTCTCACACGCCCAAGCGACCTCTCATGGCAGTAGAGAAGAAAGATGAAGGGACATGAGATCCTTTCAAACTATTGATTAAGGAAGCCCTCACGCAACAGAGGAACAAGATGATGGATAGTTTCGCAAAATCCTTCGGCGGCTACCAACATGTGATGCATCTTCTTCGAACGAAGGCACCGCCCCCTTCAAGGTACAAATAAACTTCGATATTCCTATATTTGAAGGTGAGATAGACGCGGATGCTGTAAACAAGTGGTTGAATCTACTAGAAGGGTATTTTTTTGTCCATAACTTTTTGAATAGAGAAAATATTACTTTTGTGCTCCTCAAAGTCGTTCCCCATGTCAAAGATTGGTGGGAAACTTTCTGTGAGCAAAAGGAAATAGAGGAAACCTCATTATTTTCAGTCACAACCACCTGGGAATCCTTCAGGGATGCTATTAAGGAACAATACTACCCTTTCGAAAGTGATGACGACCTGTATACCAAATGGACCACACTGCGTCAAGAAAGAGACCAAGCAGTGCCAGATTTCACAAATATCTTCCATACCTTGCGCACCAAGTTGGGTATCAAAGATTCAGAGCAACATTTGGTGCTCAAGTATCACAGTGATCTGCATAGATACATCCAGACCGAAATGGAATTTCTAGACATCTCATCCTTGGGCGTGACCTACCGATATGCCATCAAAATCGAGCAAAAGCTCAAACAAAAGACGCGACAATTTGGGCCTGGGAACCCCTCACAACAAAAGCTGGGAAAGGGCGACCCCAACCCATAGAACAAAGGACAAAGCAAAGATGGACAGTATCAGGAAAACCAGTCCAAGCCACAAGAAAAGAAGGACATCGGAAAGACAAAGAAAGATACCGGCAAGTGGTGAGACTTCCATAAGCGCCCTTGGCATAACACTGCTGACTGTCGCTCAAATTAGTTGTTGGTGGCCAAAGTGAAAGCCTTTGAATTAGATGAAGATTTTGACTCTGAGCTAGAACTAGAAAGGGGAAGATGGATCATTGACGTAGAACCCAGTGCCATCGTTGCTACCACCAAGATCCATCCTGGTGAACCAGATGAGCCAGAAGAAGGAGAGTGCCTCTTCCATTCACAGATGTGGGTAAAAGGCACCCCGCTGCACTTCATCGTTGATAGAGATAGCCAGAAGAACCTCATATCAGTAGAGGTCATCAAGTTGTTAGAAAAACAGGACCGCGGAGAAATAAAATAAAACAAATGTGGAAACAAAACACAGAAGATACACAATACAAGAGAGACACAGATTTACATGGTTCACCCAGTGTGGGCTACATCCACCAAAGAAATTGCCAGGTCCTTTCTTTATTATTATCCAGCAAAATGAAGGGATACAACCTACAACAAAACCCGTTGTAACTTCCTCTTCTTTCTCTCACAGTCTCCTCTCTCAAAATACAATACTCACCAACATACATAGTCACAATACATTTCCCTCATAAAAGAGGGTTGCCTTCTAGGGAAAAAAACCCTAACATAATCTCTATCATTAGATCTACGACCTTATAATGAACGGTCTAGATTTACAATGAAATTACAATATACTTTTACAAGGCAATTTTTGCTTCGGGGGCTTCGCCCCCGAACCCCTACTTGCCCCCAAACCCCCTAGTTGGGGGGATAGCTCCCTCGAACCCTGCAAAGGGGGTACCCCCCCTCTGCACTCCCCCACGTGGAAGAGTGTACATACTTCTAGGGTGTAAATACTTCATGGGGTATAAACACAGTTGAAAGTAAAAGACCTCTAAATCAGGAATATAATCAGGCTCCACAACCAACACAAGTGGCTCGCCCTGCCAACAACGCCGCACCCACAACCCTACACCATTGGATGGCTCCGCCAAGGAAGCGATCTTCACGTCATCCAATAGTGCCGACTGTCGTACGACATCAAGCCCTTCAAAGACGAGGTATTATGTGATGTTTCTCTTCTCGAAGTTTGTGATGTTCTTTTGGGCCAACCTTATTTATGGAAACGTCATATTGTATATGATTCTAGGCCTCGTAGTGTTATTATTACTTTGAATAGGAAATTGTACAGGATACCCGATGCAGTCCCACCTAGTGTTATTTCCTTGATCTCTGCTAAGCAATGCAGGAAGGTCATCTCTTAGACAGGGAAGTTTGTCTTCTTCATGATTCACTCTCAAAATAAGAGAAAGATCACAACCATATCCAGGGTCTCTGCGACCGACCTCTCTACACAGCAAAAGCAAGTAAATAAGGTCGTGGAAGAATACTCAGATATCTTCTCCTCACCTACAGGGGTACCTCTGCACTGCCAGGTCAAGCACCCCATCGATCTGTCCCCCGATGTACCACTTCCCAATGGGCCAATTTATCACCGCTCTTTGTTAGAGAATGAGGAGATCAAGCGACAAATCCAAGAACTTCTCCACAAGGGGCACATCCGTCCTAGCTCATCACCTTGCGGGAGCCCAATCATGCTGGTACAGAAGAAAGATGGAACCTGGCGACTCTGTATTGATTATCGGGCTCTGAATAAAATCACAGTCATAAACTGGTACTCGATTCCCCGAATCGACGACCTCCTTGATCAACTCACAGGGGCCAAATACTTCAGTAAGATTGATCTGAATTCTGGCTACCACCAAGTCCCGATAGAACAAACAGATGTATGGAAGACTGCCTTCAAGTCAAAGAAAGGCCTTATTGAATGGTTGGTCATGCCTTTTGGTTTGACAAATGCTCCAGCCAATTTCATGAGGATGATGGACGATATTCTGCGACCATTCACCAATACTTTTGTAGTGGTGTATCTGGATGACATTCTAATTTACAACAAGACTTGGGTCGAACACTTGTAGCATATTCAACAGGTTATGCACAACCTGTGACAGCACAAGCTATACGCCACCTGGAAAAATGCTCCTTTGGCATGGACAGGGTCCATTACCTAGGCTACATCATTGATCAACATGGCGTACATGTGGATCTAGCCAAGATCCAAGTCATCTGTGACTGGCCAGCCCCAACAACACTCACTAAGCTTCAGAGCTTTTTGGGCCTTGCCAATTTCTATCGTAGGTTCATGTTGGGATTCTCCCATATTGCATGGGCCCTCAACCAAATAAACATGGGTGGTGGTAAGGTGAAATTTGCGTGGGGCTGGTCCCAACAACAAGCGTTCAATGATTTGAAGCAACGCTTGTGCTCAGCCCCAATACTTTCACTACCAGACCTGAAACATCCATTTGAAATCGAGACAGTTGCTTCAGACTATGCTATGGGCATCATTCTCACTCATCACGGCCACCCTGTGGCCTATCATAGTGAGACACTGTAAGATATGGTTCATAAGTACCCTACTTATGACAAAGAAATGTACTCCATTGTACAAGCATGTCGCTAGTGGAGACATTACATTCTTTGGAAGGAGACAATCATCCACACTGATCATAAGCCATTGCAGTTTGTGTAGACATAGGGAAAATTGTAGAATGACCGCCATCAAAAGTGGTCCACATACTTGCAACAATTCCACCTCAACATAAAGTATAAAACAAGAAGCACCAATCGCGTCGCTGATTGCCTCAGTAGACCGCCAGTCGCGACACTCACCACGGTGCTAGAATCTTGCGACCATGAGACATCTAGATGGCCCCAACTCTATGAGATAGACCTTGACTTCACCACCACCTACCAAATGTTGGGTGAAAAAATAGTTGTCGATAATTTCCATCTTCAGGATGGGTTGTTGTGTTGTCTGGGCCATATCTCTGTTCCATCAAGTGAGCGAGCGAAGCTGATCTGGGAAGCCCACTATAGTCGGGTGGTAGGACACTTTGGCATCGAAAATACAGTGGCGATGCTACAAAAACATTTCTATTGGCCGAAACTTCGACATGAGGTCAACAAGTATATCAGGTCCTGCACTGCCTGTGCTATTGCAAAATTGACCACTAAGAAATAGGGCATGTACACCCCTCTGCCTACCCCTAATAGGCCATGGGAATCCATCTCAATGGACTACATGTTGGGCCTCCCATCCACAAAGCAGGGAAATGATTATGTTTTTTTGGTTGTTGATCACTTTTCTAAGATGGCGATTCTGGTTGCCTGCAAGAAGAGAATCACAACAAAGGCCACTACCAACTCTTCTTTGAACGCGTCTGGGTACATTTTGGAATCCCGCAAGCCATTGTCTCAGATCGGGATAGTCGATTTGTCAACACATTCTGGTCAATCCTCTGGTCACTGTTGGACACCAAGCTCACCAAATCCATGGCCTTCCACCCCTAGACAGATGGCCAAACCGAGGTTGTAAATTGAATGATTGTGCATATCCTTCGCATGTATAATTCAGAGCACCCTCTAACATTGGATGAGAGCCTTCCCTATGTCCAACATAGCTACAACCGAGCCCTGCATAACTCAACCGACCACAACCCCTTTCAGGTGGGGTTGGGATTCCAACCATTGGGTCCCATAGATGTTGCACTTCCCCTTTTGGTCACCTCGACCGACTCATCTCCTACTCCAACTGAAGCTGACAAAGCCACCTGGTTCATTTAGTGGATCCATCACATCTAACAACAAGTTCAGGATATCCTACAGAAGTCCAATGACAAGTACAAACAATGCCATGATCAACATCAGATGCCACATAAGTTTCAGGTGGGCAACAAAGTATGGTTGCACTTGTAGAAAGAACGCCTTACAGGACCCCATCGGAAGCTTCAACCACTCCGTTATGGGCTATACACTATCACCAAGGCCATGGAAGACAATGATTTTGAGCTCAACATTCCTCCCTTCCTTGGCCTGCACCCGGTGTTCAACGTGGATCTCCTTTGCCCTTATTTCCCACCATTATTGGACACCTCAGAAGTAGCAGAACAACTGACACCAACAGAACTCAACCCTAACTGCATACAACAGTCATCCAATGATCATATTGTTAACACACATATCAAGGGCACTTGACAACAAATGATCCAGCTTTATCGAGTTGTCAAAGCAGGGCAACTCCTGCACCAAGGCAAGTGTCTCACCCGGGGCCAAATTCAACAGAAATTTCCTCATCTGATGGGGGACCTCAACGCAATGCAGACCATTGCTTCCTAAGTAGGGAGGATTTATCCATATGGATATCGGTGGCCACCCACCTTTTCCAACTAGCTCAAAACAGTTTTCTAACAATTTTGGCAATTTACTATTTTTAGCAGTTTTAACTTCCGGGGCCATTTTGAGGGCCTAAATAAAGGTTTTTCGGGATCGAGATCTTGAATGATAGATGAAGGAATGGTTGATCCCCCAAAATTAATCTTCTTGACGGTACCTTTCCTACAGGCTATCACATGCCTAAAACAGAGATCGTATGCAAAAGTTACGACCCCGGGAAGTTGATGTACTAACTTACCCAAACGGGGCCCACATGAATTTTGGCGCTTCATCTCCTAGGGTT